>CM052703.1:77389726-77431598 GCA_028551405.1 Uromys caudimaculatus
CATGCAGCATACCCTGTCCTGGAACTCACTGTGAAGCTGACAATGGCCGTGAGCTTCTGATCCTCATATCTGCACTCTCAAGTGTCCAGATTACAGATGCCGTGCTAAGAACTGGGCCTAAGGTTTTGTGTATGTTAGACAAACACTCTAACAACAGGACCACATCCTCAGTCCCTATAAATTTATTTTTAAAATACCACTGGGATGCTCAATATATTGATATTCTTAAAAGTACATGTTGCTTTGGTCCAAAACTTTCATGTCTAGGAAGTTATGAAGGAAGAGACAGAATAAGATAATGTCCCAAGAAAGTCAATGCGGCTGTCATTGTTATGCTTCCTGCTCAGAATGGCATCAGGTTGCAAGACCATCTGGACACCCCTCAACTGGATCTCTGTCAGATAAGACTGCAGTCCGAACAGTAGAGCGTCCTTAGGCTGGGGAATAATCTTATAACTGAAGAGGCTGTTTACCTGAGTCCACCATGACTCGTATCCCAGGGAATTTAACTCTTCTCTTTCATGAGACCGTTCCCTTTGCCTGTGAGACGAGATTCCCCTCCCTCTGTGTATTGGGTTTTTCTCAACACAATGACATTAAGTTTTGGATTGCCTTCTACATGGGGCTGGGTGTGGCTTGTGGCTCAGCCTCTAGCTATTTCTATCGGTAATACCATATCAGAAAAGCATCTGCTGCAGAATTTGATTGAATCAAATGTCACCAAGTATTTCCAATTGCATCATCTCTGTTAACCAGTATCACTGTTCACAGGGCGGGGCATCTTGTCTCACAGGCAAAGGGAACGGTCTCATGAAAGAGAAGAGTTAAATTCCCTGGGATACGAGTCATGGTGGACTCAGGTAAACAGCCTCTTCAGTTATAAGATTATTCCCCAGCCCAAGGACCCTCTACTGTTCGGACTGCAGTCTTATCTGACAGAGGTCCAGTTGAGGGATGTCCAGATGGTCTTGCTACCTGATGCCATTCTCAGAGACTCTTTCCTGTCTGGATTCTAGTGGGGAGGACTGATCTGGTGAAGATGTTCTTTAGAACAGGCGTGTATTCCAGGCTTCGAAGCAAACATACCTTTTATCCTAACACAGGCTGGCTTCAGATACTGTCCTTTTCCTGGCCCCTTGGGCTTGAGTCCACCTCGTCCTTGCCCAGGTCCAAGAAAAAGCACAGCACCTTGGCACCGCTTTGCCAGTTAATGTCTAACTGAGGAATGTCTTGCTGCCAAAAGGTGCAAACAGAGACCTTGTATTTCCAGGCACAGGTGTGACCCCAATGTCAAACATTTTGTGTCTCTAACTACCAGAGGAAAAACTAACAACAACAGCCTCATGGCTGGGAAAAGGT
The DNA here is from genome assembly GCA_028551405.1 of Uromys caudimaculatus. Taxonomy (NCBI): domain Eukaryota; kingdom Metazoa; phylum Chordata; class Mammalia; order Rodentia; family Muridae; genus Uromys; species Uromys caudimaculatus. The sequence continues at coordinate 77,391,086 of CM052703.1, forward strand.
GAACTCTATGCCAAAAGGAAAGAAAAAAAATCTACCCCCACAGAAACAATCTCAAGGGGCAGAAGCAGAGAATAACTGGAGGGAGAGTGCCAGCCAAGGGCAGACATGTATATATTGATCACAGGCACTTACTTGTGAATGGACCAGTCCTGTCCTGGGTTCAGGTAAGGCTGTCTGGAGTTATCATCCCCCACATCCGCTTCTCCCCTATCTAATCCTATTCTCTTTCAGGGCGGTGGGGGAAGAAGTTCAGCATCTGGACACTGGGGTCTTATGCTAACCATCATGCTATCCTGGTTTGCTGCTGTAAAACTTAGGGTAATGCTTGCATCCACCTGGAATGGTAACATGTATTATAGTATATATGTACATAAAGGTAATCATCTCTAAAGTTCCTTATCTTTTTGCCATTTCTTTACAGGAGTTGTATGAAGGCACAGACTATATTTATTATTCTCCTTGGTATCTAGCACCTTGTTTGGCACATAATAGCCACTCAGTAAATGTTTGTTGAATGAATAAATAGGTGTGAGCAAATTTTAAGTTCAGGTAATCAAGAACTGCCTGTAAAACCCTAAGGCTGCCTCTAGTAAGGTATAAGTTCTGAGCACCACCCCATCTTGCAACGTTTTGCTCCAAATGAAAGACACAGTTCTTCAAAATGTGCAGCACATGGAGGTTTGGTGGATGAGCATGGGTCATGGGATGGAGGGGCGTATCCACAGAGGCTTCAGAAGCCCACCAAACCTAGAGTTAGAGCACTGCACAGTCTTCCATATCCATAAAAACAGTGCCTCCTTGTCTATATAAATGTTTTTTTCTGATCCATGTAGATGGCACACAACAAAAGCATTTCCTCTGCCTACAGGGAAGGGAATTAGGTCATGCAGTGCCTCACCCATCTCTGTTCTCAGGATTTCAGGCATCAGAAACACAAGGGAAACCCAAAGTACACAACCTATCCTTGCCTTTGGGCAGGTGTTCCCAGGACCAGAAGTAGAGGGCAGAGCGTAAAGGATGGGGCGGCTGCTCCCTTTGACCTGGATGCTACTGGTGATGGTGGTAACCCCCTGGTTAACTGTAGCTGGAGACAGTGATGCACCAGAAGCAAGTAAGTGTGTGTGTGTGTGTGTGTGTGTGTGTGTGTGTGTGTGTGTGTGTGTGTGTATGTGTGTGTGTACAGCAATGTTCCCTTTGCAGAACAATCTTAATCCCTCTTTGAGCACACTTGATGTGATCTTTATTCTAAGCCCATTTCTCGGATTGTAATGAGCACAGGACTCGCTTCAAAGTTTTGTTAGGATGCAAATTCTGCCTTAGCAGGTCTAGCAAGGGGCCTGAGACTCTGAATTGATAACAATGTGTGGGTGATGTTGATGGCGGGACAAGGGGCTAGAACATCTCTGAATCATTTCTGCGCTTCACTGTAACGTCACAAGCATGCCAAGTTATATGAGAGATTTGCCCACCTCTCCTGTAAGTGTGAGGTCACCGCATGGGGGTGGCTTTGCCTTCCACCCTGGAATCACACTAAATATAATTGTGAGGTCATGGTTAAAAGCACATGTTCTGTGGTCAGGCCATGTGTGTGTACCCTGTTTGACATCTTACAAGGGGCTTGCTCTTTCCAAATCTCAATGTTCTTTTCTGTAAATAAAGAAAATAAGAATGGGGACGGGTAGAGGGGTCATGTGCATTGAGGAAGATTTGGAAAGCTCCGTAATGAAAAGTACACATCTTTTGTCAGACACACAGTGGCGCTAAGCATCAGCTCTTTTCCTTTTACTGTTAAAAGCGGAGTGTCAGTGTCCTGTCAAATGGGCTGGGAGGTCTTCAGAGAGAAGAGACATTGGGCAGGGTCTTGGTGAAGGCTGCATAGGCAGAGAAAAAGACCTGGACAGAAGGCACAGACTGTGGAAGGGCTGGGAAGGGGTGGCAAGTAAGCCTTTCAATGCGACAATGTGGTCACTTTAAAAGAAGGCACAATGGGAAGGCCATGCCTAACTAGATGAATAGAGGACTCTACTCAGGGAACTTGGATTGGTGGGTCTCGAAGGTGTCAACAATGAAACAAGTCCTGAGAAGCAAGGAAGTCTGTGCCGGGGCATTTGCTACCTGCTGAGGTTCTGAGGCTGGGCTCTTCTGTCCGCAGGAAGGTGTTCTGAATGTCACAACAACGCCACCTGCATAGTGGATGGGGTGGTCACAACATGCTCCTGCCAGGCAGGCTTCACTGGCGATGGGCTGGTATGTGAGGACATGGATGAGTGTGCCACCCCATGGACTCACAACTGCTCCAACAGCAGCTGCGTGAACACACTGGGCTCATATGAATGCTCCTGTCAGGATGGCTTTCTTCTGACCCCTGAGCTGAGCTGCGTTGATGTGAATGAGTGCGCAGAGCAAGGTCTCAATAATTGTCATGCCCTAGCCACCTGTGTCAACATGGACGGCAACTACTCGTGCGTGTGTCCCGAGGGCTTTAGAGGGGATGGTTGGTACTGTGAGTGCTCCCCGGGCTCCTGTGAGCCAGGGCTGGACTGTTTGCCCCAGGGCCGGGATGGAAAACTGGTGTGCCAAGACCCCTGTAATGCCTATGAGACCCTGGCTGAGTATTGGCGCAGCACAGAGTATGGTGCCGGCTACTCCTGTGACTTGGATCTACATGGCTGGTACCGGTTCATAGGCCAAGGTGGTGTTCGCATGGCTGAAACCTGCGTACCCGTCTTGAGATGCAACACGGCTGCACCCATGTGGCTCAATGGCTCGCATCCTTCGAGCAGAGAGGGCATTGTGAGCCGCACAGCCTGTGCACACTGGAGTGGCCACTGCTGCCTGTGGTCCACAGAGATGCAGGTGAAGGCTTGCCCAGGTGGCTTCTATGTTTACAACTTGACAGCGCCCCCTGAGTGCAATCTGGCTTACTGCACCGGTGAGTCTGGCAATGCCCCACATCCTTAGTCGGCAGGGATCCATCTTGAGGCACAAGATGTTGGTTATATGTATTGGTAATATTGCAGATCCTAGCTCCGTGGAGGGGACTTGCGAAGAATGCAGGGTAGATGAAGATTGTATAACGGATGACGGCAGATGGCGCTGCCAGTGTAAACAGGACTTCAACATCACAGGTGAGACCCAGAAGGGAATTTATTGAGAAAATGATCGACACTTAGCGGTGAGGCTCATGCTGGTGTGGGTCTGTGACCCAGAAGACACATATCCAATCAGTGAGCTGGAAAGGTCACTAATAGCCTGGGCAGTTTGGGGTTCCTCCTCAGTTGGCTCCAAAGTTCTCAGAGGGTAGGGACTGGGGTGGGCATCTTCCTATTCAGTATCTTCTTTCTGAGGACCCCATGGCAGGCCCACTAGGTAATCAAAAGCTGCTGAACCACTTGCCACATCAGAAACTGACTGCAGCAGTTCTATGGCCAGTGGGAGATGCAGGACAAAGCACTGGTCCTCTCTCACCCTGTTTCCTCATGGTGTCATTGAAGATGGCTAAGTCTATTCCAGACTTGGCTCATGTGTGGAGCCTGATGGTCTGATTCTGCTGGTATCCAAGTACTCTCTGTATGGTGATTTTATGATGAACACAGTCCTCTCCAAATTGGTGGTGCTTGCTCCCTTGAGGTTAGTTCAGGGTGTGGGTGGCCATACTGCATTTGCAAGTAACACCTCACCAGGTTAGCTGTAAAAGGGAACACAATGGAAAAGAAGTTGTTATACTTCTCTAGTGCTTTAGTAAACCACTTTAACAAGACTAAAAATGAAATTGTTTGAAAAAATTCAAAAGTTATGTACATGCATGCATGCACATGCGCGCACACACACGTGTGTGTGTGTGTGTGTGTGTGTGTTGTGTGTTGTGTGATGTGTATGTGAGGAGAACCTCAAGCACCATGGCACGTGAGTGGAGATCAGAGGACAACTTGTGGAAGTTGGTTCTGTTTTTCTACCATATAGGTCCTAGGGACTGAACTGAGCTACTAGAGCTTGGCAGCAAACACCTTTACCCACTGAGCCACCAACCCCCAAATACCACTGAGCCACCAACCCCCAAATACATGACTAATAAGAAAAAAATTCTAGCCTTTCATCATTGCTTACTCCAAACTCTCAGCCTATTCTTTGTCCAAGAGGAAAACTAGCCAGTATATGGCATCAGAGTCACTGTCAGTGAGGGGACTGGCATCTGCGTGTAGCGAGGATACAAAAAAAAAAAAAAAAAAAAAAAAAAAAAAGAGAGAGAGAGAGAGAGAGAAAGAAAGAACGTGCAATTAACTTTTTCTTCTATTTTCTCCTGTCATCTGGGATTTGATTTTTAACGATGGATGAGTGAAAGACCCTCAAACTAACCTAAATTTTGTATACAACCCACTCACAAAGAACCATGGAGTCGGGTGGCTGGCGGTTGGATCCATCCACTGACGCTCATAATTCAGTTTTGTCTGAGAGAGGTCTGTGATTACCCCAAGTCTGTGATTAGCCCAAGGCATCTTAAGTGCCACCATCTGGTGGCCAGCCCAGGGAACACACTGTGACCCTGGGGACATGCCTGACCCCGGAGGCACAGGCTCCTAATCCTGTTGTTCCTGACCGTTTTCAGATGTCTCCCTCCTGGAGCACAAGCTGGAGTGTGGGGCCAATGACATCAAGATGTCCCTCAGCAAGTGCCAGCTACAGAGTTTGGGCTTTATGAAGGTCTTCATGTACCTGAGTGACAGACAATGCTCAGGTTTCAGTGAGAGGGGTGAACGAGACTGGATGTCCATAGTGACCCCTGCCAAGGATGGTCCCTGTGGGACAGTATTGAGGGTAAGTCTTTGTCAAGAGAGACAGCAGGGTTGTAGTGCTTGGTGCTAGATTAAGCCCCAAATCCACCACTTGTGTGAACTTTGGGTGACTTGTTTGACCTAGCTGAATAACTTCATCATGAGGGATTGTTACTTCTCTATAGGGTGCTGAGAGGATTAAATTAATCCAGGTGTCTGATCTAATCTAGATCTATAAAGATGGATACCCATTTTACAGATGGGATCGGTAGGGCTAGGCTGGCAGTGATGGCTTCCAGCCACTAAGGTCAATACTGGGACCAGAGGTAAGCCTGTTAGTGTCCAGGGATTCTGAGGAGAGCCTTACCCTAGAACCATCTGCAGAGAATCATCCCATAAATGTTTGTGTGGCTGGTGCCTGACTTTCTCTTGTCTCCTTCATCCCTGGAAGGAAAGTGGGAAGGAGCAAAAGGACAGGTGGAAAGGAAGAAATTGTCATTTGTTAGGGACAGTGTAAAAAAGAAAGTAGTGATAGCCTGTCTATGATTTTTAGTTTTGAAGAGAAAACCTGTGGTTTTGAAACTAGCCCAGATGTTGTAGATCCCATGCTCAGCAGAGACGTTCTCAGATCTTAGGGAACTGTGAACCCCCATCCCTTCATACATGAAGCAGGGATTCATCAGCTCAGTCACATTAGGCCACTGGAAGCATTGGCGGGATGATGCAGGAGGAGAGTGTAGCTCAGGGTCTAGAACACGATGTCTTCTCCTAAGGTCACTTTTATTGTGGCACAGAGATAGACAGGGCAGCTTTCCGGTGTCCACAGACAAACTTGTTGGCTGTAAAACCCTGCTGGGGTCTCATGTCCCTTTCTCCTACTCCTCTACCCCTAACACAGAGAAATGAAACCCATGTCACCTACAGCAACACCCTCTACCTGGCAAATGAGATCATCATCCGGGACATCAACATCAGAATCAACTTTGAATGTTCCTACCCTCTGGACATGAAAGTCAGCCTGAAGACCTCTCTACAGCCCATGGTCAGGTGAGGCCATCACGGACATCCAGTGCTCCTGGGGGCTCCACCCCACAATCCCTGACCCTCTCAACCCCTAAGTCCCTTACTCCTTCAGCCCCTCACTCCCTCACCTCTTCAGCTCCTCAGCCCCTTACCCCCTCAGTCCCTTACCCTTCACCCCTTTAGACCCTCAGATTCTCAGTCATGAGTTCTTCATCTGCCTTGCCAAATAGAAACTGGCTGTGGAGGCTGGGAGGCAGGATTGCTTAGTGGAGACACTTAGTGAGGAATCCCAGAACCCAGATTCCAACCCAGGCTTGGCCATACATTAACTGGATAGCCTTGAGGGACCCAGATCCACCATCTAACTGTTGCCCTCATGTGCCAAGGCGGTTTAACAATACTTTCACTGTCTTTCTTAGGACAACAATATTCTGCAAAGGTGAATAAAATACTAGTCTCTGTCTTTTCAGAAGGATTGGGTGGCCTTGCTTCTGGAGGGGATTCTGGGCAATCATATTTAGATCTCAGTTTTTATGCTTCTCTGAATTGAAAACACCTGATTAAAGAAGCATTGACAGATCACGCTCTTGAGAGCTGCCTTGTTTGGGTGGGACAGTAGCTGGAGTGGTGAGCCAGAAAAATTCCATCCATTCTGATGAAAAAAAAATAGAACTCCATTGTTAAATAAGATGGAAAGTCCTTGAGCACAGTGAGTCACAAGCCCTGGTGCTCATGTTGGGAAAGATAACAGTTGCGATCACTAGCATTTATTGAGCATTTGCTCTGTGCTAAACAACATGTTAAATGCTTTATAGGGAACATCTCACCAGAGTATTACAGTGACCCCAAACAGTGGTGCTCTACCTCCCTAACGCTGCAGTCCTTTAGTCCAGCTCCTCATGTTGTGCTGATCCCAACCCTAAAATTATTTTTGTTGCTACTTCATAATTGTCATTTTGCTAGTGAGGTCAACCATAATATAAATGTTTGGCGAGACAGAGGTTTGCTAAAGGGGTCGTGATCTACAGGTTGAGAATTGTTGCACTATAAGGGGCAGACACTGGGCTGATGTGTGTCTGACATGCTTACTTTTGGCTATTGAATAGAGTACTACTTAGCTAGGCCGTGCTTTGGGATAGTGTAGCCATGTCCTAGGCCTGCCTTTAAGGTGCTGGAGCAGCAGGTATGTGACCAAATCTCTTTGGGGCCTCAAGGAAGTCTCAGCCTGTTTTCCATTGTGAAGTGGACCTCTGTATTGCCGGGCATGTCTCATACACCTTGTTTTGTGTGACACAAACCCCTCTGTCTCCTTTGAGAGATCATGCAGTGAAATTCCCATCAGCGTGTGTATTTAGATTAAAAGCCACCCATTCATAAAACCTAGTCTCCTGTAGGTACTGAAAGTACCTTCATGATGGATCCTCAGAACTCAAGTCTGTAGGGCCCCTGACAGCTCATCTCTTTCTGTCTGTTGAAGGTTGAGACTAAAGAACTCCAGGCAGGCCCCTCAAGAATCTGTCCTATTTTCAAGAATGGTAGCAAGGGGACACCAGCAGTGCACTGGTTATGACACTCAAGACAGTCTGTGGATCTGTAACATCAGCATCATCAGAGCTTGCTAGAGATGTAGAACCTGAGTACCACTTCAGATCTGCTCAGTCAGAGCATGCTTCTTCCCAACATCCCATACCCCTATATGCTCACTGTAGTTTGCCAAGCTGCAGTGAGGGATTCAGTGCTGCCACTAAATAAAAATGCCAGATAACTGCAAGGAACCAATCAAGATTGCTGACCAGAAAGGGTAGCTGTCTGTGAGTGTTCTCAATTTGGTCCTCTTACCAGCTCTTTTTCCTCTACAGTTCCCTGAACATCAGTTTGGGTGGAACAGGCAAGTTCACTGTGAAGATGGCACTGTTCCAGAGCCCTACCTACACACAGCCCTACCAAGGTCCTTCTGTGATGCTCTCCACTGAGGCTTTTCTGTATGTGGGCACCATACTGGATGGAGGCGACTTATCCCGGTTTGTACTGCTAATGACCAACTGCTATGCCACGCCCAGTAACAGCTCCACAGATCCTGTGAAATACTTCATTATCCAGGACAGGTAAAGCAGTTGGTCCTATTTGAGGGCCCACGGATGAGATCTGGGGAGATGTCTTTAGAATTAATGGGGAGAAAACATATTTTCACGATCCTGTAGCTTAGATTTAGCATTCTGACCCGCCCCAAATACAGGCAAAAAAGCAACAGAAGGGGTTGAGAATGCAGGGATCTACCTATGCTGTCTATTAGTTTTTAAGTGCTAATTCATTAGGATTTTCCCTAGATCATATTATGCAATGCATTATCAATTTTTTTTGACATTTTAAGAGGTGTGCTTCAATTTAACTGTTTTTCTTTGTATTCTTGAAATATCTTGTTTTATGCAATGAAACATCAGATTTGAAGAGGGTTCCATAATGTTCATTGGAGGGACAAGTGGTAATCTATGGCTCAGAAAATATAAGAAACCTGAGGGAAAGGCAGGCTCAGAGCAGCAGGCAGAGGGGACCTGGCTGGAGAAAGTATGGAATGGGCGTGGTCAGCTAAGGAGCAGCTGAACCCACAAGGGCACAGGTGTGCCGTCCCTTCCGTAAGAGGCCTTCATTAACAGATATTTTGAAAGTTTGCTGCTTACTGGGTGTTGTGATTGCCCTGGTGAGGAGAAGAGCTGAAACCCTTTCTACTCACACAGCTTAAATTCTGAAGGCAAGATGGCCAGTTGAATGAAAGTGAGATGTGCAGTGTTGGAGAGAAAAGGCCTCTTGGATGACTGAACTGGGGGAGGGAGAGGCTTTTCTGCCTGTGGTGCAGGCAGGAAGGCACTCCTGAGAGGCCTTGACTTAATTCTCCCCTGAGGGTGGTCCTTGGAGTTGGCCTGATTACCTATAATATAAAGGCTTAGTTGGGTGCTCATTCAATTTTCACTCTCTGTTTAGAAAATCCCTCTGTAATAAAATGGAAGTCTGTTCTAGAATTTTTTGATAGTAATAGTGTCCAGCTAACATTTGATAGCTCTCATGTTTAACAACTTTGTTCTCACTTATAAGATCTCTTCTGATCATATGGGTACAAAGTGTGTTCATAATCAAAATGTATGCAGAAGTGTGTCATAAGAAAGAAAAAAGATGAAGTAAACAACAACACAGATGTTGGGACACACAAGCAACCTGGAACTGTGACAATAGTGACATGACCTTGACAGGGCATTAGAAGGGAATGAGTTCCATACTTGGTTTTCCATTTCCTTGCTCTGAGGTACAAGGCAGCTCATGTGCTTGGATGTTTGTTTTCTCGTTTGACACTTGGGGATACATAACACATGCTCTGCAGGAGTCTCTAAAGTTATTTTTCATGAGTATAAAATTGTTGCAAGTATATTCTGAAAAAAAAAAAACAGGAAGAAATGTGATGTGTATTTGTGTCTCTGTGTGGGTGCATGAGGAAGCTGGTCTGAGCGTTAGGAGTCATGGAGAAGTGTTACATCACAAAACAAGGGGCAAATTGAGGACACTGCAGGTGACCAGAGAGAGGACACGAGGATATTTGCTTTGGTTGAGTATTTGGGGCTGTCATGGGCTGTGTTGAGTATGGATTTCCCTTTCAGAATGGGCTGCTTAATTTCAAATCATTGTTGACTACTTCTTCTTCTTCTTCTTCTTCTTCTTCTTCTTCTTCTTCTTCTTCTTCTTCTTCTTCTTCTTCTTCCTCTTCTTCTTCTTCTCCTCCTCCTCCTTCTTCCTCCTCCTCCTCCTCATCCTCCTCTTCTTTCTCTTCTTTCTCCTCCTCCTCTTTCTCCTCTTCCTCTTCTTTTTCCTCCTCTTTTCCTCTTATACGTCTTCTTCCTCCTCCTGCTTCTCCTCTCCTTTCTCCTCTCCTTCTTCCTCCTTCTCCTCTTCCTTCTTCTCCCTTCTTCATTTTCTTCCTCTTCCACTTCCCCTTCCTCCTTCTTTTTTGTCAAATAGGGTTTGGGATGCTAGGATTAGATTTGATTTATAGAAGTTATCTAATACAGAGTGAATGATCTGAGTGATCATTTTTTGGCTCTTTAATTTGACATTCTAGTTTTCTTCTAAATTTTCTTTGAACCAACGTGAAATGGAACAGGGACACCCACTTCACCTGCCCAACATGGCCAGTACACATGTGAGCTTCGGGGTACCATTACATGCATTGCGGTTGGGTTCACACACTTGGGTTGGCTCAGGAGTTGGCAGAGCTCCCTGGTTCTGATGAACAGGCACCCATTCAATAGCATAAAATAGACATTGATTCTTGAATATATTTCCTTGGCAATGAGAAATTTCTGACTTCTGGATTGTCCCAACTCTGTAGTTGAAGACTTTTATCAATTTTTTTTTAGCCCCCAAGATACTGTGTGCCACACTCTGTTCTAAGCATTTTGCAAAAAATAACTAAGTTAATTCTCACAATTGTTTTTTGACATGGGCTATAATTATTACTCCTGTATGCCTATGAAGAAATGAGGCACAGAGAGGTTTAATAGGCCGTCCAAAGTCACACAGCTAACAAGAAATGATGTAGTGTTAAAACCCAGGAAGCAGAGCTCCAAAGTCTTGGCTTAACCAACTCTATCATATCTTAATGTTCCTCATTCAGATGTCCACACACAGAAGATACAACCATTCAGGTGATAGAGAATGGCGAGTCCTCTCAGGCCCGATTTTCTGTTCAGATGTTCCGGTTTGCAGGAAACTCCGACCTTGTCTACCTTCACTGCGAGGTGTACCTATGTGATGCTCTGAGTGAAGAGTGTAAACCTGTGAGTCATATACCCACCATAACAGCCTCTGGCTTGCCCATCTCTATCATCAAGATATTTGGCCATAGGCATAAAAGAAGATATGAATTTGTGATGGTTTCCTATCTTAACATAAGGGCACAGAGCTGCAAGACAGAGTGGGCAGGGCCAGTCAGGACACCTGATCTACCTGACACTTAAGAAGCAGTAACTATCTCAGGGTACTTGGCTGATAAATTGGCTTGATTTGCAAGCTGCAAACATAGCTGTCAATAAGAGGAGCTAAGCCTTCAGCATTATGTGCAACTCAGATGTTTCAATGTGTTCAAGCTTCACAGAAATTCACCAACACATGCTCACTTTCTCAACTGGAAAAGCTCAAAAAAGAGCTTACGTGACTTGCCCAAAATAAGCAGTCAGGCTGGGATGTGAGCTCCTATCTCCTGTATGAAGCAGAAGGATGCTCTTCTGACCTGGCTGCCCATATCTCATGCCAGGATCACATTCTACTTTCTTCTCCACACATGAGTGATTTTCTGTGTCATTCTTCCCCCACAGACCTGCTCTGGTACTAGATTTCGAAGTGGGAACTTCATAGATCAGACCCGTGTCCTAAACTTGGGTCCCATCACACGGCAAGGTAAGAGATCTACTCTTCTATCATACCTCTGAATGGGGAAGAGGCAAGGTGGCAGAGCCTGGCTTCTTGGGTCTTACTGGAACTGAAGAATGAGCATCAGAAGATTCTCTGGGCATAAGATGGGCTATCTGCTGCCTTGCTCTTATACCAATTGTAGAGGATTCATTCATTCATTCATCCATTCATTCATTCATCCATTGCAGAGACATGCTTTGGTGCTTACTATGGTTTGATAGCTTGTGATAAGCAGAACAGATCTGTTGCCTTGGATCTTATTGATTAGTAGGGGAAATGGCATCACTTACATGTGTAGAACTGCAGTTGTCTTAGCACAGGAAGAACATATACACAGAGTTTGGGGATGTTCTGACAAAGGAACCAAACTCAGTCTTGGTGATGGGGAAAGATGAAGGAGAAGCTGACCTGTTAGGAGAACTGAGGGAAGCTAGGCCAGTGAGGTTGGATAAACTAGTGTAGGTGGGGCTAGCCCTGTGGAACTTTGTAGATCATGATAGGTTTTAAGCCATTCTTCTGAGGTCAATGGGAGTGGGGCTCTAGAAAGATCTGGCTCAGGGGAAAGGTGTGGTTAGATTTTGGTTGCAGAAAGATGACCTTGGCTATGCAGGTGGAGGGAGATTATCTCAGCTTCCTCGAAAGTCACATGCCTCACTTCTCATGGATCTTTCTGTTTCTCCCAAAGGTGTCCAGGCCACGGTGTCCAAAGCTGCTTCCAGCAACTTGAGTAAGTTTAGGTTCTTTCTATACAGTTGCCTGCCCCATGATATCCCTCTGTGGTTTCTATCTGGGGGTCTGAGTGGACTGAAGGGCATAGCCTTCAGAGCCTGAGCTTCCAAGAAGTGATTTGTCTTGAAGATGTCTAGATGTTGGTCTGTATGCATGTACACAGTCACGCTGTCTCACAGTAGTGTGCAGAAACAAAGGCATGAACTGACAGCCTGCGAAAATGCAGTATCCGGCTTTATTTGCACACATGTTCATATCGCTACGATATCACACACATTTATATCTGTATGCATACTTGTATGTATCTGTATAGATACAGATCACACACACTCCTATGTGTGCAAGCATACTCATATATGTATGCACAAACAACACATACTCGTATCTACACACAGATCACACACATATCTGTACATAAACCACTTGATCCTCATATACCCACAGATCACACACATTCACACCTTTACACACACTCAAGGGCACACAGAGCATACATACATCTGTACATGAATCACAAATGTTCACATCTGCACACACAGACCATACACACTCACATCTGTGCACAAAATATGCATACTCGAATCCTCACACAGCCTGTACACGCTCATATCTGCATATAGACCAGGAACGCTCATATTTTCACACATATCACAATATTCATATATGCACATAAAGATCCTATATGGTCATAAGTGCACAGGCTGATCACATACATTCATATCTGCACAGACAGATAATATGTGTTTGTGTCTTTTTACACAGGTATACACACAGTTGCAGTTGCATGCATGGCATGCATGCATATTTGCTGCTCAAGCATGCACATATATTTATGACAAGCCTGTTCCCCAAGGACATGTACATCTGCCCTGACCTTTTCTTGACACTTCCTGAAGCTAAAGGTCAACTCTAACACCTTCAGGGGCTGTCCCACAGGATCCAAATATTTGCTGAGGGCCACTATTTGCCAACTGAGTCAGACAAACATGAACCTTTTATTCCCCTTCTTCTTCAGGCCTTAGACCACAAAAGCCAGAAACTGGTGATATTTTTGTGTCCTTTCTCTTATGCCTGCTGCCTTTATTTGACACTTCAGATGAAAGTTGAATCCACATAACCAATGCCTTTCTTGGCTTGTAGAACCTGGATCTAAGAGAGCTGTTATACCAATCTGATGTTTATCTGGTATTCTGTACCACTGAGCTCAGAGCTGAAAAGTGGTGCTCCTATGACTTAGGCTTGCCCTCTGTGACTAGCCTCTAGAGTCTCTGGGATGGTTGAGTATTTTAGATACTAGAAGTGAGTCCACACCAAGTATTTAGGAGACACTACTGCCATTTTCAAACCAGTTCACAAGGAATGGAGCCTTTATCTACTCTCCCACCCCAAGCAGACAACTTCTTCTAAATGCCTAGTCAGAGAGGGTAGTCTTTCTTCTTGGCTATTCTGTAGGAAAGTCCATATGTTATTCTACACAAAAGCACACCAGCATCTGCCATGTCCCTATATCTGTTTACCTTTCAGGGCTCCTGAGCATCTGGCTGCTGCTGTTTCTCTCAGTCACTTTGACCCTGATGGTTCAGTGATGGAAAGCAGAGAACCTGATGTAGCTCCCAGCTTACTTCCTGCTGACCAGAAGTGTGGATGCAGGCTGGTTACCAGCCAGGAGAGAGGGTGTGCACACTGGCTCCAGCTTTCACTTACTCTCTTCCTTTAATCCTCACCATCAAAACCAAGTTGGTATCTTCCAATGCTGCTCTTTCTTCAAATGGGACTTGTGATATGTCTATACATGAAACCCCTGTCTCCTTAAGGAACATGACAAAACAATAAGTTTAAAGCATCAGCTTTTGGAGTCATTAATTCAAATCATTCCAGAGCACACAGTTGCTATGAGCATTGTCTGTTGTGCTGAGCATTACATGGGGGGAATGAAACAGATCTTTTCCCTGTCTTCGTGGACTTCACAGTTGCTCCAAGAAACTGGGCTCAATGAATGCTCTGCTATGTGACCTTAGAAAAGACACACAATATATCTGAGCTTCTCCTGTCTGTCCATTCATGTACACATCCTTCCATTCACTAACTATTTGCCAAGTCACTACCGTGCTAGTTACTAAGACATGCTGGGGATATAGCAGTGAACATGGGCAGTGAGCAATTCCAAAAGCTGCCAGAGACATCAGAAATGGAGACTTTAATATACAAACAGGAGCTGGCTGATTCTTTGCAATGGGGGCAACCCTGATGCCCTCACAGGGCACATTTGGATTTTCAGAAATGCATTTGGAGGACTCCACATGTTCTAGGCCTACCCTGAGTGCTAAGAAACATTGGCAGATGAAACAGAGCCAATCCCTGCCATATAGATCTCACATCTTAAGGAAGAGATGTAGAAGCAATGGCAGGTGTCTTGTGCCTCCTTGGGACTCCTGTTCACTGGGCATTTACTTGCCAATCCTAAAGTTGTAGGTCTTTTCTCAACCCTCAGCAGTAGGGGAGAGCACACTCATTCACCTTCCATTGGCAGAGAGTCATTGTGAACCTTTGCACATGAACAGGAAGCAGACACCCAGAGATCCCAGAAGTCTCCAGAGAAAAGGCCACCAATGCTGATGGGAACACTTTTCTCTGACCCAGCTGTTCCCTGGCCTCCCATCAGATACCAGGGAAAGTCACACTTGTGAGTCTGAAGCAAGGACTGCTGGGACAGTGTGTCTTTTGCTAAGAGTTCTTATCACACACAGACACACACAGAATGTGCAGGCCTCTTACCATTGTGCAAGATCTGTGCAGGTGGCCCAGTCTGGCCCGATGCTGCCCCATCCACGATTAGTCTGTGCTCAGCTTGGACCGAGTGACTCCATACAGAATGGTCTGTGTTGTGACTGGAGATCTTGAAGAGTAGGTCTAGGCCATGGGAAACAAGAGCAGCAGCTAAAGACAAAAGCTGGGTAAGGGGCAGAGGAGAAACGTCACAATGACGTCTTTGTCCCTTTCTTGTCTTTTCCTTACTTGCTTTTTATCTGCTAGTTACACATCTTAATGTATCCCTTAGATATTCTGGGCACAAATTAAATGCCAGATACTTTCACAGTAATGAGGAAATAGGAACTTACCAAAATAGAGCCATTTGCTAAGGAAGATACTTTGAAATAGTAACCATGAAATGTGACAAGCAGTGACAATCGCTGGGGAGGAGAAAAAAGGCAAGGACCTCACAATAGTGTAACAGGAGTATTTTTTCACATAGAATGACAGGGTACAGTCTCTCTGACAAGCAGAGGCTGAGAGAGTAAATGACTGAACCATCGGCTGGGGACAAGTAGCTGGAACAGCAGGAGCGAATATGCTAAACCTTGTGTCTTTTCACCAAGGCTGACCAACACCTGCACACCGAAAGCATGACTCACGAGAGGAGGCCTAGTCTATGTGTTTGCTTTCACCCATTCGCTTATTAGACAAATGCTTTCTCAGTGAAGATCAAAATCCCTGTTCACAGAACGCCTGAAGACTCATTGTGCAGATTAGTTATCAGGCAAGTGAATGTGATTTGAGTTGTCTTAGAGAGTCCTGGGAACAGAACGGAGGGCCAGACAGAACGTAGGTTAGGGAAGGCTTCCTGGCAGAGGAGGTGGACATGAGGCAATCTGGGCAAGGGAAAGATTATACAAGCATTTGGGGATGAGAAAGAGCCCAGAACATCCGCATTGGCTTGAAGCAGAGCTGGTACAGTGAAGTAAGAGAAGAAGTGGGAAGGGTAAAAAAGGTCAGATCCCCAGGGCATCGAGCACTGGGAGCACTGGATAACACGGGCTGCTGGAAACACTGCAGACACAAGGGGACCAGAACGAAAGCACAGAGACCCATAACCACCACCAAAATCACCCTCTCACAGGACATGGCCTGAACTTGGATTAGTGAAGTAAAAATGAAGAGGGCATTCACGACATTTGAAATGTAGGTAGTCACAGTGTAGAGCTGCCTGGAATGGAGGCCCGAGCAAGAAAGGAGAAAGTCAAGCCTCCAGCTTGGAAGACTGGGGAGTGGTGCTACCACTGGCCAAGGTAGATGGTAGACATAGGGACAGGAGGGGAGTCAGGGAGCTGATGAGATTAGATTGGAAGCTGTTGAGTTTGGGGGACCCTTGGGTGTCTGAACCCAAGAGGAGAAGCCAAGCAGAATCTAGGGACTGGCTATGAAGCTCAGGAGGGTCAGCTAGGCTTGGGCTCAGCCTGTGGGCAAATTTGAAATTCTGTGCTATAGTTTGAATCTGAAATGGTCTTCACAGACCCCTCTTTCCAACATGTGTTTACCAGATGGTGGTATTATCTGAGATACTGTGGAGGCTCTAAGAGGTAGGGTGCAATTGGCAGAAGTAGATTACTTGAGGGCAGACCTTTGAAGGTTAGGCCTGAGCTCACTTCCTGTCTTGCTCTCTACTTCTTGGTCTTTCGTGATGTGAACAAACTCTGCCACATGCTCCCACTGCCACGGACTAAACTCTGGCCTTTGCTTTGATGGACTGAAGCCCTCTGCTCTGGTTGGTTTCCTGTCAGCTTGATACAAGCTGGAGTGAGTTATCAAGGAAGAGGAATGTCAGTTGAGAAAATGCCTCTGTAATATTGGCTGGGAGAGGGAGAGTCCATTGTGTGTGAGAGTGGAGCCCCTGGCAAATCAAGTATAGCCCAGGAGAGATTCACACTTCCAAGAATATTTGGACAGTATAATTGGCGTCAGAGGAAAAAGGAGACACCAAGTTGAGTGCATAGGGGACAATGGGGTTAGATGTTGGAAGACTTGGGGAAGGGACAGAATCTGATCAAGGCTTTTAAGCTGTTCTCACAATTCTGTGCTGGCCAGTGCCTAGGCTAGTCCACTGTTTTAAAGACTTGAAGGAGAGGCTACCCTGGTGCTGATTTTGTTCGAAAGCCTTGGACATCTCTTTTCATTCCGAAATTCACCTTTCTAAACATTCCATTGAGAATTGGATAAACTCTGTGTGCTAAGAATGGGGAGCTCTCAGACCTCCTTCCTTCTTTCCCACACATTCCCTGGCTCCTGGTGAATCAAGCAGAAGTGTTCTAATGCAATTAGCTAGGAGCAGGAATTGAATTGGATATCTACTGAGCAAACAAGCCCATTTGGTTTCTGTCTACTTTGCTTTGGGCATTTCTGCTTCCTTCTTATTAGTGTTTGCTCTGTGGGAATGGACGTGACATTGGCTTTGTAGGTTTACTGGAGGATCCCATGTGAGAAAATAATGATTGCAGGGTATTGACTGCTCCTGGTGTAGCCAACCTTAAGTACATATTGCAGTCGCTTACAGAGAAATACTCGTGTGAAACAGCACCTTCTGGAAGAGTTTCCATGCCAGTGGCACTAAAGTCCTTCTTTCACTACCCTTGATGGTCAATGGCTTATCTTACCTGTGTTCATCAAGTCCTAGTTCCTGGGAACTTAGTGCCAGTCCTACCTCAGCACCAATCAAGAAGAGCCACATGGGTGGGGAGTGTCAGTATAAAGGAGACAGGCAGCAGGTTATGTTCCCACAATGGGCAGAGGAGGAAGGACACTCTGGGTTCTTCTTTTATGGTAAGTTCTGCTCCAAACCCAGCAAGATTTACTCTCATTTGCAGGTGAGTGTCACCCTCTTTATGACCTGGACTTGCTAGGGCCATCTGTAAACTTTCTGAACCAGAAGTGACTCTGGACTTTAGCCATTGTCAAATGTTCTTCAGATCAGTCAGTTCATAGTCCCAGCCACCTGCTAGATAGTCAAAGGTGTCCATTTGGGTTGGAGTCTCTAAAAGCATAGTCCTGGGTGCTCTTCTGTCTCTGTTCTCTAATAAGGTACTCAGGATGCTCCATCAGAAACAAATTTCTAGCCCCAATTCACTTCTTTTAGAGGCTGCAGGAAATCACCCAGAGGTTCCTTTGGGGCACAGAAGGGTAAATATCACTGAAGTCAGCAGACATTCTTGTCTTTCTATTATTTGTTTACTTCTTTGCTTACTTATTCATTAATTAATTATTTCATTATGTAATTCTTTTTAAACTAGGAAGCCAGTGTATGCCCTCTTCTGTACAGAGAGAAAGGGGCTTAAAATTCAATCTAACATATGCTACATTATGTGAAATCCCAGAGGGTCTTTGCAGAAACTGATGCATCTAATCAAGATAGATAGAACTCTCTACCCTAGGTACCAATAATCACTAGAATTCTTGCCTTCAATTTCCGGAGAATGCCTTCTGCCACCTGCACAGGGACTTTGCAAATACTGCTCTTGGACATTCTGCAGCACTGACCCACCTTTTGCTAGCTTGCTATGGATTTCATCTTGGAAAGCCCCTATTCCCCTCCCACTCCATTTCTGCATGTCCTGCTAACAGTTTGGGTTCTGGGAATCTATTACCATATGTTGGCCATGTATTGTCCATATTTGCAGAGATGTAGTTGTATATATAGTGTTTGGATTATGTACTCTTAAAATGAAACTTCTTCACCAACAAAATGGGAATCACAGCAGAACCTTCCTATGGAGTGGTTTAGAGACCTAAGTGAGACAAATTATGAAAGGGGTTTCAAGCAAATAGAGTCACATGATAGGTGTTGAACCAATATGAGTTTCAACCTTACCCTGTGGCAAAAGGTCTGTTAGCTTGACCTGATGTGAGCTTTTCCTTTTCTATAGATTTATAGAGAATCTGCAGGCTGCAGAGTAACCTGCAAGCCTCACTTTATGAAAAGGATGGTGGGTTATGACCTGCTGTGGCTGGCTGCAGCCTCCTGTGTTCTGACACTGGCATCTCCATCTACAATACAGCAAGGTGAGTGCTCACTGGGGATCTCAGATGCTCAAGGAGACCTAGGGAGAGAGCAGAGGAAGGGAAGAGAAAAGGCTGCTCCGTTGGTTCCAGGAACAGAGAATTGGAAACAAAGACTAGAGAGCAAGGGAGTCATGAATCTCTCAGAGCCTGAAAGGGCAGCGGAGCCAGGAACCTTAGCTTGTGCAGCCCCTTCCAGGAGGTGATTAGAGAGCACAGAAAGAAAGATAAGGGAGAATCCTCTGCCATGTGCTTCCCCTTCTTTATCAAGTTCATCTGTGAAAAAAAATGGTGCGAGATTTAACAAAATCTCTATCTTCCAAAGATTCCCCCCCCGAGTGTGTGTGTGTGTGTGTGTGTATGTGTGTGTGTGTGTTGCTGGCTTTCCATCCTCTGGCCTTGGCCTCCACAATACTGGGATTAAAATGATATATCACCACACCTAAGATCTGCAAATGGGAGCAACCCAGACAGTTATAGAAGAGGTTCCCAGTTAAGCTAAAGAGGCAAATGTGAGCCTTGTGGTGGGAGGGCGGGGAGAGAACTGAGCTCTTACCATGGGAAAGCACAGGGTGTGTGGGAAGTGATCCAAGAATAACAAGGACCACAATTCCTCTCCTTAGAGCAAACACATACATGAGCAAGGCTGAAAAACAGCCTCTTCCTTCCTTTTTAAAAACGTCTCACTGATACATATAAGATTGTGAGCCCAACGGTGTGCTTCATTCATCATTCTAGAGGTAACTGGCTGGACCTAGGCTCTTGTATGTGGCATCATATGGCAGCCATCTCACTTAATCTTGAAGGCTTTATCTCCCAAATGAAGCACACCTACACAAAAGGACCCTGGGAAGTTTTTCAAAAGCTTTGATGGTTACATATTTATTTTATGAATATTAAATAACAGAATAACAGAATCATCCCTGCATCTGGTTTTGTGTGTCTGTGTGTGTCTGAGTGTGCATGCATACATGCGCATTTGGAGTCCAGAGAACAACCTCAGATGCCATTCTGCCATTCCTCCAGTGCCATCCACTTTGCTTTATAAGAAAGGGTTTCTGTTTCTGTGTAGGCTAGGTTGGCTGGTTAGTGAGCCCCCAAGGATCTTCCTATTCCCATCTTCCCAACACTAGGATTAGAAACTCATACCACTGTGCCTAGCTTTTAAAAGTGAGTTCTCCGTGCTCAGACTCACATTGCCATGTTTACAAGGCACTGTACTAACCGAGCTATCTCTTCAGACCCCTACACAAAACTAATTTTTAAAGAGAGTCTATGAAAAAAAATCTCCAAAGAGCATAAGCACCTTTCCAGGTCACCAGCCAGCAGGTCGGAGCTACTCTTAAATCCCCTCTTCCAGCCCCTGATCATCCCCTTCATCATTTCTCTGCCTCTTCACACAGCATGGCTCACCCTCCCCTAAAACAGAAATGGTCCTTTTAGGTGAGTGGTTTTCAGTGGAGATAATTTGGGCTTTCAGAAACCATGCAAGATGCTTGGAGTCTTCAGAAGCAGCCTCTGCGTTGGGTGGGTAGAGGCCAAGGGTTCTTTGATTCTGTTTTGAAGATACCTGCACAATAATGAATAACTCAGCCAACAGTATACCAATAACACTGAGCTTGGGAATGATTGACCTGACGCATCTGGATGATGGCTCATAATGTTACCTATGAGAGGGAACAATATTGGCTTTATAATACGTTAAAAATCTGCACGCACATACACACACACACACACACACACACACACCCCTCTCACTCTGTGTGTGTGTGTGTGTGTGTGTGTGTGTGTGTTCACACATGCGTGGGAACATTCTAAGGACTATACAACAAATTTGTGATTGCTTCTAGAGATGGGTCCAACTTTGGACAACTTTTATCTTAAGACTTTTATCTTTTGCCAAATTAAGCAACATGCCAATATTTAGTTCTGCTTAATTCACTTTACTAATGACTAAGAATTTTCTCAGGGAGCTTTGTATTACATTTATGAACAAAACAAACAGTGGTTGAACAGGACACACGTAGTGTCTTGCTAGTGGCCCACAGAGAAGCTCTTTGTAACTCTGGGTGTGGCAGTGGGGTTGTGCAAGGTGGTGGCCTAGATGTCCTTGCTAGTGATCATTCTGCTTCCTGAGTGACAAAATTTGGTGTTAATTACTGCAACGGAATGGGTACCTGTTTGCCTCACTGGGATCATTAGGACATTCAAAGCAAAATGGAGAAAAGATAGGAACCCCCAGGGCTGTGGAGTTGCTCAATAAACCCACATGCTCTCTGTTCTTCTCAGTTTATGGAAGCCCCAGAAACAGCACCAATCGGGACCTGGACTGTGGAGCCCCTGACTCTCCAAGTGCTGGCATCTGCTTTGACCCCTGCCAGAATCATACCGTCCTGAATGATCCCACCAGAAGCACAGAGAACACAGAGTCATCAGAGGAGTGTGATGATCACCTGTATGGCTGGTACCGCTTTGTGGGTGATGGAGGAGTGAAGATGCCAGAGACCTGTGTGAATGTGTACCGATGCCACACCTCTGCTCCCATGTGGCTGAGTGGATCTCACCCCAGCCTTGGAGATGGCATTGTCAACCACACAGCCTGTGCCAACTGGAATGAAAATTGTTGCTTCTGGAGTTCTGAGGTCCAGGTGAAGGCCTGTTCAGGAGAATCAGGAGAATATCACGTGTACAGGTTACAGGGCACCCCTGAATGCAGTCTGAGATACTGTACAGGTAAGCAGAAGCTGCAGGGAAGGGTGAGCTTTGGTGCCCAGGACTCAGTGGAGCCAGAAAAGACAGTCAGGAGAAGACTGAACAAAGCAGCCACCACTGGGCTCCTGGCAGGGATACACATAGAAATGTAATTTGGGACCTGCCAGTTACAAGCCTGAAACTTATATTTTGAGTGTGAGGTAGCCTGACTTATGAATGAATATTGCATAATATTGACCTAGTTAGAAGGCTCAGCAGGTAAAAGTGCTTGCTGTGAAAGTGTGGGTACACGAGATTAAATCCCCAGCACCCATGTAAAAAGCTGAACATGACCAAGCATGCTTGCTACCCCAAGCCTATGAGGACCAGAGACAGGATGCTGGATCTATGTTCAGCAAGAGACCCTGTCCTAAGGGAGTAAGGTGAAGAGTGGCTGAGCAGGACACCTGACATCTTCCTCTAGCCTCTGTGAATACATGAGTGCTCACACCCGCACATACAAATACAGCACAGACAGACAGACAGACACACACACATACATACATGCACACATAGAGACGTACATACAGACCCACATAGACACACACAGAGACACACAGTGACACACTGACACATACATAGACACACACAGATACACACACGTACAAACACACACAGACACACAGAGACACACACGCACACATACACACACACACACATAATATGAAGAACACAAGCTCATTCAAATGTTGCTTGTCTCAAATTGTACTCCTCTTAGAACCTGCTTTCTGATCTGAAACAAAGGGTAAAGCTACAGTACACTGCATACAGTACACTGTCCACAGTGCGCCCACTACTATTCCGTTTTAATCATACCAGTGCACTGAAACTCCCTACAGGAAATAGGATCCATGTAGTCATTCCTATTAGGGTCTGGAACATATAAAGGTCACACAGCTGTCCCTATATCACAGAGCTGGGATGAGAAGAGTTGGAACTTAAATCCAGGCCCTATAATGCTGGCAACTGTGGACTTAAAATCAGTCTGCCCCGTTGTCACGTTTCTACCACAGGGGTTAAACGAACCAAAGCATGGAAAGTAGTTAGTATAATGCTCAGCTTCCCTCTCAGTTTCAGGGGTGTTACTCCCTCTGCTGGGTTTGGGAGTCAGGAAATATGAATTGTGGCTGAGGCTCTTCTGGTAAGTATCTCATGTTTAGAAAGACTCTGACACAATGAGAGCCCTGGCTTGGGAGGACTCAGACCCACAGTGCTCTGCTTCATAATCCTTTCTCTCCATTCCTTCCCTCTAGACCCCTCCACTGCACCAAAGAAGTGTGAGATTACTTGTCGTCCTGAGGAGGAATGTATATTCCAAAGTAACAGCTGGACCTGTGTCTGTAGGCAGGGCCTCAACGTTTCTGGTGAGCAGCTCCTAGAGCTGAGTGGGCAGGGCAAGAGGAATGAGGCTTGGGGGGGTCAGAAGAGGGCAGGGACCAGAGTCAGGGGCCATAGAGTGGACATTGGGGAAATCTTGATCACTATTTGGGCCACTTATTATGAAGCCAGTGGGTTTGCAAGGAGGAGAGAGGGTGGGGTCAGACAAGCTTCCAGGTCAGCTGCTGGAATATTGTATCAACAAGTGGCTGTGGTGTGGGCATCTGGCTTTGGTTTAGTCTGGAATACAGGAGGGCCATTTTGTTTTCCCAGCAGCAGCTAAGCCACACCTGTACCTCAGATGCTTAGAAGTCTTGGACCAGAGACCTCTTTATCAGTCTGAGTGTGATTTCTCTTGGGGTCCCAGACCTCATCTAGTCTATTCAGCCACTCGATGGGCACGGTGGATGTGCTGCGGGGCAGAGAATGTAGATGTCCCTCATTGTTTCTAGTCCCCTGTCCACTCCACTGACCTCACTCTTGGCCTCCTAGACACTCAGAGTTTGCAGCCTCTTCTGGACTGTAGAGCTGATGAGATCAAGGTGAAGATGGACAAGTGTTTGCTGGGAGGTATGGGTTTCAAGGAGGAGATCATTACCTACCTGAATGACCGGAACTGTAGAGGTACCATGCAAGATGAGCCCAACAACTGGGTGTCTGTGACCATCCCTGCTGTGGCTAATGACTGTGGGAACATCCTGGAGGTAAGTGCTGTTTACACCATCACTACTAAAGGATAGGATCTGTGCTCATGGAAACACCTTCCTAGCTGTGGGATCTTAGGCAAATGTCTTATCCTCTTTGGACCTCCGGGGCTATATGAATTTACACACTCTGGTCCATGTTAAAGAGCTTAGGCTGGGTTTAACACTTGAGCTTTATAAAGCTGGCTCTGATTCTGATGATCTTAATTAAGGGCAGTGAGGGAAGAGCAAGAACTTCAGCCCCCGATTCGTCCACAAGATCAGTCATTCATTTTCTAGTGTTTACTCTGGCTTTCCCATACTCTGGGCTAGCATGACGGGCAGAAGAGAAACCCTTATTCCCTGGAGACCAGAATTCAAGGGGGCTCCATGGCTGGGAACACTGACTGTAGAACAGACAGATCTGAGTTTGAGATATATCTACACACATCTGCATAATAAAAACATAGTTTTTTGGTTTTGTTTTTGTCTTGTGCCAAAGAACAATGGGACCCATGCCATCTACAGAAACACCCTCTCCTTGGCCACTGATTTCATTATCAGGGACTTCCTCATCAATGTCAACTTTCAGTGTGCTTACCCACTGGACATGAATGTCAGCCTCCAAATTGCACTCCAGCCCATTGTAAGGTATTGTCTTGACCTTTGATTTTTGACTTGCAGCTCTGACACTGATCACACGGACAATCTATGGTGTCCACACAGTGTTACCACCTGCTTTAAGAGCTTCCACTCCCTAAATTATTCATTCAGTATGATCAAGGCACGTGTGAATAGTGAAGACATTCACTATGAGGCAGTTTTGTACCATGGACAAGTGCTTAAGATGTTCTCAGGAAACAAAACCTCCAGGAACTGTCTATTCACCTTGAGAAGAAAGGCAGCACACAACTAATTATATCTTAATTGATAACCAGACAATACAATGTAGAAGAAGCTTGGGGTGCTTCAGGTCAGTGGACATGGGTCCCAGACCTAATTTCTGTGAGGTAGAGATCAGAAGGGGACAGGGAGGTTTGGGATTTAAGACCAGTTTACCTTTGAAGAAACAGCACCTATCCTCAGCAGAAATAGAACAAAGCAACAGTTTGGGTGGGGTGGGTTCCAGGCTTCTGTTTGTGTCTGTTTCTCACTGCACCTCTGCCTGGAACGAAACTTACTGACCTGGGTTTTACATAGTCTTGGAATTGCCAGAGGATTTTTCTAAACTGTCATCCAGAAATCCAGGGTCTGTCCCATCTTCCAATTGCCTCCTGGGCACTTAATTGCAGGATGAGATGGGTTAAAAATGCCAAAGTTCAAAAGTTTCCAGGCTATAGTATCTTGGAGCTCATGTTCATAAATATAAAAGTGAAAGCTGTTCATCTGGTTCAAACTGGGTTCAGCTGTAGATTGTGGGGTGGAGGGAAGGGATGTAAGTGAGCCTATAAGAGCTGACCTCAAGCCCTGTTGCCCAGGTGACAAGATGGTGCTGTGTACTAACCCTTGTTCCTTGAGTAAGAGCTTAATGTACCTGTCACATGGGGTGAGATGAGTGCGAATCCTGGAGACAGGCTCAACTGCCTGTCAAGTTCTGTGCTTAGATGCCAATAAGTGTTCTGTTTCAATGGATTATCAACTAGTTTATTTAGAGATTCATCTTTTCCTCCGTAACTTTATACTAGCACAGGGCTTGATTTATTTGCCTTTTCTGATCAAAGCCAGATATCTCCACTCTTGTGCCTTTCCTTGTCTCAGTTCTCTGAATGTTGATGTGGGTGGAGCAGGAGAGTTCACTGTCAAGATGGCCCTCTTCCAAGACCAGAGCTTCACAAACCCTTATGAAGGAACGGAAGTGTTGATTCCAGTGGAGGCTATACTCTATGTGGGCGCCCTCTTAGATAGAGGAGATACCTCCAGGTTCAAACTGTTGCTGACCAACTGCTATGCCACCCCTTCAGAAGACAGGAATGACCCTGTGAAGTACTTCATCATCAAGAACAGGTATCAGGAGACTCTGGGATTTGTTTGTTTTTGTCATAACTAAGTTTTGGGGAAAATATTATCCGGTGTTGGCAGAGGTATAAATTGGTTCATTCTACTTGGAAATAATTTGGCATCACATATTGTAAGCATCCTGTTTGATCTTGAAATGTTATTCCTGATATTTTAGCTTAAAGTATTAAAACAAGTTGAATGAGTCAGGTAAAAAAGTACCTATCATTTTCCATTTCGGTGTTCTTGATAAGTTTTCCATTAAAAAAAAAAACATAGCTCGATTAAGTAATAATGAACCATTATATAGATACTTACATTGATTAAAGTGAGCATGACATTACAAACATTATAGCATAGGATAGGATTGATATCATTTAATGATAAAAACAAAGGAAATGCCTACCTAAAAGTCACAATTCAAATCATACTCATGGTCCTTGGTAATACTTGTCATTGAGCTCAGCTGTATGCCAAGTACTGTGATGAGACGACGTACACAGCAGCCCCACTGAGTGCAGCCCCACTGAGTGCTCATATTAGTTATATGAAATGGATGTGATTATCTCTGCTCTACAGTCAAGGGATGTATGAAGGGATTGGGGGGGATGGAGGGCATGATCACACTTCATTGCCTATATGTATGTAATTTTCAGTCATACAGAAAATTTTTTTTTAAATAATGTAGAAAAAACCAATAAACTAGACCATGGAGGAGAACAAGAATGATTAACCAGCCCTGGATTACTTACCTAAAAATGGGGGCGCATCCCAGAAACCGTGCTTCCCAAAATTTAAACCATACAAGCTTATTGAGGAACAATGGACTAGAAAAATGTCCTAAAAGTATGATGGAAGGAGTCTGGGGCAGAGAGATCTTTAATATCCTCCAGCGTTTGCTTAGAAGTTACACCTTTACCCTTTCATTCTCCTAGATGCCCAAACCAACGTGATTCCACCATCAATGTTCAGGAGAATGGTGTGTCCTCACAAAGCCGATTTTCAGTGCAGATGTTCATGTTTGCTGGAAATTATGACCAAGTTTTTCTGCATTGTGAGGTTAACCTGTGTGATTCCACTACTGAACAGTGTCAACCAGTGAGTGTCTCTTTGGATTGGTACCCAGTAGGCTCTCTACATACATTTATTGGGTTTACAGATGGAGGCATGGATGGAAGGAAGGTTGGATAAACACATAGATGGAAGGAAGGAAGGAAGGAAAGAAGGAAGGAAGGAAGGAAGGAAGGAAGGAAGGAAGGAAGGAAGGAAGGAAGGAAAGAGGGAAGGAGGGAAGGAGGGAAGAAGGGGTGGAGGAAGAGAGGGAGAGGGGAGGGAAGAAAGAGAGGGAGGAAGGAAGAAGGAAGAAAATTGGCTGAATAGATGAATGATTGGATGGATGGATGGATGGATGGATGGATGGATGGATGGATGGATGGATGGGTGGGTGGGTGGGTGGGTGGATGGGTGGGTGGATGGGTGGATGGATGGATTGATGGGTGGATGGATTGATGGGTGGATGGATGCTTGAAGAGGTGGAAAGACGAGTAGGTGGGTAGATGACTATTAGAGAAGCAGATAAAGAAGAAAGCTGTGAAGATTTTGAGTACCCCAGAGCCTATGTATGAGTAATTGTTGTCTCTTTAGAAGACAGATGTGCTTTCCTTGGCATAACAATCTATTATGAATGACAATGATATTATAGGTTAAGCATACTTGATTCAAAGATTTCAAATCCAAAAATATTCCAAAGTCTTTACGTTTTTGAGGGCCAAGATGAAGCTCAAAAATTTTCAGATTTTGGAATATTTGGGTTGCAGATTCTCATATCATAAATGAGTAACTTGTAAAGACTGTGGCTATTCCCAAATCTGAGAAATTCCCAAATACTGAAGAATTTTTTAGTCTTTCAGATGAGGGATGTGTGTGAGCCTGTGGTAAGGCCTTTTCAGTCCCCTTTTTTATGTCAGGCACTGTACTAAAGTTCTCACATCTTTATCTAATTGAGCTTTCCCAATGACCAACTGAAGCCTCACTATGCAGATAAAGAAACTAGGGCCCTCA
The DNA here is from genome assembly GCA_028551405.1 of Uromys caudimaculatus. Lineage (NCBI taxonomy): Eukaryota > Metazoa > Chordata > Mammalia > Rodentia > Muridae > Uromys > Uromys caudimaculatus. Next base: position 77,418,762 of record CM052703.1, read on the forward strand.
GAGAAACCCCTAACTCATAGCTCCACAGAGCTAGAATATCAGATTGAGAGGGTTTCCATCTAAGCTGTGATTCTGATACCCATGCACTCACCCCTACTGGACGCTGTTTTGAATGGCTGATGTTCCTTGGGTGTTTTGACATGTCTATATGTTGCTGCTGTTATGGTTCATATTTAAAACCAGGTATGCAGAGCTCTGTGGTAAAATGCCTGCTATGCAAGCACAAGGACCTGAGTTTGGGTACCCAGAACACATGTGAAAACTACAATTGTGGCATGTGTCTGTAACCCAAGTCCTGGGAGTGTAGAGACAGGAGGATTTTGGGGACTCACTGTATCACCAGCCTACCCAAAATGAGAAGCTCTAGGATCACTGAGAGACCATGTATCAAAAAGTAAGGTGGCAGCAATAGAGAAAGACAGTTGGTGTTAACCCTTGACCTTCTTACAGGCTTGTATGCATAAGTGAATAAATGAATGTATGAGTAACTGTCTAAAGAAAACCAGCCCCGAACTGCTTGATTATAATAGACAGATGAAGACATTTGTCCCAATTATATAAGAGAGAATAGAGATGAGATTCAAACTCAGGTGTGTTAAGGCATGACTGTAAATTCTCACAGTTGACAGAAACCATACCATCAAAAAAGAAAGGCCATATGATGGGATATCCAAGTGCTTAGGCCACGGGTCCACAGATATCCATATCCATGACATTCTGCACATAGGGAACAGGTGCTTAAATTTTGATATAACAGAGTTCTATGTCTCTACAGTTTTGCTCTACAAATCGACTTCGCAGTAGTGGACCAGCCATCAACTATTCTAGGGTTCTGGATTTAGGACCCATCACTAAGAGAAGTAAGTGGGTGAGAATTGGTGCAAGGATTGCTGATGGCCAAGTGCTGTTAATTAACCTTAGATGCTCGGAGTTACCAATGTCGGCAGCCCTGGGTTTTTCTGCTTTCTTGGTTTACCCATCATTGATGAATGTTTCTTTCTATGAATGGAACTGTCTTGGCATTTATGGTGGTGCCTAAGTGTTAGAAACTAGGTGTTACTCTTGCATTTATCAGAATACTTAATCCCCCCATGATTTTTTCCATTTAATTGGTTAATTTTCAAAGCTCAGAGAAGTTAATAGATTCAATCTAAGTTTACTCGCTTATGATTGGCAGGAGTTAGAATGAAACCAAATGAGTCTATTTCACTGCCCTTCACCACAGCTTATACAGGGTCCTTTAGGGTGACTGTGGTTTCCAAAATGTAGCTATGGTCTTCTGGAGATAGGATAGAGGGGTAGCTATGCAACCACTCTGTAAGTCTTCATCTATCCTACACACGTGTCTATAGTACTGTCATGGTTTTTATTGCCACCTGAATGGAGGTGTCAAGAGTCTCTCCTACCAAAAAAGAAAGAGCTTTCTGCCTTGAAGAAATTAAGGTGCAGTAATGTTAATTCTAGTCAAATAATAATATTTTCACTTTCACTCTGTGCTGAACAGCTTTGCGATGAACAAGCTGAGCTGTCCTATGAAGAAGGCTCTGCCTTGAGTGGCCCTGTTCCCTTATTGAGCTCTCAACTTAGAGCCTTGTGTGGTGTCACAGGACAGTTTGAGGAGGGGGGGATTATGGGCATCTACCTTGGAAATAAGCCCACAGACTTCGTTAGCTGTCTGTTTCTGAGACTAGATGACTGAGGAATTGACTTAAAGGAGGAACGGTCTATTTTGGTTCATGGTTTCAGAGGTCCACAGTGGCTTGCCTCCAAATCTATGGGCCTCTGATCATGCAGAATGTCACAGAAGAAGGGTGAAGCAGGACAAAGCTGTTCAATTTATTACAACTAGGAAGGGGAAGGGAGGAGGTAGGGGAAAGAGAGAGGAGTGAGTCATACAGAACTTTTGCACTTTCTGCTTTTAACCCCCAAGGCTCCCTGGCTATTGAATAGTACTATACACATTCAGAAAAGTTTTTGACTCCTTCAGTGGATCTTCTCTGGAAAATCCCTCTTACACACACCCCAAGCTGTGTTTTACCATCTCCTAGGCACCTCTAGTTGACAATGGGAAGTAGCCACCATCTGGGGCCACAATTCCAGCTCTTGCTGCTATCTGAAAAATCAACATAGCAAGTTCCTTGACATCACTGAGCCTCTGTCTTCCCGCTGGCAAATGGGAGATGGAAGTATTTTCTTCACAAATCCATTAGGAAAATTTGATGGCATGTGCTTAGATCTGTGCCTGCTAGCTAACAGAAGCCTTCACAGTGAGGATTGCTTGTGGGGGTGGTGATTGGGACCCAGGAGGACTAGAAGCAGCTATGGCCCCATGACAGCAGCCACCAGAGCATGACCAAGAAGACCCTCACCTGCTGTTCTTACCCACAGGTGCTCAGGCTACCAATGCCCTGAACGGGACTCCTCGAACTACAGGTACATGGCTTCCTAATGCTTTTCTCACTGCCCTGCCAAGTCTCTTTCCTTCTGTCCTCCCACCCTCTGGACATCTGTGCATCCCCTTCAGTGTGTCAGGCCTTGTGCTGGGACCATGGCTTGGTGAAATGAGGCTCACCCAAGAGTGGTTCTATTATCTAGCAGTGGAGCCAGTTGCTTAACAGCAAGTGTTTACCAAGTGAGACTGTGTGCCAGGCACTGCTCTAGGAACTAATAATATGATGCTGATCAAGACAGAACAGGTGCCTTCCTTCAGAGAGCTTGTGTTCCAGGATGAGAAGTAAATAATAAATAAAACCAAGACCAAATAGTGTAATTAGCAATAAAAGATGGGTGGTGGGATAGAAGCTACAGGCATAAGTAATAAAGTCTTAAATTAGACAGAAGTTTATTTCTCTAACACAAGTGAAATCTTATGTGTAAGAGAACCCATGATCAAATGATCAATCAAAGATTCAAGCTCCTTCCAGCTTGCTCTTTCAGGTGAGGTCATCATTTTAATGGTCCAATTTAGCATCCAGGGTTCAGGACAGGGAAACACGAAGGAATATATTGGCGGCTGGCATTTAACACTTCCATTTATACCCCATTGTTTATTCTCTAGCTACGTGGCCACACCTGGCTGCAAAGGAACCTTGGAAATAGAATCTCTGTTTTGGATGGCCATATGCCCAAACAATGTTTGATGTTTTAATGATCAAAGAAGGAAGAGATTGATCATGGATCAGAAGAACTGTTAGAGAAAATATTTGACCTAGAGAGAACATGTCTCCGGATCAGGAAGCATTAGGTGAATGGAACAGGCAGAGGCAACAAGAGCTGATTAAATAAACGAGACAGGGGCTTAAGATGCTAAGTGACAGGCAGGTAGAGAGAGCAGGAATGCACAGAGGCCTATCAACCAGACCAGAGGAGGTCAAGGGAGTTCAGATGGCACAGATATCTGAATGGGGCTTTGATTGGTGAGTTGGAATTTAAGGCCAAAGACATTGAAGAATGTGTTTTGGACAAGATGGAAAACATATTTTTTCTATCCTCTGAAAGACAGATATTAGTGAACATAGACAGGAAAATGTTCTTTTCATGTTCAAGCCCTCAACTTTGTGTCGGTCTAAATATTTCCCAGATAAGAACAGTTCAGTGGTAACTTCTGATGGTATCCAGAAAAGTAAAAATCACTCATTGTGTGACGTCCACAGAGCACAGAGCCAAAGCTCCTGGGAGTCAGTGACCTCAAGTCTCCTCCATTTCCATCACTCCTTTAGCTTAGCACAGTGATCAGAACGGTGGCTTCCTAGCCTGCTGAGCTGTCTCTCTTCTTGGGTGGGCTGTGAATGTTGGCACCTTCTAGAGGTGGAGGGGATGGATTTAACAAGAGGGAGCAAGCTGCCACAAGAGGGCTCTGTGGTTCTCATCGCTTGCCATCACTCGGATTCACTTCTGATGCTTCAGCATTAACTGATTCTTCATCTATGTCTCATCGTTTAAACTCTCTGTCATACATTTGTGTTTCTGAAGATCGTGCTTTCCCCTCCACACTCCCTAGGACATCGCCAAATTACTTTGAATTGTTGGGGGTGGGGAAATGCTGAATTTGGGAGTGGTGTCAATTCCCCCTCCTTAACACTGAACATATAATAGTATGCAGAACACATACACACAAACACACACCCTATATATCAAAGTCTAGTTTTCAAAACCTACACTTACACAATGCTTACCATGCTCTAGGCACATATTTTATATTTTATTTTATTGTGGCACTGGGGATTCAACCCAAGACCACAGGTTTGCCATGCAAGTAGGTTGCCACTGAGCTATAGTTTCTAGTCCATGAATGCTATGCTGAATGCTTGATATGAACTGATTGATTTAAACCTTATGAGATCTGATATATCAATAGGTACCATTCACAGTTACATATTTTTACATAACGAAATTTGGGCAAAAAGAAGCATAACATTTTGTCCACATCTACCCAGGTTATTGCAGACCTGAGATTCCAATCTAAATAGTCAAACCTCAGAGGTGGTGCGCTGTAATCGTGTCTTTCTACCTTTTCATTATTAGTCACTATAAGTGATGCACCAACTGTAGCCAATAACTCTAAATCCTCTATGCCTTTGTGCTAGGAGATACAGTTCTGATCTAGTCCTTAGAAGCTCATACTCCTCCTATCCTCCGGTAATTCCTAGCAGCATCACTATGTTCTGTGAGTCAGATCCAGGATATTTGGCAAATGAGAGAACATGCTGGATGCTTTTATTACTCTCCAACAAGTGAAATTTATAATTCCCATCCTTATTGCATTGACAAGATCTAGACTCATGCTATCACCTCTCTGCAAAGAAGGCTGAAAAGACTCCCTTCTGTGTGCCCAGAAGAAAATGGAAAAAGCAGTCATTGTCCCAACCAAAGTACTGAACTATGCTTCCTTCCGGTTCTGTAACAAGTGACAAGGAGGCCAGCTGGCGTTGACTGCTACATGTCATCAAAGCTCAACATCTGACTTGTTTCTCTTGTGTTTCAGAGTTCCTGTTGGCTCGGCCCATGTTCTTCCTGCCTGTCTTCCTGGCTTGGCTCTTCTGAGAGGCCAGCTGGGCACCTGGCCTCAGAGTTCTTCCCTCTGGCAATGACTCATACCCATTCTTCAATAGAACTGTATCCCCTCTGTGAGTCATGTGAAGGGCCCTGGAAGTGCAGTGCATATTGATAACTCCTGGGTAGAGTTAGTGGGTGGAAAGGGGCAAATCCCATGATTCTTTCAAAATGTCTCTTTTCCGACAGTTGATGACTTGAATACATGGACCCTTGCATTTATTCTATGTGATGTGTTTCCATTCTGGTCTAAACAGTCACCCTGGGAACATGTGACTGTGGGAGGAGGTTGAAGACTCTCAAAGGAGAGACCACTACTTCTCTATGCCTTCCACCACTACAACGGTTCCTAGAACTACGCACAGTTCTACACTTGGGGCCTGTATGCTGGAGGCATATCATATACTTTCCTTATTAATTATGATTTCTAGAGATTATATTAAATAATGTGATGACAGCAGATCAAGAAGACCAAGGGAAGTCGTACATCCTAGTTGCTTACACACTAGGAGTCAGATCACAGAAGCCACAGGACACCACAGTTTGTCCATCAATCCATCTAGCACACTTTCTGAAGCTATATAGCTGGTTACATATGCTTATCTTTGTGTGTCTCCTGTATTTCAGTTGCCCACTTCCCCATTCATGGAACTGCAGCGATGATCTAGCATCTTGCTGCCCCAGACTCACACTGCCTTAGGGCACTCACTCCCTTTTGCTGTTTGGGTCAGGATGTTTCTGAGCCTCCCTCAATGAAGACAGGTTAAGTGGGACCACGTAACACTAAATAGCCTATGAGACTAAACTCGTGGGTGGATCTCAAATGAGTGAGACTGTTTTCTCAACATCCCACAGGCCACTGTGATAGCAGTTTCTGTTTTCCTGTAAGCTTTAAGATCAATGTTAGAACATCCTTAAGAATACCACATTCGAATACATATATACCTGTCCTTGGTTTCCAGTCTTATACACCTAGCTGCTTCTGTCTACACTAAATAAAAAGTTTATTAGTTATGTGCACACACACACGCACACACACACACACACACACACATACACACACAAAACAACAAGGTTGTTAAGACGATGTGGCCAAGGCCATATCATCACATACAAAAAGCCACACTTAAACCCTCCAGATCAGCCATTTACATATTTATAATTAGCATGAATAGCCTTGTAATGATCAATAATTTTTAACATGAACTATGGACATTCTATCCTCTCATTAAATATTGAAGATAAGTACAATTATTCTCTCTGATTTAAGATAAGTAAACCATCTTTGTGGTGTGGGTATTATAGCTTTTTAAGTACCGAGGTCAGGGCTCATGCTCAGGTAGGCAGACTTTGGAGCACATATGCTTAGCTAAATTCTATGTTCTGCCTCCATTAGTATAGTACACACACAATAGCACAGCTTCATATGTTCTATATGTATAAATGTTCCATCATAGATATATGTGCTAATAGAAAATGTATGTGTGTGTGTGTGTGTTCACAGATATATGTGAACAGATATATGAATTAGCAAACAGAAGCATGTATTCTGGTGCTGATATTCAACACTAATGTGTATATTGTCATATGCATGGCTTTTAAATACAAACACATACACAGACCCCTCACATATACTATACAGGGAGACTCAGCTGATCTTCATGCATGAATGTATATTTACACACACACACACACACACACACACACACACACATACACACACACACACACACACACACACACACACACACACAATCCACACACAGACACTCACATGCACACACACCTCCAAGACACAAGCCCAAAATTCTGAATTCAAGTTCCCATGAGGCAGGCAGGATTCCAGCCATGGATCCTTTCCCATCAACCTTCTTCCTCCTCTACTCCAAGTGCTGCCCAGCAAGGTGGTGACTAAAAAAGTGTCCAGTCCAGCATGCACAGTTGATAATATGCTCTGGGTTAAAGTGCTCTGGGTCCAGCATCTGGAAGTGCTGTGGTAGAAGAACGACGGGGATAGTGAGAAGAAAGCTGACTCAGATTCAGCAAACTGACTTAGTCCTGAGGGAACTTCTGAAGCAACTGGTTTCAGAAGCACAGGGCACAGGGCACAGGGCACAGGACACTCTTACCCTTCCGGGGCTCAGAGTCTCCTTAGCAAAAGAGGGCATGCAGATTAACAGCAGCCAAAGCCAAGCAAAACAAAACTGAGGCAGACTTGTTCATCTTGGAGAGGAGGAGGAAAGTTCTCTGTCCCAGTGAGCCTAGTCCTTTTATGTTGTAGATGGGAACTGAGGTTCAGAAGAGAAATGGTGTGTCCATTCTTTACCCATGTCATGACAAGGTGGACATTAAAGAGGTGCAAACAGTGATATAGCTAGTGTCCTGGAGAAGATGTGGAATCTGGGTCTCATCTCAGAGCACGAGTTGCACTGATCAGGGACTGGAACAGGGAAGAGTGGGTGGGAGAGAATGCAAGAACTGGATAAGGAGAAAGGCTGTGCTTTATCTTAATTGAATTAAAAGGGATTTGGGGTTTGAACCAAAATAATAGTTATTGATGGGGATGAAGAGAAACACAAGGGTGAATATTATTCATTGACAAAATGGGGAGGGAACAAACTTATTAAGAGTTTGGAAAGAGGATGGCACAATGCCACACCATGCAGTGTGTGCATGTGGAGGACACACAGAGGCCAGCCTGCCACCACGTCCTGGAGGGCAGATGGACAGAGAACATGGAAAGACCTGCCCACTGCCATGCCACATGGCCCAGGCTGGGAAGACACCTAGAGACCTGATGCTTCAGACCAGCTTGGGCAGGTGGAGGACACACAGAGGCTCACCAGCTGTGTGGCCCACCCACAGTGGGAGCCACTATGAGATGCAAGTGGTGGAGAGAGAGAGAGAGAGAGAGAGAGAGAGAGAGAGAGAGAGAGAGAGAGAAGCAGAAAAATTTGAGCATTATAAAGAGAGGAGGAACTGAAGATATGAGGGTGAGGAAGAATATCCTGTTGTGAGTAGCCAGCCCTGACACCTCGCACCATGGTGAAGTCCTAGCTTGTGCTGCAGCTGAGGGCCATGTATGAGTCTGTGGCCATGCAATAGCAGAGATCTGTGTCGATGCCCCTGGCTCATGCTACCCTTAAAGACCAAGTGAACATTCCTAGTCTGGGATGCCTTATAGGACCCTGTAGATGTCCAAGGACTCTGCAGAGCTGGCCCTGCCCCTCACTGGTGGCAGCACATTGGAGAGCTGACTCTACTTCTCACTGGCTATAGCACTTGGGAGAGTGGGCCCTGGACCTTACCTGGGCAGCACAGCTGGCCCTGGTGGAGGGGACTGCGGTGAACCTGCTCTGAGGGTACGAGTGGGGTGAGCTGGCCCTGCCACTCATCTGCTTGCCTGTGCATGAGCATGAGCATGAGGTTGATGCCCTGTGCCCCCTTCCCCCTTGCCACCTGTGGCAGTCAAAAGAGATGGCCCTGCACCCTCACCAGCTGCAGCACTCAGGAGAGCAGGTCCTCAAGCTTGCCTGGGGAACACAGTAGAGCTGACCCTGATGGACAAGGCACAAGTGAGCAAGCCCTGAGCATGTGAGAGTGACAGAGCTGTTCTAGTCCCCCATTTGGCTGCAGCACTTGGGAAAATGGGTCTGGCCCCTCAACTGGGTGGGACAGTAGAACTGGCTCTGGTGGTGTGGATGCAGGTAAGCTAGGCCCAAGGCATGAGAGTGGGAGAGCTGCCCCTGCCCCTTTCTGGCTGTGGCATTTGGTGAGCTAGCTGGGACAGTGCTGGAGAGCTGAACCCTGATTATACAGGTGCAGGAGAGCTGGCAGACTAATTCATCTACCACCCAGGCCTTTGAGTTCACCCACCCTAAAATCTACTCCATTTATGAGTTGCTGAAGCATATGAAAGAACTGGTCATGTAGATCCAAAGCTCCATAACACAGGACAACAACAGGATATCTGAGAGGAGTCCTGGTGAGGATCCACTATTGATGGGTGTAGCAGAGACCTGGGGCCTTGGATCAGACCAATGACTCAGTGCAAAGAACATTTGCAAGTAAAGATGTGTGGGCAAAATAGTGTACTATAGGACACAGCATGACACACTTCAGCTTCCACAATGAGGTGTTTTCTAGGCTTTGTTTTGTTTTATTTTATTTTGGGGAGAAGGTTGCAAGGGCAGAGGGAAGATAGGAAAGGATGGGGAGATGAATGGGACTGGGGTGCATGATGTGAAACTCACAAGGAATCATTAAAAAAGTTTTTGTTTTTGTTTTGTTTTGTTTTGTTTTGTTTTGTTTTTTAAAAAAAGAGTTTGGAAAGCTTAAGTTTGGTCCAGAACTTAATGCATGCAGCAGCCAATGAGAAATCAAATCTCGGGAAGTCATAAAGTGATGCTTTTTGGTACACAAGTATCAGAAAGACATGTGGAGGCCTGGGATATAACTCAGTGGTACAGTACTTGTCTAGAATGCTCAAGACCATGTATTCAATTCCAAAGAAAATGTTAGGGACCAAGTGACAATACCAGATTTTTGGAGATCCTGTCTAGAAGCAAAACTAGCTTTGTTTTTATAAATATCTTGTAAGTTGGTTATGTTGTCAAGGGATAGATGGGTTTGTTTGAACAGTTTCTAAATTGGCTCTGGGTTACTTGAGAACAGCTAATTTTAAGGAACTGAACCCTTGTCCTCTGGTCTACAGGCTATCTTTCAAGTGCTCCCTTTTCTTGTGTAAAAGTGAAGGAGCTGCAACTAGAAAGTTGCCAGAGACAAAGGTGACAAAAGCAGTGATGTCACTTTGCAATGCATCATGGGGAGGATAACAGCAGCAGCATCACCATCAGTCAATCATGACTACTGTTATTCTCATCAGAATGACTGAAAGTGGTTTTCCATCTGTGAGTGGGGACCTCACCCTGGCCCACGGGGCTCCATAGCCAAATAGCACCAGGAGAAAGCTAGCCTCCCAGGGAGGACGGACAGGCCCTTGAGTGGAGGTAAGACAAGCACCACTGCTCAGCGGGACCCACCCAGAACTCTCAGGACACAGGGACTGAGGAGTGGTCATCCAGTTTCCTTCTGAGGCCTGGGAGCTGATTCTGTGACACAAGGCTCCATATTCAAATAGTACCAGGAGAGAGCTGGTCTCCCACAAGTGCCAACACACCTTCAAGCGCAGACAAGACCACCACTTTTGTTCAAATTTCTGGATCAAGAGGGACCCTTGCAGAGCCATCAGGACACAGAAACCAAGGAGCAGCTGGGGACAGAATCCTTCTGGTTTCTCTCTGCACCCCCAGATCTGACCCTGTACCACAGGTCTCCAAAACCAAATTCTTCTCAGAGAGAGCTGGTCTCCAAGTAGTACTGACACAGAGGCTTGCAGGAAGGACAAGCCACAGTCAGAGAGAGCGAGACCAACTCACACCAGAGATAACCAGATGGTGAAAGGCAAGGGCAAAAACATAAGGAACAGAAACCAAGGCAAATTGGCATCATCAGAACCCAGTTCTCTCACCACAGCTGGTGGGATACCCCAACACACCAGAAGAGCAAGACTCAGATTTAAAATCACATCTCATGATGATGATAGATTTTAAGAAGGAAATAAAGAGCTCCCTTAAAGAAATACAAGAGAACACAGGTAAACAGCTAGAAGACCTTAAAGAAGAAACACAAAAATCCCTTAAAGAATTATAGGAAAACAAAATCAAACAGGCAAAATTACAGGAAAACACAATCAAAGAAGTGAAGGGAATGAACAAAACCATCCAGGATCTAAAAATGGAAATAGAAACAATAAAGAAGTCACAAAGGGAGACAACCATGAAGTTAGAAAACCCAGGAAAGGAGTCACAGACACAAGCATCACCAACAGAATACAAGAGATAGAAGAGAAAATCTCAGGTGCAGAAGATACCACAGAAAACATTGACACAACAGTCAAAGAAAATGCAAAATGCAAAAAGCTCCTAATCCAAAACATCCAGGAAATCCAGGACACAATGAGAAGACCAAACCTAAGGATAATAGGTATAGAAGAGAGTGAAGATTCCCAGCTCAAAGGCCAGTAAATATCTTCAAAAAATTATAGAAGAAAACTTCCCTAACCTAAAGAAAGAGATGAACATAAACATTCAAGAAGCCTACAGAATTCCAAATAGATTGGACCAAAAAAGACAGTCCTCCCATCATGTTGTAGTCAAAGCACCAAATGCACAAAACAAGGAAAGAATATTAAAAGCAGTAAGGGAAAAAGGTCAAGTAACATATAAAGGCAGACCTATCAGAATTACACCAGACGTCTCACCAGAGACTATGAAAGCTAGAAGATCCTGGGCAGAACTCATACAGACCCTAAGAGAACACAACTGCCAGCCCAGGCTGCTATACCCAGCAAAACTCTCAATTACCATAAATGGTGAAACCAAGATATTCTATGACAAAGTCAAATTTACACAATATGTTTCCACAAACCCAGCCCTACAAAGGATAATAGATGGAAAAAGCCAACACAAGGAGGGAAACCAGACCCTAGAAAAAGCAAGAAAGTAATCTTTCAACAAACTCAAAAGACGATAGCCACACAAACATAAAAATAACATCAAAAATAACAGGAAGCAACAATCACTATTCCTTAATATCTCTTAACATCAATGGACTCAATCCCCCAATAAAAAGACATAGAGTAACAGACTGGATCCATAAAAAGGACCCAGCATTTTGCTACAATCAAGAAACTCACCTCAGAGTTAAAAACAAGCACTACCTCAGAGCAAAGGGCTGGAAAACAGTTTTACAGGCAAATGGTAATGGTCCCAAGAAACAGGCTGGAGTAGCCATTCTAATATCAGATAAAATCGACTTTCAACCAAAAGTCATAGAAAAAGATAAGGTAGGATACTTCATACTCATCAATGGAAAAATCTACCAAGAAGAACTCTCAACTCTGAACATCTATGCTCCAAATGCAAGGGCACCCACATTCATAAAAGAAAATTTACTAAAGCATAAAGCACACATTGCACCTCACTCAATAGATGTTATGGACCAAATGGATTTAACAGTTATCTATAAAACATTTTATCCTAAATCAAAAGAATATATCTTCTTCTCAGCACCTCATGGTAACCTTCTCCGAAATTGATCATATAATCGGTCACTTTAAAACAAACCTTAACAGATATAAGAAGATTGAAATAATCTCATGCCTCCTATCAGATCACTACAGATTAAGGCTGGTCTTCAATGACAACAACAACAACAACAGAAAGCCCACATACACATGGAAGCTGAACAATGCTCTACTCAGTGACAACTTGGTCAAGGAAGAAAGAAAGAAAGAAATTGAAGACTTCCTAGAATTTTATGAAAATGAAAGTACAACATACCCAAACGTATGGGACACAATGAAAGCAGTGTTAAGAGGAAAACTCATAGCACTGAGTGCCTCCAAAAAGAAAGTGGAGAGAGCATACACTAGCAGCTTAACAGCACACCTGAAAGCTCTAGAACAAAATGAAGCTAATACACCCAAGAGTAGTAGAAGGCAAGAAATAATCAAACTCAGGACTGAAATCAACCAAGTAGAAACAAAAAGAACTATATAAAGAATCAACAAAACCAGGAGCTGGTTCTTTGTGAAAATCAACAAGATAGATAAACACTTAGCCAGACTAACCAGAGGGCACAGAGACAGGATCCAAATTAACAAAATCAGAAATGAAAATAGATTCTGAGGAAATTCAAAAAATCATCAGATCCTACTACAAA
>CM052703.1:77432098-77455134 GCA_028551405.1 Uromys caudimaculatus
CCTGACCCCCCCCCCCCCGTCGTCCTGGAGTTTGGACCACCAACCAAAGAATACACATGCATGGACCCATGGCTCGGACCACATATGTGGCAGAGGAGGGCCTTGATGGCCATCAGGGAGAGAGGAGAGGCCCTTGGGCCTGAGAATGTTAGAGGCCTCAGTAAAGGGGAATGTCAAGGTGGGAATATGGGGATGGGTAGGTGGGGGGTGGGAGGTGGAATTCTCCCATAGAGACGGGGAGGGGGAGGGGATAGGGTGTTTCCAAAGAGGAGACCCAGAAAAGGGGAAACATTGGAAATGTAAATAAAGCATCAAAAAAAATAATAATAAACAAAAATAAAAACAAAAACAAAACAAAAAAACAAAACAATAACTTCATGAAATTCGCAGGCAAATGGATAGAACTTGAAAATATCATCCTGAGCGAGGTAACTCAGTCACAAAAGAACAAACACGGTACATACTCACTAATAAGTAAATATTGATACTTTGATGGCCTTGTTGGTCTTCAGTGGGAGGAGAGGCCCTTGGACCTGAAGGTGTTAGATGCCCTAGTGTAGGGGAATGCCAAGGAGGGAAGACGAGAGTGGGTGGGTGGGTAGGGGAGCACCCTCATAGAAGGAGGGGAAGGGGGAATGGGATAGGGGGTTTCCAAAGGGGAGACCTGGAAATGAGAAAACATTTGAAATGTAAATAAAGTATCAAAAAATAAAAATAAAAAAATAAAAAAAAATGACTGAAAGCTGCTTCTCACAGTTCTTTACTGACTCTCTCACCTCATACATATAACCCAAAGGTCATCCTTGAAAATCATGCTTTCTAAGTCAGAAAGGAATCAAAGTCAGCACATCACAGGGAGGTATGTGCTGATTGTTGCTGCCTTATGCATAGAGCTATAGAGAATCAGCCTATGTTTCAACCAACAGTTGGCTAGATGAAGGCTATGTGGTGTGCATCTACACAATGGAGCTTTATCGAGCCATTAATAATAAAGTTGTACTGTTTTCATGAAAATGGGTGTCACTGGAGACCATCATGTTAAACAAAATAAGCCTGGGCCAGAAAGAAAGATATCGCACATTTTCTCTTTCACATATGGACCTGTGAATCATTTATCTATGTGACATAAAAATGGGAGCAAAACTTTGTGGGAAAAGATGTAGTGCTGGCAAGAGGGGATCTCAAATGCAGAAGCTCTCATGAGCCTGTCATTACATACATGGAACATCCTTCATGAGCCTGTCATTACATACATGGGACATACTTCATGAGCCTGTCATTACATACATGGGACATACTTCATGAGCCTGTCATTACATACATGGAACATCCTTTATGAGCCCGTCATTATATACATTGGTTACGTGCCATTGTGGTTTTGGTTTCATTTCTGTTACTGTGATAAAATACCCTGAAAAAAAAAAAGCATACTTAAGAGAGAAAGTATTTGGCTGCATTTCTGGGTCACAACCTGTCATTATAAGGAAGTCAAGGCAGAAACTTGAAGCTACTGATGACATCACACTCATAAGCACAGAAATGAATATATGCATACTTGTTAGTGCTCAAGACTCACTCTTTATAACTCTCTACATTAACACAGTTCAGGACTCCCTGACTAGGGAGTAGTGGCACCCAAAGTGGGCTGGGATTTTCCCAGAGTAGCTAGTGTAATTGAAACAATCCTTCTCTCTCCCCACAGACATGGTCTCAGGCCAACCTGATCCAGACAATCCTTCATTGCAGCTCCTTTCCCAGTTGATTCCATATTTTATTGACAATCAACACCAGCCATCATATATGCCAGTTAAACACCCTATCCCCACAAATTGGATCAAAACTAGAATGCTGTAGATTATACATTGGACCTATTTATAGAAGACAAAAGATGCACTAATCACTGGTTCAGAAATGCTCTTCAAGTAGTGCTTGTGGGTACACCCCACATTTTTTAAGACATAGTGTCATACAACAAAGGAAGTTCTGGGTGTGAAGGGCTAAGCCTGCACTCCACACTGAAACCCTCCTCAGAATGATTTTCCTCTTAGCAAAAGTGATTACTGTCACCTTCTCTCCCAAAGGAATTTAAGTCTTTTCATTAGTAGATGAATGCTTCTTACAAAGGCATTGTATTCAATTACTGTATTTTGAATTTAAAAAATTACATTTGTCATCCTTTAACTCATGCAATATGGTTTGTGAAGGCTTAGTATGTAAAAAAAACAGCCTTATATTTATTGACTGAGTCTTTAGCTTAATCCTCACAATTGTCCTTTGATAGGGGGCCATTTTTCCATTTTATATATGAAAAATTGGGTACAGAGAAGCCTAAGGAACATCCCCAATGTCATGCAAATACTACATGCCTCCCATTTATTGGGTGCCTGTGAAACAGTAATCAAAAGTCACACTTTGCAGCTAAGATACAGGTTCAAGAGTATTATGTCACTTGCCCAAGGCTGCACAGTTTAGACAAGACCAATTATAAAGACGTAACTCAGTTGATCTTCCTTGACACATGAGCTCCTTGCATGACCCTTGTTGGTCTATGATTGCAAAATCCCACCTCAGAATTCTGCCAAGTTGTCTGTGTACATACCTGTGTATAGATATATACACATACATGTGTTCATGCATCCACATACACGCCTATGTGTAGGATCACACGTGTGGTGACAGTTACTAATTCTGGCAAGGCTGAAGAATATTAAAACCACTCTTCCCGGAGCATCGTTAAAATCCCTGCACCCTCAGCAGGAACTAGCCATTGGCCCTGGGAGACCCAGAAGAATGTCACCAGTGATATATTTCAACCTTCTCTCCTGTCCCCAAGGAGACTGACACCCTGCATGCAATGGAGCTGGAACAAAACAATTCCTGCTCAGTCTGACATCCACTAGTGTCAACGTTCAAGCACACCACCTGCCATCCACGGAGCCGACTGTAAATGAAGATGCTTGAGGATCCGAGACTGCCATGGGCAAGCTGTGCATTTCAAACCTCCCTCCCCCACACAGCTCTCTTTGACCTGGTCCAAGGCTGTTCCAAGACAAAGTCCCTCTGGTAACCTTGACCTCAGAGCTCTCCAGTTAGATCAGAATCTGGGGAAATACCTCTTGAGTCTCAAAAAGCCCAGGTAGAAAGGAAGTTCAAGGTCAGAGAGGGATGGAGAGGACTTGACCTTCTTTGATTCTTTCAGGCCCTAATTGAGAAGCCCAGTGAGCTCATTGGTGAGTGGTTCCTTCCCTCCTTGGGAACTGGTTTGCCCTGTCATGCTCTCCTGTGCAGCTGAAGCTAACCAGGTAGAAGGTAAGCACTTAGGATCTTATCTTCAGAGCATCTATGCCTTTTATTATTACTGCTGCTACTGAAGCAGGTATGGCTGTGATGAACGTGACGTCTGTCTACAATTACAGAACAACTTGGATGTGTTTTATTGGTGTACAATATATATCTCATGCCCGTCTTCTCTGTGGACTGATAGGTTTTAACACAGTGATACCCACTTTCTGAAATAAGCCAGATGCAATGATTCGACTTTGTAATCCTAGCCAATGTGGACTACTTAGCAAATTCCTGTCTCACAGAAAATAAAATAGAACTGTAGCTGTTCCCCAGGAGCCATCCCTTCCTCCTCCCGTCTTTACACCTCCCCAGGCTAACCTGCTATAGCTTTGTCTATTTTTGAAATTTCTACAAAAGGAATCACACAATAGGGATCTTTGAGCCCAGCTTTTTATGTTCAAAGTTTCCTTTACAAGTTTGGTAACTGTTTGTTGTGTTTAATTACACTTTGATCATTTTAATTGCTGACATCTTTCTATTGGGAGAATAGAGCTCGCTCTACTGATGTTTATTGATCCATTCTACTGCTGATGGGAGTGTGTGTTGTTTCCAGGTTTTAGCTATAGAGACTCTTTAGACTTGTTTATGCCGTGTATATATTCAGCATCAGATCTACTGCCAAGCCATTTCCTTAAATGTTTGCTAGACGTGATAGCCTGAACGTTCCAAGATTCATTAGCACCCAGGAATACCTGCACACCCCACGTCCTTTGTTTCCTTCAGTCCTCACATGAACAAGCCTCAGTTCTGTAGCTTCATATAGACACAAGCTCTCTCAGGCAGGCTCTGGGATCTTATACACACCACTTTATACACAGTAACTGATCTGGGAGTTCTTAACCCCGAAGCAAGTGTTGACTTAACCTGCTCTGATGCAAAGGTGGTAAGTCTCCCTCCCTAAACTCCTGTGATTCTGGGAAGTCATTTTTCCCAACTCTGATCTGGGGTTCTAAGCCTCCCCACAGGAGGGAGGCAACTGATAAGCTGATATCCCTAGGCCTGGCCCCCACTGAGATCGATGCTCCTGCTCTCTGCAGAATGGTCAGTAGAGGGCACTGTGAGAACACATCTACAGGGAGGAGGACAGCCTTGGGACCAGTTCCACAACTGCTATTGCCAGAAGGGATTTGCAAAATCTATCTACTTCCAAACATTCATTTTACAGATGAGCAATCAGATACCCAGACAGGAGACATGACTTGCCCAAGGTCATATGGCTAGTGTGTGGGGAGTGGCGATGACTCTTAGCCCCTTGGCGTTCTCCACTCTGAGGAGGAGGCGTTGCTAAGCACCCAGTGAGACAGCTGTCCCTGGAGATGCAGCCTTGAGCCTGCCACAGCCTGTTTTCAAGCTCCAGTGCCAAGTGACCACCTTCTTCTAGGTCCCTGGACAGAACGTGTATGGCTTTTTTTGATCCCATGATCTTTGAGACAGTATTTTATTTTTTGGTTATTGGGGATATTCTAGGTCCCAGTATTGTGCTGTGTGGAATGGGTTTTAGACTTGATTACTTCTTCTGAGAATCTTCTGGCCTCCAAATTCGCAGACCCATATTCACAATCCCATAGCAGAATAGCTAGGGATTTGTCATTTCCTGTCCACCACTTCACCCGATCTACAGTCCCCACTGCACTGAACTTATTTTTATACTCAGTCTTATTTGCTCATCTACTTGTAAGTGACCTGCTTCAATGTCTGTGTTTCAAGTCAGCTCCAAATTCTATGAAATAAGGATCTGAATTAGACAGGCCTAAGTTCAAACCCCAACTGACTGTGTGCTTAACCAGCAACATGACCTCAGTAAAGGCTCAGAAGCCTTTGTAAAGGGACGATCTATGCTTAGCCCTAGTTCTTAATTACTCTGTTTCTGGATAATAAACCCAAGAGAGAAGGATACCTTTCATCTGTTAGAAAAGTCAAGATGCTCTGAGGAGCGCTTCAGATGGGACACAGTGACTCAGTCTATACTTGGCATGAGTAAGGGGCTGGGTTAGCCAACATTGTTGCCTTGGTCAAGAGGTGCTTGCCCAGAGTGTCAAGTGTGGCAGTTCCTGGGGAGGTCTGGCCAGCAACTGACCAATGCAGATGTGGATGCTTGGAGCCAACCATCAGACTGAACTCAGGGAACCTGGTGGGGGAGCCGGCAGAATGACTGGAGGAGTGGAAGGGGATTGCAACCCCACTGGAAGAACAATGCAGGCTGTCCTGACCACCCACTTCTCCCAGAGACTAGACTATCAACCAAGGAGTATACCTAAAGGATCTTTGACTCCAGACACACATGTAGCAGAGGATGTCCTTGCCCGACAGCAATGAGCGGGGAGGCCTTTGGTCCCGGGGAGGTTTGATGCCCCAGAGTAGGGGATGCTGGCACAGTGGGGCAGGAGAGTGTGGGTGGGTGGGGAGCACTCTCATACAGGCAAAAGGGAGGGGGGAGAGCAGATGTGGGATGGGGGTGGCAGAGGAGTAACTGGGAAGTAGGATATCATGGGATGGGGGTGGGTGGAGGGGGTAACCAGGAGGTGGGATATCATTTGAGATGTAAATGAATGGAATGATTAATAACAATTTTAGAAAATGGGGGAGGGCTGGGTTAGATTCTCAGCACCTCTCTGCCAAATGATCAGAAGTATTGAGAGAGGTCTAAGGAGAATATATTTTCTTTTTTTTTTTTTTTAAGCATTTTTTTTTTTTTTTTTTTTTTTTACTAAATAGAGATAGAATAGAGACTTCAATATTCATTTTTATCAACTGACAGATCGGAGAATATATTTTCAACAATCCTACTGTAAATTGATGACTGGGCACATGGTTTTCTAGACACCAATGGAATCAAGAGAAAGGAAGAAGATTTGATTCCAGGAGATGAGTTCCAGTATCCACATTGTTAACCATTACCTCCTTTTTACTTTAATTGTGTATGTTCCCTCAAATTCCCTAGTCTGTTTTGATAGATAAGCCACTGAACTTGGGTTTCTGATACCTTAATCCCAGGATACTTCAGGCTCAACATTATCCACCATATTTGAGCAGAAGCAGCCAAGTCTCAAAGTGGTTATACTATTTTCTCATAGCTGGACAGAGTTTGGAGAAAGCTGGTTCCAAATCCTTAGCTATTCTGCTATGGTTTGTTTCATGCCTGGAGTAGTGGACCCTGCTCTCACCGACAGTCCTCAGAATCAAGATGAAAAATTACCAATGTGCTGCCAAGAAGTCTTCAAACTCATGAAGAGGGACACTGGAGGACAGGTTCGTGGGAAAGCTCCGTTCATTCTGGATGTGCCTATGTGTCTACTTTGTGGTATCTCCTGGGGAGTTGTTTTTGTTTGTTTGTTTGGTTTGCTGTTTGTTTTTGTCTTTGTCCCCAAGTCAAATTCCAAGGCTGTCATGTCCCTTTGTCTTGCTCTTCCTCTCAAGCATGATCTTTATGGCCTAGAATTTCTCACCCTTGCCAGCCAGAGAGATGAATGACTTGTTGGCTTTTCACTTTCCATCAGCACCTGGCAAACATCACCATGGGTAAGTCCTTCCCCACATATCTTAAAATTCACTGCTGTTATGTTCTGCACGGAGATGAGGTGTTGTCTTTGTGTCTTCCTACCCCTGTAAGTTGTAAACTCCTACAGAGAGTGAACTATCTGATTTCCCCCAAACATCTAGTATAGAATCTGGCACTTAAAGATACTATATAAATACTTGCTGAAAGGATGGATAGATAGATAGATAGATAGATAGATAGATAGATAGATAGATAGATAGATAGATAGATAGATAGACAGGCAGACAGATAGATTAGACAGGAAGAAAGAAGGTTAAGCAGATAGATAAACTTATAGATGTATGGGTAGGCAGATAAGGAATGGGTGGTATTCTAGCCACATTTGCTGTTTCTGTGGTAAATGCCACAACCAAAATCAACTTGAAGGAAGCCAAGGCAGGAACTCAAGGCAGGAGCTTGAAGCAGAAACTGCAAAGAAATGATGCTTACTGGCTTGCTACCTCGGGGATTCTTAGCTTGCTTTCTTCTGCAGCCCAGACTTACCTGCCTAGTACTAAATCCTCCCATATCAGTCATAAATCAAAATAATTTCCCACAGATATGTCCACAGGTCAGTAATGGAGGCAATTCTTCAACTCAGGTTCCCTTTTCTCAGGTGACTCTATTTTGTGATAAGCTAATAATTAAAACTAACGAGTATAATTTGATAGATAGATTGGCGGATAATTACATGGATATATGGGTGGAATGGGTGAGTGCTATGTAGGTAACTGAATAAAGGATAAATAGGTCAGTAGAAGGATAGGTGGTTATGCAGATGAATGGGCAAATGGATAAATCTATGAAAATGGGCGGGGGGAATGGATGGATGGATGAGTAGTTATGTGGATAGGTGAATTAGGGGCGAATGCATAAATAACTGAATGCACGGATAAGTGGGTGGTGAATAACAGAATATGCGGCTAAGGAATGGGTAGCTGGAAGGATGCATGGTTGAGTGGATAGGAGGAGAGATGATAGATAGGTGTGGGTGGATAGGGGATGATTCATAGGGCAGATGAGCGGACAGGTAAGTGAACATGCCAGAAACTGTCCGAAGATTCACATCCCATTGTGTCAGCGATGCCCCATTTCTCCTAATGAATCCCCATATCTTTTAGAATAAAATCCAAGTTCCTGCCCTACACAAAGCTCCGATGGCCCAGCAAAGTGTGACATCCTTTGAGTATTTCAGTCCGAATGCATGCCAGCTTCCTCCTTACTAAGGGTCTTCATGCATACTAGCTATCTTTGATTTTTCTAGAAAGAGTCCAACTCTCCCCTGCCTCAGTACCTGTCTAAATATCCTGTTCTCTGCCAAGGATGTAATTCTTCTGAGTTCAAATAGTGGACCCCTTTCTCCCTTGTAATTTAGTTTCAAAAGAAATAAATTCTTGGGGAATCTTTTCCCTCAACTTCCATCTAACGTATGTCCTTCTCATTTTCTCCGTAGCCTGTCTGTACCTCATCCACACTCATCATGGCTCTTGATTGAACATTTGCAACATTATTTGTTAGTGGTTATCTTCTTGGTTGATCTGTAAGTTTTAAGAGGGTAGGGGAGCAGGACCGTGTCTGTCTTGCTCATCAATGTATCCTTGATACTTAGGAGCTACTTCATGCTCACATTTTAGAGGTGGTTGGATGAATGGACGAACAGCGTGGGTATGTTCTGACATCAGGGTGTTATAAAACATAGCCGGAGTGCTGTATGGGCCACAGCTAGTCTCTCCTTGTCAATGAGCATCACCGATGACTACTTTCAGGTACAGAATCATGAAGCCGGATAAATCTTCAAGTTGGTGATGATCTATCTCTCTGATCAGTACATTCGATTAATTTTGTATTTGGAGAGATAACATTTGAGGGTAGAAGATGCCTAGGTGGAAGAGACAACTAGTTATTTGATCATTCACCATCCCCCCCCCTCTTTTCCTCACTCCACCCTCTCCCTCTCCATTTATCTCTTTGTTTTGGGGGGAAAGGGTTTCTCTGTGTAGTCTTGGCTGTCCTGAAACTTACTATATAGATGGGGTTGACCTCTGGCTGCTGTTCTCTTAATGATCATCAAAAGCAGAACCTGTATTTTGCTTGTATTTTGTATCCAGGTTTAAAAAATAAACTAACAAGGGCTAGTAAGACAGCTCAGTGGTTAAAAGTACATGGTGTTCTTTCAGAGGACCTAAGTTGGGTTCCCAACACCTAAGTTTAGGAAATCATGACCGTCTATAACTCTAGATTCAGGGAATCTGATGCCCACGAACACCCCAAGGCATTGACATAAAAATAAAATATTTTAAACATTAAAGAAAAATTTAAAAACCCAAAGCCTCATTCTCATCCTTTGTAGGGAAGGATGAGTGTGTAACTCAGCTCCAACCAGAGTGGATTGTCTACCGCAGTCCCAGACAGTCTGCTTCAGAAACACTCTGACTCTGAGAGCAGATTCTTTGAACCTCTTCTGTTTGTGTTTCTGGAATACAAGCCTGAGGCCCAGAGGTGTGGTGGCCATTCTGTACCCCGATAGCACCAGGGGTAACAAAAGACAATGTCGGATGTTAGAGAGATTAGGGTACCAAATTCAGTCTGGAATACTGCTGACATCAGACAACTAACATCCTCTTCACCACACCCCTCTGCACACCCACTCTGCATTTTATGCCCCCCTGGAAAAAAACTATTTTCAACAATCTAATGTTATTTGCATTTTTTACTATGTGTACCCAACTTGATCCATATCTGCTGTAGTCATTAACAATTTGATTGGCACAGCTGGGGTTTGAAAACAAGTCCTCCATGTTTAATACCTCTTTCATGGGTTGGTACATGCCACCTGTAAGCAGCCTATCCATCCACAACATGCTCTGCTCTTTCTGCTTTTGCCCTTAATGGTTCCCTCATACCTTGGTAAAAGAGACATATACATGCATGCATACATACATACATACACACACACGGAGAAATATGTATATACAGTGAGAGGGAGGAGGAAGAGAGAGAGGGAAAGGGAGAGAGAGAGAGAGAGAGAGAGAGAGAGAGAGAGAGAGAGAGAGAGACTGTTTCAAGCTTATAACTTCTTGTCATGTGATCTGTAAGTCTGAGCCTTGGTACTGTCTTCATGGAGTTGTCATGGAGATTAAATGAGTTAGTGCTTCTAAAACACCTAACCCAGAACATCATGTTGGATCCATATCAATATTACCCGAGGACTTTATAAAACATACCAATGGCTGGGCCACCCCAGACCAATTAAGTAAGTACCAGGAATGCAACCTGGTACTCATATCAAAACAGATCAAAGAGAAGTCTCTGCAGATTTTTCTAATGTACAGCCAGGACAGCCAGCCTCTGACTTAAAGCCACAGTAAGGACATACTCTCTCTCTCTCTCTCTCTCTCTCTCTCTCTCTCTCTCTCTCTCTCTCACACACACACACACACACACACACACACACACAGAGAGAGAGAGAGAGAGAGAGAGAGAGAGAGGGGTATAACATCTCTCTTCCAGATCTCACAGCAGGGAAACACACACACACACACACACACACACACAGAGAGAGAGAGAGAGAGAGAGAGAGAGAGAGAGAGAGTCTAACATTTCTCTGCCAGATCTCTCCTTTCCCTTAAATGACATGCCTCTCCCAGTAGCTGTCTCTCTAAGGCTCTGCAAGAAGCTTGATGCTTTCACGAAGTCCTTTATCAGTTCTAACAGTACTGACCACTTCCTCCTCTGGGTCTAAGTGTCACTGTGTAGACAATATTATGTACCTGCATGTCTGTATCCTATTGCCTACATGTCATGTGTCACCTTCTCATCTACCACCACCTTCTCTGACGATGTTTCTGATTCCCTCTCTACCTTGGAGGGAGGGAAGAAAAAAAAGGAGACAGAGAAATTTAACTTCGTGGTTTTCAAAAGCAAGGATGGTATATAATTTATCATTATGAATCTAATCCCTGAAGCAAATTAGACATATGGTAATAATTTAATTATCTGTCCGGATATATATATACTACTATGTGCCAGATCATGATCAAAACTGCCCAAGGAATCTCGGCAAGCCATGGTCCTCCCTGAGCACCCTTTCCTTATCTGAAATTGGAGATAACCATGTGGCAACGTCATAGACTGAATTATGCACATGAGACACCAGTTCCTAGCTCATGAGAGCTTCTATTAGCATCTTATTTTGCCTTTACCATAACCTAGTGCAGTATGTATTTTCCATTTTAACAGAAGATCTGTCCCCAGAAATCTTTGCTCACAGAGTAAAACAAAGCTAGTCAGTGGCAAGTCAGAGAGTTGGATCGAGGCCTAGCTGACTTTAGGATCTGAGTTCCTCCCTCTCCAGTTTCTTTCAGGCAAAGTGGCTCAGTGACTTTGGCCCAAGGAGACTTTGGCCTAAGGTCAAGGAATAAATGGACTTACTATAAGGAAAGGAAAGAGCCTGATTTGATTAGCCAGGCTCAGAAGGAAATCCCCTCCTCCCCCATCTCCTGAATCTCTGGGTGTCCTGAAGATAGCCAGTGGGCTGCTGCCACACAGGCCTGTGACCTCATGGCCCCAGAAGAGAAGAGTGATGGAAGCAGTGAGCAATGGGGGCTTGTCAAGCAGGAGGAGAGGAACAGGGAGCCGAGGAGGTGGAGAAGGGAGCGGGGTAGCACCAGACAACTGTCAAGAGCAGAAAGAAAGGCATCCAGGATTGCAGGGGGGAGCTAGGGAGTAAAGAGAGCCCAGTGGTGCCCAGCTGATCTCTTCCCAAGTGGAAGAGCTGTTGCTATGACAACATCAAGAGGCAGATCAATGCTTGGCTTTGGATGGTGCGCTCAGTCACTGCCAACCCCCTCCCCTCTTCTCTCCCTGAAGTGGGGAGTGTGAGCATGGGGGAGGGGTAACCACTATTCCCAGAGCCCCATGGAGTCACAATGTAGGTCTCTGTAGCACTTGACTAAGGCACTGTACACCCTCTCTCCAGAGTCAGGAGGTCCGAGACAGTAGCTTTCTGCTTCCTGGCCCTTTGGCTTGAGTGACATGGTTGGAGAGCCATTTCCTAGACCCTGAGAGCCGGGGAACTAACTGCCTGGCTGCTGTCACTAGGGTTGGAGGGCACAGGAGCCAGGCGTCACTTCTCTCTCTTTTTCTAATTTTTTATTCTTACCTATATTGCATCCTGACCATAGTTTCCTCTTTGTCCTCTCCTCTCAGTCCCAACACCCCCTCCTTCATTCACTTCCCTTCTGTTTCCCTTCAGAAAAGGGCAGGCCTTGTGGGTTATCAACCAAACAGGACTTATCAAGTTGCAGTAAGACTAGGCGCCTCCCCTCATGCTAAGGCTGGATGAGGCAACCCAGTAGGAGGAAAAGGGTCCCCAAAGCAGGCAAAAGCATCAAAGATGGCTCCCACTCCCACTGTTAAGAGTCCTACAAGGTAGGACCACATGTTGGCATCTTTCCTAAGGGAAAGGCAGGCAAGGTTGGGTGTGAGGAAGAGAATGTGAGTGCTCTGTTCTTAACCCCTGGCATGTTATTGGATTTGATTTGTTTGTGTTTGGATCTTGTTTTGATTTGGTTTTGACTTTCTGAGACAGGGTCTTTGTAGCCCAGATTGCCTTGGAACTCAATATGGACTAGAATAAATGGTTATCCTCCTGCCTCAGCCTGCTGAGTGATGGGATTACAGGCATGCATGAATTACTATGCCAAGCTTAAGTTATGGAACTTTTTAATTTCTTCCTCTGCAGAGTCAGTCTTTAAAGAATATTAATATTGGAGTTACTGTAGTCAGTATATAAGTTAAAAATAATATGTTTGAAGGCAGATCTTAATGCGTAAGTAATAGAAGTTGTCACCACTTACACCTGAATGAATCGGCCTTACCTGGGAAAGGGTTTTGTAAGCATAGAAAGATGAGAGAAAGGCTTGAGTCCCATTGGATACCAGGAACTGTACTAGCATCATTCAGTATGTGTTCCTTAGCAGTCTTGGAGAGCATCTCACCCTCAGTTTTCAGAAGAGGAAATTGAGTCTTGAAGAAACCAAGTATATTCATTGCCAAAGTCTCACTGGAATGGGCCTGAGATTAGAATGATCTCAGGTTTCTCTGGCTCCAGAATGTTCACTGAAAATACTGTAGCAGAGCACAGGTTCCTGCTCATAAAGGGCTAGGCTTAGGGGTCATCTTGGCACAACAATGTAAGCTTCATCAAGGAATGCAGTGGAGAACAGGCTGGGGGGATCACTGAAACCTATTCGACCCATCTCACCTGCTGAGGCTCCATTCACACATTTTCTCACTGAGGTCAAGTTCAAGGGGACAGATGGACTCTGGATAAATCTATGGGAGCGGCTTGCCACTGATTTCCGCTAAAACATGAAGGGAAAGGTAGATAAGAAAGACAATCTGACCAGAGCAACAAGCCTCTCCATTCTCTACGTCAGGGCCACAGACTTTCTCCTAAAGTCTCACCTGAGCAACAGGGACAAATTTTGCCAGTTCTTCCTACTTCCCACACTCTGTCTTCATGGAGTGCAGAAGTAAGGGACTCTTCTCAGCAAAGGGGGAGCTGATAGATTGGGTCTTTTCTGGGTGGGAAGAGGGAATGATCTTCAGCCAGAATGCACACACAGGTGCCAGAGGAAGGGTAAAAATGCCAAGCAGAGTCTCTCCAGCTGTCAGCCTGCAGCAACATGCAGGAAGCTGTGGGCAGGCACTGGCCCTGAAGGGAAGGAGAAGGGAACTTGGGGTCAGGGTTGCTACCAAGAAGACACTGGGCTCTGCGAACAGCAGCATGGATTCAGCCCTCTGCTGTCTGCTTTTGCTTGGAAAATGAATGTAGGTTCAATTAATTAATAATTAATTATGTGTGTTGTATGTGTACATGTGGGATGTCTATGTGTGTGTGCACACGTGTATGTGTGCATGTGTGTGTGTGTGTGTGTGTGTGTGTGTGTGTGTGTGTGTGTGTGTTGTGCATGTTGATGAATGTGCAGGTATGTGAGCATGTGGAAGCCAGGTGGAAGATGTCTAGTTTCTTTCTCTGTCACTCCATCTTATTGTCTCAGCACAAGAACTGTCACTGAACCAGAAGAAAGCTTGCTGTTTGGCTAGGCTGGCTAGCCAGTGAGCTTCTGGTCTCTGCTTCTCCCTCAATGCACACATAGCCATGGCAGTTTCTAACTTGAGTGCTAAGGATTTGAACTCGTGTCCACATACTTGCACAGAAAGTTCTCTTAGCCACTGAGTCATCTCCTCAGCCCCGAATCCATTTTTTTTTTTTTAAGCAACTAGGTTTGTTTTTACTTTAAAACTGAATTAGAAGCAATCCTGAGATTGACTCCAGAGCCAGCCTTGTCTTAGCTGTTTAAACCCCAGATATTGGCACTATCCTCAAAAAATAAAATATAATAATAAAATTACAAAATAAAACTTAAAAATGTGCAGAAGGGACTTCCTTCTGGGGTGACTATGGGGAAAAGGAACAATTTAATGACACTCTGGCATTTGAAAGACTTCATGGGTTGTCTACTAAGATCATGTGTTCCTCAGGCAAGGAGTGAATAGGCTCTGAGGCACTCTGAGACTCAGCACTGAGGCTGGGAAGAAAAGACTGCAAGGAGATGGTGGTAGGTGTGGATCGGCACTTCCCTGGGTAGGAGGACATTAGCCCTGGTTCACGGATGGGGAACACTGGGGGAGAAGACCAACTGAGCTGCCCAGGTTCATCTGCTCTCTGAGATGCAGCAAGAAATGGAACTGGGCTACAAGGGTGGGTTTTTCTTCAATATTCTTCAATATTTCTATTAGGTTCTTCTGAGGATTGTAAACGTTGTATTTCGAACCTTTCCCTCCCCCTCCCCTTCCCCATCCTCTCCCAGACCCACTCCCATTTTATATCTATTTTATACTCACCTAATTTTGTGTCATTTATTTTTTAACCCATAAAGTTCCATTAGCGCTGGCAAATACTTTTTTAGGTGTGTTAGACCTAATGAGGCCTGCTCTCTTCAAGAAAACTACCCCACCCTCTTCCTGAAGCTGTTAATTACCATAGCTTCTCAGCTAGGATTGGGGCCTCATGTGTACACCCACTCCCTGCCTCAGTCCCTGTTGAGATTTTCTCTGGCTTGAGCTTGTTCAGACCGTGTGCATGCTGTCAAAACCACTGTGAGTTCCGATGTACAGCTTCCCTGCTGTGCCTAGAGAACACTATCTCCTTACAGCCAACCACGATCTCTGGCTCTTACAGGCTTTCCATGTGCCCTTCTGGAATGATCTCAGAGCCTTAAGAGGAGGGTGTGTGTGATAGATCCTGTCTCCAGGGAGGGCAGTGCCCCAGGACAGGCATTCCTAGAGGCTGGTTCTACTATTGTATCCCCAGCAAGAGGCTTTTCCTCCCTGTGTCTGCTATTCACTTGTAAACTGAAGATTAGATACGATAATGCATAGAAGACACCTTCCAATGTCAGGTATTGGAAACACATACTTTGAAGAGCCTGAATTCTCCTCTTATCTTTAACTGGCCTTGCTATGTGGCAGTGATTAGTTTTAATTTGTCAACTTGATACAATCTAGAACTACCTGGAAGAAGGGCCTCTGAGAATGTCTGTGAGGGGTTATTTAACTATGCTAACCGATGTGGGAGGATTTGTTCACTGGGAGTGGTACCATTCCCTAGGCAGGGGATCCTGAACTGTGTAAGAACTGAAACCAAGCAGCAGCATGCATGCATTTACTGCCTGCCCCCCTTTTCCTGACTGTCCATTTAAGGTAACCAGTTGTTTCAAGTGTCTGCTCTTTGGCGTTCTTGCTATGGTGGACCGTAACATGAAATTGTAAGCCAAAACAAACCCTTTCTCCACTAAAGTTACTTTTGTCAGAATAGGTTATCACAGTAATGGGAAATGACTCTAATACATTAATCCTGGATAAGCCGAAGCCTCTTAGTCTTTAGAGCATCGGAGTTACAAAGGAACAGATGAGCCTCCCATCTGGAGATTCTGATTTGGTTGGTTGGGATGAGGGCTGCACACCTGTTTTCTTTTCAGCCCATTAGAGACACTGGATTCATTCAGAGTCAAAATGGCATGAGTGGTCCTCAGAGAAGGATCTCTGCACCTGCAGTATCAGTATCACTTGAGAATTTTCTAGAAATTGTACATCTTTTGGGCAACCAGAAAAAAAGATCAGATTGAAAACAGGAATCTGTTTTGGCAAGACCTATGCATACGGTATTTATTCAGATTGTGGGAATCTTGCTCAGCCCTAAGTTCAATTGCTTTTTAGGTCATGGGCATTGGAGGAGCAAAATGAGGAACTATGTCGGCACAGAAGGTATGCATGGACAGGGAAAACAAGTGAGGTGGAGGAGAGCCAAAGAACCAGCCGAGACCATGGTGTTTCCGAATGTGTTGGCTTGGCACGCTATGAAACCTGCTAAAGGAATTAAAGGCTTAGGAGTGGAAAGAAAACTCAATCTGTAAACTGCTTCTTCAGTCTGATCCCCAAAGTCCAGTCAAAAAGCTAGGTGTGATGTAGCCTGCACTGGAGAGTTGGAGACAGGCAGACCCTGGGGATTACTGGCCTGCCCCGCTATCCCAGCCCTACTCAGTTAGCTCCAGAGCAGTGAGAGAACCTGGCTCAACAAAGCAGAGGAGCAAACCTGGGAGACTGGCCTCCAATGTAGTTACATATGCACATACATCCCCCTCCCCAAACAATTTTGTCTTCTGAGGAACAAATGGGGGAGTTCAACAGGAAGAGGCAAGGCCACAGAATATGAATGGTGTGTCTTCCTACAAAGTCAATTTACCAGAAGATGTTTTAGGAGGAAAAAGTTAAATTACTGTGCCAATGAGCAATGGGAAACATGACAGTTAGATTAAAGCCAACAGATGTATTAGAGCAGAGAATGCCACCTGGTTATACACTGCTGAGGTAGAAGAAATGCCTCAGAATCGTTTTATATTTGAATTTGGGAGGTCTGGACTGCAGCCATGGTCCCAAGTCCCTCTTCTCACCCTGTGGACTCCTCAGTGGAAAACATAGCTTTTAATGAGCAAATTAATGAACTGACTAATTCATCAATTGCTTGATGGATCAGACAAATGGTTCCTACCTTATGCCAAACCTATTATTGAGTCCAAAGAAATTCTTGAAACAAAACTAGATGAGTTTCCTCCATGCCAAAGCTTACAGCTTAATGTGGGTGTGGGGGTGGGGTGGAGGGCTGTGTTCATGGACAGGCTGTGGCATTAACTCAACTACCACACAGATAGACTTGCAGTCGAAAGCTGAAGTGTTCTGAACAAAACCAGCAAAGGGATGTCTAAGAGTGGGTGAGTCTAAGAGCGGGTGACAGGGGACTAAACCTACAGTCAGGTTAGAAAGGGCTTTTCTGGAAAATGCCATAGGAACTCTGATTGGAGACATGTGAGAGGCCTTGTGTCTAGCTTGTCTGGAGCAGCCTGGTCTGGTTTTGCTCACTCTGCCTTCTCAGCCTTGAAGTCCCTTCCTACTCCATCTGTTAACACTGACCCTTGTTAGAGGTACATACCTGGCCCAGCCTGCTCCAAGAAATAATGATCCCTGACTTCTTTGACCTCTTCATCCTCTGAACCTACATGGTACTCTTCCAGCACTTACTTTAATGATCAGCTCCTGATTTTTGTCCTTTGGGTCCCATCTACATGTCTTCTGTACCCAGGGAATAGCAACAGCAGACATGACTTGACTATAGTCTTCTGATTGTATTTCTAGACATTTATTTTGAAACAGTCTCATGTGGTCCAGATTGGCTTCCAAGTTACTAAATAGATGAATTTCTCATCTTCTTGCCTCTGCCTCCTGAGTGCTGAGATCGCAGGTGTGGACCACCACACCCATCCAAAACTATGTTTTAAAGGAAATCTTTATTCAACATCATTATAGGAAAATTATATGCAATCAATGACATAAACATGCCTATGTGAAAGATGGCTAGTAAAGTAAGTGCTTCTGCCAGATATGGTGGCACGTGCCTTTGATCCTGGCACTCAGGAGGCAGGCCAGCTTGGTCTACAGAGTGAGTTTCAGGATAGCCGTGGTTATGTGGTGAGATCCTGTCTCAATAAAAGGAGACTTCTCCCTTTGTTGTAAAAGCAGACAAGGAGTGATGGAAGGATATAAAAGGCATGGTAGAATGGGGATATCCTCCAGACACAGGAGACTTGAGATATGAAAGAGGCCAATTTGTCTCATTGGAAACTCTTGTTCATGTAGCATCTTATATAAGCTCATGAATCACCATTGCATTTCTGTGTGGCTGTTGCTTGTGAAGGTTTCATTGCTGCTGCTGCTGCTGCTGCTGCTGCTGCTGCTGCTGCTGCTGCTGTTGCTGCTGCTGCTGCTTCTGCTGCTGCTTTGGGGAGGATGCCAGGATGCCAACACAACTACAGAGTCTCTCTCTCTCTTTTTGATACTTTATTTACATTTCAAATGTTTTCCCCTTTCAAGGTCTCCCCTTTGGAAACCCCCTATCCCATTCCCCCTCCCCCTGCTTCTATGAGGGTATTCCTCTACCCACCCACCCACCAACTCTTGTCTTCCCTCATTGGCATTCCCCTACACTGGGGCATCTAACACCCTCAGTCCCAAGGGCCTATCCTCCCACTGATGGCCAAAAAGACAATCCTCTGCTACATATGTGGCCAGCACCATGGGTACCTCCATGTGTATTTTTTGGTTGGTGGTCCAGTCTCCGGGAGCACCGGGAGGTCAGGCCAGTTGACACTGTTGCTCCCTCCATGGGGCTGCAAACTCCCTCAGCTCCTTCAGTCCCTTTTCCAACTCCTATGTCTGGGACCCCACGCTCACTCCAACAGTTGCTGTGAATTGAATCTTGGGTATTCAGAACTTTTGGGCTAATATCCACTGATTAGTGAGTACATACTGTGTTCGTTCTTTTGTGATTGAGTTATCTCACTCAGGATGATATTTTCAAGTTCCATCCATTTGCCTGCGAATTTCATGAAGTCATTGTTTTTAATAGCTGAGTAGTACTCCATTGTGTAAATGTACCACATTTTCTGTATCCATTCCTCTGATGAGGGACATCTGGGTTATTTCCAGCTTCTGGCTATTATAAATATGGCTGCTATGAACATAGTGGAGCATGTGTCTATATTACATGTTGGAACATCTTCTGGGTATATGCCCAGGAGAGGTATAGCTGGGTCCTCAGGTAGTATTATGTCCATTTTTCTGAGGGTCCGCCAAACTGATTTCCAGAGTGGTTGTACCAGCTTGCAATCCCACCAACAATGGAGGAGTGTTCCTCTTTCTCCACATCCTTGCCAGCATCTGATGCCACCTGAGTTTTTGATCTTAGCCATTCTGACTGGTATGAGGTGGAATCTCAGAGTTGTTTTGAGTTGCATTTCCCTGATGACTAAGGATGTTGAACATTTCTTTAGGTGCTTCTCAGCCCTTCTAGTTTCTGCAGTTGACAATTCTCTGTTTAGCTCTGTTCCCCATTTTTTGATAGGGTTATTTGGTTCTCTGGAGTGTAACTTCTTGAGTTCTTTGTATATATTGGATATTAGCCCTCTATCAGAGGTAGGATTGGTAAAGATCTTTTCCAAATCTGTTGGTTGCCATTTTGTCCTATTGACAGTGTCCTTTGCCTTACAGAAGCTTTGCAATTTCATGAGGTCCCATTTGTCTATTCTTGATCTTAGAGCATAAGCCATTGGTATTCTATTCAGGAACTTTTCCCCCTGTGCCAATGTGTTTGAGACATTTCCCCACTTTCTCTTCTATTAGATTCAGTGTATCTGGTTTTATATGGAGGTCCTTGAGCCCCTTGGACTTGAGCTTTGTACAGGGAGATAGGAATGGATAAATTTGAATTCATCTACATTTTGGCTTCCAGTTGAACCAGCACCATTTGTTGAAAATTCTGTCTTTTCTCCACTGGATGGTTTTAGCTCCTTTGTCAAAAGTCAAGTGATTGTAAGTGTGTGGGTTCATTTCTTGGTGTTCAATTCTATTCCATTGATCTACCTGCCTGTCACTGTATCAATACCATGCAGTTTTTATCACTACTGCTCTGTAGTACAGTTTGAGGTCAGGTTCTGATTACTTCCAGAAGTTCTTTTATTGTTGAGAATAGTTTTTGCTATCCTGGGTTTTTTGTTATTCCAAATGAATTTGAGAATTGCTCTTTCTAAGTCTATGAAGAACTGAGTTGGAATTTTGATGGGGATTGCATTGAATGTGTAGATTGCTCTCGGCAGGATGGCCATTTTTACTATATTAATCTTGCCAATCCATGAGCATGGGAGATCTATCCATCTTCTGAGGTCTTCTTCAATTTCTTTCTTCAGAGACTTGAAGTTCTTGTCATAGAGATCTTTCACTTGTTTGGTTAGAGTCACACCAAGATACTTTATATTGTTTGTGACTATTGTGAAGGGTGTCATTTCCCTAATTTCTTTCTCAACCTGTTTATCCTTCGAGTATAGGAAGGTTACTGATTTGTTTGAGTTAATTTTATATCCGGCTACTTTTCTGAAGTTGTTTATCAGCTGTAGCAGTTCTCTGGTGGAGTTTTTCGTGTCACTTAATTATACCATCATATCATCTGCAAATAGTAATATTTTGATTTTTTTTCCTTTCCAATTTGTATCCCTTTGACCTCCGTTTGTTGTCTAATTGCTCTAGCTAGAACCACAAGTACTATATTGAATGGACAGGGAGAGAGAGGGCAACCTTGTCTAGTCCCTGATTTTAGTGGTATTGCTTCAAGTTTCTCTCCATTTAGTTTGATGTTGGCTACTGGTTTGCTGTATATTGCTTTTACTATGTTTAGGTATGGGCCTTGAATTCCTGATCTTTCCAAGACTTTTATCATGAAGGGATGTTGAATTTTGTCAAATGTTTTTTCAGCATCTAATGAAATGACCATGTGGTTTTTTCTTTGAGTTTGTTTATTTAGTGGATTACGTTGATGGATTTCCAGGTATTGAACCATCCCTGCATCCCTGAGATGAAGCCTACTTGATTGTGGTGAATGATCATTTTTATGTGTTCTTGTATTTGGTTTGCATGAATTTTATTGAGTATTTTTGCATTGATATTCATCAGGGAGATTGGTCTGAAGTTTTCTTTCTTTGTTGGGTCTTTGTGAGATTTCGGTATCAGTGTAACTGTGGCCTCATAGAATGAATTAGTTAGTGTTCCTTCTGTTTCTATTTTGTGGAATAGATTGAAGAGTATTGGTATTACGTGTTCTTTGAAGGTCTGATAGTATTCTGCACTAAACCCATCTGGTCCTGGGTTTTTTTTTTTGTTTGTTTGTTTGTTTGTTTGTTTTTTTTTTTTTGGGTTGGGAGACTTTTAGTGACTGCTTCTATTTCTTTAGAGGTTATGGGATTGTTTAGATGGTTTATCTGATCCTGACTTAACTTTGGTATTTGGTATCTGTCTAGAAAATTGTCCATTTCATTCAGATTTTCCAGTTTTGTTGAATATAGGCTTTTGTAGTAGGATCTGATGATTTTTTGGTTTTCCTCAGAATCTGTTATTAAATCTCCCTTTTCATTTCTGAGTTTGTTAATTTGGATCCTGTCTCTGTGCCCTCTGCTTAGTCTGGCTAAGGCTTTGTCTATCGTCTTGATTTTCTCAAAGAACCAGCTCCTGATTTTGTTGATTCTTTGTATAGTTCTTTTTGTTTCTACTTGGTTGATTTCAGCCCTGAGGTTGATTATTTCCTGCCTTCTACTCCTCTTGGGTGCATTAGCTTCTTTTTGTTCTAGAGCTTTCAGGTGTGCTGTTAAGTTGCTAGTGTATGCTCTCTCCAGTTTCTTTTTGGAGGTACTCAGAGCTATGAGTTTACCTCTTAACACTGCTTTTATTGTGTCTCATACGTTTGGCTATGTTGTACTTTCAATTTCATTAAATTCTAGGAAGTCTTTAATTTCTTTCTTTCTTCCTTCCTTGACCAAGGTATCATTGAGTAGAGCATTGTTCAGCTTCCATGTGTATGTGGGATTTCTTTTGTTGTTGCCATTGAAGACCAGCCTTAATCTGTAGTGATCTGATAGGAGGCATGGGATTATCTCAGTCTTCTTATATCTGTTGAGGTTTGTTTTGTGACCGATTATATGGTCAATTTTGGAGAAGGTACCATGAAGTGCTGAGAAGATGATATATTCTTTTGATTTAGGATGAAATCTTCTATAGAATTCATTTGATCCATAACATCTGTTAGTTTCACTGTGTGTCTGTTTAGTTTGTGTTTCCAAGATCTGTCCATTGATGAGAGTAGGGTGTTGAAGTCTTCCACTATTATTGTGTGAGGTGCAATGTGTGCTTTGAGCTTTAGTAACATTTCTTTTATTAATGTGGGTGCCCTTGCATTTGTGGCATAGATGTTCAGAATTGAGAGATCTTCTTGGTTGATTTTTTCCTTTGATGAGTATGAAGTGTCTTTCCTTACCTTTTTTGATGACTTTTGGTTGAAAGTCGATTTTATCCGCTATTAGAATGGCTACTCCAGCCTGTTTCTTGGGACCATTTGCCTGGAAAATTGTTTTCGAGCCCTTTACTCTGAAGTAGTGTTTGTCTTTAACTCTGAGGTACTTTTCCTGTATGCAGCCAAATGCTGGATCCTGTTTATGTATCCAGTCTGTTAGTCTATTTCTTTTTATTGGGGAATTGAGTCCATTGATGTTAAGAGATATTAAGGAATAGTGATTGTTGCTTCCTGTTATTTTCGATGTTATTTTTATGTTTGTGTGGCTATCTTCTTTTGAGTTTGTTAAAAGATTACTTTTTTGTTTTTTCTAGGGTGTAGTTTCCCTCCTTGTGTTGGCGTTTTCCATCTATTATCCTTTGTAGGGCTGGGTTTGTGGAAACATATTGTGTAAATTTGGCTTTGTCATAGAATATCTTGGTTTCACCATTTATGGTAAATGAGAGTTTTGCTGGGTATAGCAGCCTGGGCTGGCGGTTGTGTTCTCTTAGGGTCTGTATGAGTTCTGCCCAGGATCTTCTAGCTTTCATAGTCTCTGGTGAGAAGTCTGGTGTAATTGTGATAGGTCTGCCTTTATATGTTACTTGACCTTTTTCCCTTACTGCTTTTAATATTCTTTCCTTGTTTTGTGTATTTGGT
>CM052703.1:77455234-77493194 GCA_028551405.1 Uromys caudimaculatus
TCTCTTTCTTTAGGTTAGGGAAGTTTTCTTCTATGATTTTGTTGAAGATATTTGCTGGCCCTTTAAGTTGGGAATCTTCACTCTCTTCTATACCTATTATCCTTAGGTTTGGTCTTCTCATTGTGTCCTGGATTTCCTGGGTTTTTTGGGTTAGGAACTTTTTGCATTTTGCATTGTCTTTGACTGTTGTGTCAATGTTTTCTGTGGTATCTTCTGCACCTGAGATTTTCTCTTCTATCTGTTGCATTCTGTTGGTGATGCTTGCATCTATGACTTCTGATCTCTTTCCTAGGTTTTCTAACTTCAGGGTTGTCTCCCTTTGTGATTTCTTTATTGTTTCTATTTCCATTTTTAGATCCTGGATGGTTTTGTTCATTTCCTTCGCCTGTTTGATTGTGTTTTCCTGTAATTCTTTAAGGGAATTTTGTGTTTCCTCTTTAAAGGCTTCTAGCTGTTTACCTGTATTCTCCTGTATTTCTTTAAAGGAGTTATTTATTTCCTTCTTAAAATCTTCTATCATCATCATGAGATGTGATTTTAAATCTGAGTCTTGCTTTTCTGGTATTGGGGGGGGGGGGGTATCCAGCGCTCGCTGTGGTGGGAGAACTGGGTTCTGATGATGCCATGTTGCCGTGGTTTCTGTTCCTTATGTTCTTGCCCTTGCCTTTTGCCATTTGGTTATCTCTGGTGTTAGCTAGTCTTGCTTTCTCTGACTGTGACTTGTCCTTCCTGCAAGCCTTTCTGTCAGTACTCCTTGGAGACCAGTTATCTTTGAGAGGAATTTGGGTTTGGAGTGCTGTGGTACAGGGTCAGCTCTGGGGGTGCAGACAGAAACCAGAAGGATTCTGTCCCAGCTGTCCCTTGGTTCCTGTGTCCTGATGGCTCTGCAAAGGTCCCTCTTGATCCAGGAATTTGAACAGAAGTGGTGGTCTTGCCTGTGCTCGAAGGTGTGTCTGCACTTGGGGGAGACCAGCTCTTTCCTGGCACTATTTGATTATGGAGCCCTGTGTTACAGGATCAGATTCCTGGCTGCAGAAAGAAACTGGAAGACCTGTCCTTAGTCCCTGTGTCCTGAGGGTTCTGAGTGGGTCCCTCTGAACAGAGGTGCTGGTCTTACTCCTGGCTCACAGGCTTGTCTACCCTCCTGGGTGGCTAGCTTTCTCCTGGTGCTATTTGGCTATGGAGCCCTGTGACCCAGACTGAGGTCCCCAGCCACAGATGAAAACCAGAAGCCAGAGTCTCTTGATATATAGCTCTTTGTCATCTCTGTGACACTTGCAGGAGCTGTCCTCCTGACTTTTAAAGGAAGGTTCACTAACTCACCATGCCTGTGTCCCATGAGTTCTGGGATCTGTTGAATCCTGAATCTCTTCTGCTAAGTGCCCTACATGTTTTTCTTCCTTGAATTCTCACTACAACACCTCTGAGGATAGACTTAGTCTTGTCCTTCTGTTCTACAGAAGAGACTGAGGGTCAAGACAGGGAAGAAAAAACTTGAAGAGGTCTGTACAAAAGAGAGGAGGTGGACTGAGCCTTGAACTCAGGTCTAGGCACGGTGGTTCCTTGGACTTATTAGTCCATGGTCAAGTGCTCATGGTCACTTTGAACAACTCAGCATCCAGACACTGCAAAGCTTGTTCATACCTGAGTCACAGACATCTACTTTGAAGGACGATGACCACTTCCCAGTGGGAGCCCCTCCAAAGGACTTCATGAAAAGAAAATAAGGACACAGAAGTGAAAAACTATGAAGGAAAGAGATGGTGGCAAGTACCACCAACTGAGTGCTAACCTAGGGACATTCATCACACAACTCCCCTCCCTTCTTCAGCTCCTCCGTGGCACCCATTGCCCTCAGTGTGGAACCGAACACTCACTTTTCACACACTGCCACGGTAAGCTTTGCTGTAGATGCTGCTCAGACGGTGATTAGTGTTCAAGAATTAGACTTTATTTTGAATTTATGTACATACAAAACATGGAAGAACAATGGAAGAGGAAGGTGACTCAGCACAGTTCAACTCACAAGTTCTTAAAATGCTGTCAAAAAAGCTTGAATTCAGCAGAAAGTACACTGTGTGTGTGTGTGTGTGTGTGTGTGTGTGTGTGTGTGTGTGCATATGCATGTGCAATTGTGTACATGCATGCTCCACAGTATACTTGTGTAGATCTGAGGACAGCCTGAAGTCAGTTCTCTTCTTTCACTATGAGTTCTGGGGATGAAGTTCACGTCATCAAGCTTGATGGAAAAGTGTCTTTACCCACTGGACCATTTTGCTGTTCCTTATGCTTCAAAGTTTTATCTTTTCCCTGGGCTGATGTTCTATAACCTAGCACTGTCCAGAGATGCTGGCAGCGGTCACAGCTACAGCACCCAGAGAATCACGTGATCTCCAGTGTGCTGTGTTGCCATGCTACGGTATTCCATAGAGTAAGTGTGCTAACTGAATTGCAAGCTACTGTTTTCAGTGTGTAGTAGATTTAGAGAAACATCCAGAGAGCCAAATCTCTCCCACCCTAAACATCAGACCTCATTCCTCGGAAGAACTACCCTTGTCAGTGTCTTTGCTGTCCTTCTGCAGAGTTTACATGTGTGAGCATGCATACACACACCTATGCACCACCACTGCCCATGGAGGAAACTCCAGGCCCAGTTTTTGTCCTATGTATCCTCTCCATCCACAGGCCTCAGGAAATCACTTGTCTGTACCCTGCCTCTGTGTTGAGACTCATATACATTTTGTTCTCATCTAGTCAACTATAATTGCATATCATTGAACCAATGTCGACACATCCCTCTAGCCCCTAGTCTGCTGAGATTCATCCCCTTACTCTTTGTATTAAAAAGATCAACTAATAATTTTTATGTGTATGTATGTGAGTGTGTGTGTGTGTGTGTGTGTGTGTGTGTGTGTGTGTGTTTTGGGCCTCCATGTGTACATAAAAGCCAGAAGAGGATTCAGGTCTACCCTGCTCCCTTGAGACAGGCTCTCTCGGGACCTTGGAGCTAGGCTGGTGTCCAGCAATACACAGAGATCCTCCAATCCTCTTGTCTCCATGTCTTCACAGCACTGGAGTTACAGCTGTATGCATGCCCCTGCCCAGCTTTTAACATGGCTATGGACATTTGTACTCAAGTTCTCACGCTTACTCAGCAAGCACTCACACCCTCACCAATCCTTCCAGCCCTCTCTTCATTCCTAATTAGAACTCCAAATTCTTGCTAGGTGATGGAGGCATCTGTCTTTTCTCTTGCTATTGCTTCTGCAGCCATACTCTCCTTCTGGCCACTCCCTAGGAACATAAAACAAGGCTTTATCAGAGGGCTCTACACCAACCCTCTGTCTCCTCTTCTACCAGGTCATCAAATGGTTCCCTAGCTTCACTCAAGAACTGCTCCACATGCATGCTGTGGGATATATGCCCCACCCAGAATATACAAATAAACATACATTGACAAATAGAAACATTTTTCTGGTTGGTAAATGGAGAACTACAACACCCAGTGTAGGGTTAGGAATATCTAGGTGGTGCATCAAACATTTGGGGGAGTGTTTGCAAGAGGAGGAAAGGGGAGCCTAAAGGTCTCATGTTTCCTTGCTGAAGTATAATTAACAGGTCATAAATATGTAAGCATATACTTTTGTAAGTTTTAGTAAATTTTGATAGCTGTATTAACCATCACCATGATCAAGTTTAAAAATTCTGTCAAGTCCAACATTTCTCCCTGCTGAACTTCTCTCTGAGCTGGTGTGTGTCCTGCTCAAAGCCATAGTTCCCAGCAAACTCTGATCAGCTTCCTGACAATAACATTGCATTTAAAATTTTAGTTTAAATGTGGCCACACATTATATCATCCTTCCTACCTAGCACTCACCACCACAATGTCAGCCATACTCTGTCCCTACATCCATGGCATCACATGCTTCCGCTGCCATCGTTCCTTCTCCTTGCTGGACAGTATTCCATTATAGGGATATACCACATCCCATCTGTCCATTCATCAGTTAATAGATATTTGTATTGTCTTCCATTTGGAGCCACTTAGAAGTTCATATATGCAGTTTGGTGAGAACATGGGCTCTAAGATCTTTGGAGTAGATACCTAGGAGTGAAATTGTTAAATCACATGACAAGTATATGAGAGACTTTACATCCTTACTTTTTTTTTTTTTTTGAATTTGCCAAATGAGGTAAGAAAATGTTCCAAACTGGTATAGGAAAATGTGGATAAAACTCTGAGCAGCAATCTTATCTCCAAGCCCTAAGGACATGACCAATTCACTAGAGCTGTGTTTGAAATCAGTTTGTGACTGCGTGATGTATTATCTAAAGGGAGACAGTGAAATCTTCTGGTCTTCAAACTACCAACTGTGCTTAACTTTTCATCCAATGAATGGACAGACGAGATGTGGTATATCCATATAATGGAATACTATCCAGCAAGGAAAAAGAACAATGCCTGCTAAAGCATGTGATGTCATGGTTGTATTGACAAAGATCATGGCAGAGATTCTGATGGTGAGATCTAGGTAGGAAGTTTCTTCTTGAACAACGGTTTGAGTGAAGAGTGGTTGCTGAAGTTGTCTGCTACAACATGATGTGACAAGAAGGGGCACATTCTTTACTGACTGAAGGGCACTGACCAAAGGTGAGTGGCTGGCTGCCAGTGAAGTCATTTGTAAGGTAGGAGTGGGCTTCCTAACTCCTGACAAGGGTCCTTTCTCTGTGTCACCATCTCCACCAGCAGGGGTCCTAAAACCAGAACCCTTGCACCCAACAGCTCAGATCCTGCCAAGTTCATCCTAAGAAATCCTGTCTTAGGCTTTCAAATCTTGTTTATACTGATGAAGCTCAGCACATGAGTGACCTTGGGCACCATTTAAGGAAAACATCTTGCCAGCTCCCCAGTTCACTTTGCTGATTGTAAAACCTTCACTTATTGAGGGGCTGGCTTTCCAGGTGGGAAGCAGCGGAATGGGGTCTCAGCCACACTTCCTCATCCACCATAAGAAAAGAAAGTACGGACTGTAGCTCTGTCTTTAAAAATCTTTTGTAGCATGAAAC
The DNA here is from genome assembly GCA_028551405.1 of Uromys caudimaculatus. NCBI lineage: Eukaryota > Metazoa > Chordata > Mammalia > Rodentia > Muridae > Uromys > Uromys caudimaculatus. Next base: position 77,460,302 of record CM052703.1, read on the forward strand.
CGGTATCGATCCCAGGGCTCAATTTTGGCTTCAAAAGTCAATCTCCGGTGTTACTAACTTAACAATACCCAATTTGAAGATACAAACAAACAAACAACTCAGACTGCATACAGAGCTTCTCAGCAATTGGAGTACATAAACAGTTCCTGGGATGGGCTCCTACCTAGGCAAGGAAAAAGAACACCGAGAAAATGATCAGCCAGGTGGGTAGACATTTTAGAACGTGCTTAATGTAATAGAAGCTCTGGCTGAGAAAATGGTAACTGAGGCTTCCTTGCGGTGTGGTAGGCTGAGAGACTTGTACCTTCTTGATGACCCTTTGTGGAAAGTAATTGATGGGAGCTGGAAACAGAGGGGAGAACCAGGCCCTCATGGCTGTGGTTCTGAGACCTGAAGAAGGGCTGCCAAGGGAAGGGGTCCTGAAAATATCGCTCTGGAGGAAGCACTGTGTCTCCACTGTGTGCCATCTTGACAGAATTCCCGATGCTGGCCGATGCATAAGGAAAAGAGATTCTATTCAGTCAGCTTTAGAGGCCAGAGCTCATGATCAGGAGGCCTCAAATGACAGTTTTCATTGTCAACTTGATGAGAGTTAGAGTTGTTGGGAAACACACCTGGAGCAGTGGCTGTAAAACTGTCTCCAGAAAGCTTTAACTGAGCAGGGAATTTCCACCCTGATTGCAGGCAGAACCATCCAATGGGCTGAGGACCCAAGATGGATAAAAAGGAGAAGTGGGCTGGGAATGCGGGAGTCCCCTATCCAAATGAGAACCCCCATCTGAATGAGCTCATTATTATAAGATCGAATATAATAATGGAAAAGTGCTGATATTTGTGCTGTCGATAAAGGTTTATTGGAACACAGCCACACCCATTTGTCCACACCTCATTTCTAGCTGTTATTACAAAGACAGTATTATGTAGTCACTATCAAAATATAATGGCTTCAAAACTAGGGGAAAATCTGTCTGGTTCTTTGCAGAGGAGTTTGCCAGTTCCTCTTCTAAAGGATGAAGGCCGAAGTATGTCTGGACACATAGTTTCCAGAAGGTGGGTACACAGGAGACTTCTCAGAAAATGAGTGTGGAGGCTTGTAGGTATGAAGCCTTTTGCATACTGTGACTCGGACTCGTGGGGAATCTGAACCTCTCAAGGACTAAAGACAAATGGAAATTGGTTTAGAGGATCTATGTAGCAAATGACAGCTTCGTCCTGCACCTTGCTCATTCTCTGCCACCTGCCCCTGAAATTCTTGTTTGTTTACTGAAACACGCCTACACAACACTTAAGCACATGTACACTCCCTCAGACAGAGGGTGCTCACCATTTCTGGCCTTATCATCCATTTCTGCCTGCCACTCTGTGCTCTGTGTCTGCTTCTCCCATTCAGGGTAGCTAGCCTGTTGCACTGGCCTGGGCTGGAGGGTTGGAAACTTGGCCAGGATGTGTAGGTGCGATGCAGGGTCTTAATCAGCAGTGAGTGCACAGGTAAAGAACACATACATCCAGGAAGAGCTTTGGAGAGCTGGTTCAGTTTAATGGGGCTAGGGAAAAAGAGGTATTTATGCCCCTGGGGAAGTGAGCAGGGACAAGGTTTGTGTGGTTGTATATAATTGGCCAGGACAGAGCTGTTGGAAGATGCTTCATGTGCATACTCGGGGGTTAGGGAGCCTGAGACAGAAAAAAAAACCTTATAAGGTCAGACAAGGCCTGATGACTGTCATGGTGGTAAATTCTTACTAGGGTTGAGAGTGGGGTAGCAGACTGACTTTCTGGCACCAGGTTGGAAGAGAGGAGGAAGCCAACGCCTGTGGTCCTCATATGAGGTATCCAGGGCTGAAGCTTTCTTAGACCCTTCCCCTCTTTATCCTGGGCCATTGTGGTCCCACACCTGCCTGGTCCTCAAAGCCCAACTCTTTATGCAGGAGCAAACACAACTTTAACAAATCTCCTAAGGAGTCAAAGACATACAGGAACCAGGTGGCTGCCATTCTTTGTGGTAAGGGTGGAACTAAGAATAGGATGGGGTATGGGGCACTCAAACCAGACCCTAACCTGTTTCTGGAGCATCAAAAAAGGCTTCATGGGGGTACAGATATCAGAACTCAATCCCCAAACAGACCAGAAATGAGCTGTTTTGTCAGATTAGGAGGCAGAGGGTCCTGTATGCAGAAGCAGCGTGTGCGGAGGATCAGGGGTAGCCAACAGGAGCCAGCAGGTGGGAACCAGGAGGGAGGCATGGTGTGAGGCTGAGGGGCACAGAGCTTCTGGGCAACAGAGGACCCCTTCACAGGTGGGATAATGATGAGCAAGAAAGATGTGTGCAATACGTGTAAGTGACCTTGTCTGCATTGTCTCACTGAGCACTAGTACACTCTGAGGGTGGAGGTCTAGTTTTCTCATCTCTGTACTCATAGCACATTCTGCCATGCTCCACATGGAAGGAGAGCTCATCTGTCATCCATAGAATATTGGGGGAAGCCGAAACTCTTCCAGATCAGGATTCTGGTCCTTGTGGGCTTCTGCTGATCTGGTCCAGGGCCCTGGCCAGGCTGCACCATCAATGCCCAGCATCTGCTGGGCCAGCGGATGAAGGGAAAGGACACTGTCAACATCAAATATTAAATTAGCAATAGAATCAGGCTGGGAGCCATTTTCTCTGCTGAATCCAGTGCCCCCTTTACACTAGGGTTCTCAGAGGGCAGATCAATGCAGAATTTTGCTGTGTGGCTGACTGCACGTCCTCTTTCAAGCGTGCATATTCATCTTCAAGGAGCTGATCAATTCATTTCAAGACATCATTCTTCCAAAGCAAACCCTGGGCTCATAAACAACATTCCAATGGTGGCTTGGAGATGATATGAATCCTATACACAAATGAGGAAAATCCTATATATAAGTGAAGAAACTGACCCTCCCCCCAAACAACTCAGTTTGCTTGTGTGGCAAGAAAAGCATAATGTGCAGATGCAAACACAAGCCTTCCTGAATCCCAAACCCCATGCACTTATCTGGGTGTAAGGCATTGCTTAGGAGACAGAGGCTGGGTTGAAAGTCTTTTGTTCTGCCCAGTACAATGGCCTCTTGGACTGAAAGCTTTAGTTTGGGGCGAGCTTAGTGGTTTTCAAGGCTCTCCATTAAGTTGCTATGAGAATGGAAACTAGAATGTAACTTTCATCTTTTTACCAGCAACTGGGCTGGTTTAAAATGACTGGACAGGACCAATGCATTCTCTGCTTCACCTAACTGCTTAGCTTTGCGTCTCTCTCAGCCAGCTGCTCAGCGGCCAGGCCTGAGTCCCATCCTTCCCTCGGCAGGAGTAGTTCTGACACTGCCGCACCTCGCCATGGAGTCTGGGCCACAGCGGTTACTAGCTAAGACAGTGGAGACAACTTCCCCTGGTCATGTTTAAGGTTTAGTTTCCTGCCCAGGACTGACCATCTTCTGTGAGGTTCTGGGGTGTTTATACTCCTTTGCTTCAGACAAAACCTCATCTGGGATTAAAACAAAGCATTTACCTTATCCTTTGATTAAGGCAAGCATGCCACCCAGTTGTCTTTGAGTTCCTCAGACACTTTGCATTCTTGATATCACAGGGCCTTTGTGCCTGACTTCTCTTTACCCAGAATGCTTTGGTATGTTTGGCTGCTTAAAGAAATGTGAGAACCCCAATCCTTTCCCTACCTCCCTTCCTCTTTTCTTCTTTTGGAGGCAATGGTCTGGAAGGAAAACCAAGGTCTCACCATATTCTTCACCTATACTGAGGAGCAGAGATGAGGGTCAACAAAACATCACAGCATAGCTGCAGTCATTTGCAGCAAAGAGGGCAGGCAGCGGGCTGTGGTGTTAGATATAGCACAGAGAAGTCTGGATTTCTTCAATTTTAAAAGTCCCAGAGTGTCTACCATTCCCATCTCCCGTCCCATTCCCCTTCAAGAGAATCAATTTTTTCTTTCTTGCTGGAACTGAACATCATATTTAAATCCCCATTGTGTCATAAAATATGTCTCTTGCATCCACACCGATTTACGGAATGTATTACTGGCTTTTGCGTGTATCTTTTCTGTAAAGATCTATCTTAATCCAATATTGCCCCATCTCCATTAAGGCACCTCCTTTAAAGATTGTCTCTGTAGAACACTCCTTAAGTGCCTTCACTTTCAGAATCCCCACTGTTGGCTGGAAAAGTCTAAAACTGTAGATGAATGACAACTTCGTGAGGACCTACTATGTTCACTGTAACTTATGTAATGGCAAAATGTGTGATTTAGAACACAAGTTGGGTGATAAAATAACAGTGGCTGAGTGAACTTTAATTCTTTCCCATTTAACAGTGTGGTACATACAGAGGTGACATGGAGGCCTCATGGTGTCATAAATACCAGGTTCCTCCTATCTCATGGCTCTGCCATCTTGAGTAATTACCTCTGTACAAAATGCTGTATCATGACATTGCAGCCAGGGGTTAAAAGAATAAAGAAAAGAAATGCTACTTTCCTCTATGGAAGTTATAGAGAGCAGCATAGCTGTACACTTCCCAGAAGCCTGGACTTACTCATAGGACTGTGCCTAGCTGCAAGGGAGTCTGGGAAATGCAATCTTTAGTCAAAAGACATAAACTCAGAAATCAGATACTTTATCACTATATAGAGAGGGGAAGGGATATTTATTTAGGCACTACCAGCAACACATGCTCCCATAACATAAGGTGATCCTAAATAAGACCAGCTTCTAAGATTTTTGAGCCTATGAAGAAACAAGCTAAAAATCCAATTGTCAGAGTGTGAGATAGCTTCATTTAAACCAGGGGTCTCTGTCATAATATGAAACAGCCCCCAAATACTTGGATTGTCCCGTCTGTGTGGCAGAAAAGGTGGCACCCTGTGAGTACAGATATGGCTTCTTTCAAACAAAGGGGGATTCTCATAGTAGAACCTCCTGGAGGGTAGTCAGTCCTGGGCAGGAGATAGAAGTTATAAAAAGGAACCTTCATGAGAATGTGGGAAGCTATCTCCACACGGTTAGTAAGCAGTTTGGCCCAGATTCCACAGTGCAGTGATGATAGAACCATCTCCAGGTAGGGAAGGAGGGGACTCAGGGCTGGCTGTGGAGACGTGTGCTGAGAGACATGAGGCTAAGCTGTTAGGAGAAAGATTCACTGGCCATGTCTAGCCATGGGGAAGTATTCTGCTTTGTGTCCTTTTAAACCAGACTCAAGTTACTAGTAAGAATTTGAAACCTATATTATAGTTGTGATCCTTGTGTTTGGGATTAAGACGGAGTTCATGTGCTACTCTTAGGATGCAGTGTACCTGCTGCCCTGGACTTCCCTCAGTGCTTAGATAATGTTACATCTTCTGCATCCCAGGGCCTTTGTACCCACCTTCTCATTTCCTGTAGCACCTCCCTCTGCCACCTTTGCTTTCACTCTTCTGCCTATCGTGAGATCTCATCTAGGTCTACAGTAACCCTGCACGTCTCCCTAATGTCCACTCCAGTAAGTTATTCCTGACACACTTTAACTGTTCTATTGGTTCTTTTTATCACTATTGTAACAAGATCCTCCAGGCCAGGTAACTGTTTTAAAGAACAGAGTTTATTTAGCTTACAGTTTGGGATGCTGAGTGGCGAAAGAGTGTGGTACAGAGTCTGAAATGGACATTCTTTTTTTTTAAAAAAATTACTTCACAGTGGGAACACATTTGGGAAGAAAGATGGCATCATGAAGTAGAAAGCCAAAGAGTGTGGGCTCCTATGATCTCGTTGGAGGGCATATTTCCAATGACCTAAGGATCTTCCACCAAGCTCCATCTCTGAAGAAGACCAAGTTCCCAACACATAATGCTTTGAGGATGAACTGCATCCTAAAGAGGCCCTCCCTGAGTATTATTATTATTATTATTATTATTATTATTATTATTATTATTATCATCATTACTGTCCACTTACATACATGCTATTTTATTGTTCTGTATCTGTGAGAACTACAGGACAGGAGTCATGTAGTTGGAAAAAGTGGAAAACCAACTTTTCTCATGCCGGAGTGCTCTTGTAATCTCAGCACTGGGGAGGTGGGGACAGGCAGATTCCTGGCAGTGGTTGGCCAGCCAGGCTAGCTTAATCAGTGGAAGACTCTGTTTCCAATGAACAGTCAAAACAAAACAGAACAAAACTACCACAGATGGACAGTACTGGAGGAATGACATTCAATGTTGTCCTATGGCTTTAACCTGAATACACACAGGCACATGCACACACAAACCTATGTATACACGCAAAGAAAGAACGAGTTTAGGCTTTCACTGATGATGAAAAATGCCCATAGTGAGAAAACCTAAATTCAGGAGTAAATCACATAATATAATTAATTTCTGTAAAAGTGAAGATTCATGCATTGCTGTTAGTTTTCAAAGTGGTAAATACAGCTATGGAGATCAATACAAACCAAGCTATAATGGATCAGTATGGTCAGCCACTCGGACCATCTGGTTAGTCATTCAGAGCTCATGAGTTCTTTCTGAGGCTTCCAAGGCTCTATCTTGTCCACTTCCCACCTCTGTTCCTCCTCATCCTGACACTAGCCTTCTGAAAGTCCCGCATGAAGGGCTTGCTAACAGGCCCAAGTCTTGCGGACAGGTTTTCCCCTTTCCCTTTCCCTCTCCCTTGTTGAATGTTAGATTCCATTCCTAAAGCTAGCCCCCAAGGTCCGTTCTTTTATTTGGCTACTGACTCATTGCTGAGACAAAACCCCAAGGTCTAACAATCAAAATTCTTTATTTGGCTAACGAGTCCAGTAAGGACTTACCTCCTCACCCTAACACAGATTTCCTCTTTTCCCCCTTAAAAACTTACTCTGACAGAACCACCTGCTGCTTGCTGTCTGCCTTTGCCCAATCCAGAGACTGCCCTCAACTTGCCCTTCAGAGGTAATGAATCTCCTTTGTGCTGAGAATTTGGTGTCTGGGTGTCTGTGCCGACTCTAAGTGCACCCCTCCTCTGCCACACACACCCCCAGTATACAAACTGTGCTCCTGTCTCAGGCTTCAGCCCTTCCCTAGAGCTGTCCTGTCTGTCCAGTCTTTTTAATATCTCCCCCAGAAGAGGCTGAGCAGCTTACAACTTCCAGAACCTTCTGTGTCTCTCTCCACTAACTAACTTACTCATGACCACTATCCGACATAATTACATTCTTTTTCTTATTTTCCATTGTCTTCTCTACTCTAGTGCCAGCTCCAGGCTCCACAAGAACAGAGACTTTGTCTTTCTAGCTTCTGGTAGAACTTCACCTTTTAAAACTATGCCCATCACAGAGTGGATGTTTAATAAATTCTTGCCAGAGCCAGGCACAGTGGTGTGTGCTTAGAATCCCAGCACTCGGGAGGATGAGGCACAAGGACCACAAATCCAAGGCTAACTTGGGACAGTTGAGATCCTGAATCAAAATCCCAGGGGCTGGCAGTGGAGCTCAGTGATAGAGCTCTTACCTAGCATACACAATGCTCTGGGTACCACCTCAACACTGAACTAAAACTAAATGAATAAATAACTATGTGAATGAAGAAGTGGACGAAGGTGTCCTGCACCATGCTACGCATAACAGAGAATGACACAGTGAGACATACATCGTTTGTATTGTTGGTTTGTGATACTTTTCTTCTCATTCCCCGCTTCTCATTCCCTGTCACACTTGAGAATTCTCTGGAGTTATGAAACTAGCATTTGCTTCAATATGCTAGACCCTTCCTCCAGGCTGCTCTTCTGCCACAGTGCTGAGTAATTATCTTCTAGAATCTACAGTGGCTCCGGTTTTGATTAAATGCTTTCCTGGCTTTTAGCATTCCGGGCCTGCCGATTAGACTGTGCCCTGCCATGGCTTCAGCCCATGCAAAGATTGACTGAGACGAACCTTGTCCCTTTCTTATTTGCAGCGATTTCCTTGAGCATTTTGATCCGGGCAAGGCATATGACATTATTGATTTGCTCTGCTCTACTCACCGACGGCCTCATCTGCAAGAGCTGGGATCTTTATGGCTTCAATAATTTCCCGTAGTGCAGGGAACTCTTTTGTATTTTTGCTTGGCACTTTGCAGTTCTGTAAATTTTTTATGGACTCTGAGGTTAAGTTTTGTCCCCTGCTTCCACATTTATCAGGATGTTGGCTTGAGCACTAAGAAAGCACACGGCCTTTCTGTACCTAGGCATGTCCCACTCCGCCCTGATATTTTATAGAAGGAAGTAGAGATAGAGAGAAGGAATGAGGGAGGGAGAAATAGACAGCAGGAGACAGGCAGAGAATATTCTAGAACTGTTTATGTTCTATATGTCTTACTGAAAAAGATAAAAAAGAACAGCTCAGAGAGCTTTAGTGACTTCCTACATTAACACACTGGGTAACTTTCCTGCCTCTGGGGTACTCGCTGATGATAGTCACCAAAATGGTTTTCCTCTCCTCCTGAGTACAAAGCAGAATTGCTCTTCTCTTTCTCCATGGAATCACATGACTTTCTGCAACATTTCCAGGTAGAGTGGACAGTGTCTCATGAAGGTCATGGGACACAAGTGGGAAGTACAGCTGTTATATTCAGCACTGAGCGTCAGAGACAGCTAAGCCTGGCAGTGCACATCTGTAATAACAGCACTTGTGAGGCTGAGACAGGTGGTTGCAAGTTCAAGGCCAGCCTAGACTACATAGGGAGACCCTGTATAAAATGAAGCAGAGCATAACAAAACCACAGAACCACCACCACAACGAAAGACTTGGAGCTATTTGTTACCACAGCATAGTCAAGCTCATCCTAACAGACTGTAGAGCCTCCAAAACTGATGTGGAAGTCTTCAAATATTAGTTGGATAGCCTGGAAGACTGGGGCAAGAAGAGACCTGGAAACTGTACATATTTTAACATGGGATTTCCATCTATAGTTTTTTTAGAGTTAACAAAGGTGTAAAACAAGGTGAGGCCTAATTTACTAGGAGAACAGACCGTGTCTAACATGTTCCTGAGCTTCCTTTCAGGCTCGAACCCCACCTCTCCCCATCAGAGGCTCTCTGCTTTGATTCCGTGCATCTCCTTTTAACTGGGCTCCCATCTCCACTTGCTCATTCACTCATGCAGCCCATGTCCCCTGGGACCTTGGTGTCTATAAAGCTTACTGTAGACATGGAAGTGTCAAACTGTTGCCTGTTCTTCCCATCGCCTTGCCGCCAGCCTTCCACTTCACTTTCAACACAGTCCCCTTCACTCATGTGGTAAGAGCCAATCAAAATCTTTCTATCGGAAAGCCTTTCTGATACCCCTTCCCCCCAAACCACATTTAGCCCCCTATTTTTCTGTGCTTATGACAGACTGGATTTCTTTGTCTTTCCATGGCTCACACATTTGTCTCCTCCACTAAACCATGCTTCTTTCTTCTTGGGTAGGGGCCATTCCTCAGTCCCTCATTGTGTTGGAGGATTAAGTGCCGACTCACAGTCTGTGTCCAGTGCATGTGGGATGAATGAGGGAGCGAGCAGTGTTGGTTCAATCTTATTATTCCTATTCTGCATCCAACCTCTCAGAATTTTAGCTCTCTAAAACGTATTAAACCCATTTAAAAATAATTCCATGTCTAACCTAGATCTTTTTTCAAAAGAGATTATATTATTTCTTCCTAGAATAGAAATACATTGTGCATAATCCTTGCAATCTTATTTTTCTAATTATAATTATATTTTGGACAAATTATATATGTGGAATTTTGTGTTTATATTACACCATTATTTGTTGTTGTTACATGTTTTAAAGAGACAGTCATACTTTATAGCCCATATAGCCCAGGCTGGCCTCAGCTTCCTGAGCACTGGGATTGTAAGCATGAGCCAGGATGCCTAATTCATATTTTTTTCATGGCTGCATAAACTTCTACTGTATATAAGTATTTCAGCAATTTCATATAACTGGTCATGTAGGCTCTTTCTACACTTTTGCTATTTTAAGGAATAGTTTAATACTTGGAGACTTCCTCTGCAGACATATGTTCTTCTCTTATCATTTTTTCCCATACGTTTTTGATGCAAAATGGTTTGGCCAAAGGATATGATACAGTCAAATGGTCAGAGCCAGAGTTCTAGGGCCCTGTCTGCATTCATGTTTGGATAAGTGTTTAATACACACACTTACCTGGGGTTGCTGGGCTAGAGCATCTTTTTATTTAACATCTGTGTTTACTTACACTAGGAAAAAGAGACCCGGTGGATGTTCTGATACGTCTGAAAGGAAGGGGCTATGAAGACTGGTTTATTGAGGGGAGCAAATGCCACTTTTTGAGCCTGCGTCCCTTCAGGCCTAAGAATGTGATTGTAGCCAGTGGGAATGCCCTCCTTCCGGTTGCATTTCAAACACAGTAAATCGAGCATGCCCTCATTAGCTCAGACCCTGGAACACAGCAAGATGCGGGCTGTACCGTAATCCTTGTCGTTCCTCCATCTACATCAGCACCATCGATCTGCCATGACACCCCACATCTGCAAGCTTTCTGATGGCCAGCTCCCTGCTCAGCTGCCTTCCTTCCCACACTCATGTCTGAGCATAAACCCAGCTTTTTGTCTTGTGTTCTTCAACCACATTTGACATAATCCATATTTTCCACTTTAAATATTTATAGCAAACTTGGAGAGAAAACATTCTCTTTTCAAGTGGCCTTCTAATTTCATTTCACAGTGAAGGTCAGAACAGCGAGCGTTCTCTGCAAGGACAATTCTCTCCTCATTTTCAGCAGCAGTATGGATGGAGTCCTTTAACCCAGCCTCATGCTCTGAGCCCCTCCCCACATTCTTCCAAATGCTTCTTCCTGTGGAAGAAACAAAAAATATTCCCTAATAAAGAATACTATATGAAATGTTACATTGCATTGTTTTTATGGATATAAGAATTACAAGTCTGTAGCAACTTCAGAATATATGTGCAAAAGTACTCAAATAAACAGAGGCCACATTCAACCCACCATCGAGATAACCATGTTTAGCAGATTGGTATCTAATTTTTAGGGCTTTCTTACAAAAAGAGATTATATATAACATACATGCTACATCAGAATTATATTTCACATATCTCCTTGGAACCTTCTTTTTCTAATTACAACACCACTGGGCTCTTGCTCTGGACCCCCCCCTCGCTGTCTGGTCCTTGTGGGTGAGGCACTGTGTGTAGCTCAGAGGAGAGGAGGGCACATTTTCAAGGGGTGAGAGCGGGCACTTGCCACAAAGACCATTTTCTTTATCTACATTGCAGATGTGCTTTATATAATTACAAATTATAAGTTTCTGGAGATGACTGCTTTCTTGGGAGTGTTTCCTGTCTGGATTGTTGACTGGCTTATTTGGATGGACTCTTATGGGTGTGAGTGATGGGACACATTCATAGTTTCTCAGAAGGCTTTCTATGTAGTCACCTTAGAAGAGCTCTGATCCGGGAACCTGGTTTATAGAGACAGGACTCAAATCTGTTTCTTCTGACCAGTAATTACTGTCCTGTTGTTCCAACTCTTGTTTTACAAGCTGCTGATTAGGAGGGCAGGGTCCATTCTCAATGTCCTCAATGTCCCTAACCTTGCTGACATCTATCAAGCTACCTAACAGTAATTGAATTGTGGGGTCTTCGTTGTCTTCAAGAGTATATATGTGTATATTATTTGCAAGGTAATTTTTAGTGGCTATGTAAAATCCTACTGTGTACAGGTACAGCAGATAGTTAACCAATGTATTATCACTAGGCATCTTGGCTATTTCCACTAATTTGTTATTTGCATAAAAAATAACTTGAAGGGGTTGGGCGGTGGTTCAGCAGGTAAAGACATTCCTTTCCAGGTCTGATGACTTGAGTCCAGTCCCTGGGACCTGCATGGTGCAAAGACTCCTGCAAATTATTAATCATTAGTGAACACACACCTCCCTCATGCCATAACAATCAATACAACAAAATTACTCTGTGATCTTAAATGCTTGGGCTCCTTCTCTATTTAAATTTCTTGAGGCAGATCAGCTGGAGATGAAGGATATGAGCTTTATAAAAAAAAAAAAAACTTTGACTTAATTTACCTAAAAGAAGGATAGAACTGTTCTCTTCCCATGAGCAATGACAAAGTGGATGCTCTCATCACATCACTGGTTCTGAGTAGTAGGACTCTGGATTTTCAACCATCCAATAGCAGGGGGGGAAGAAACCAGTTATTGCTTTGCTGTCTCATTTCAACAGTATATCCCATTAATATTAAGTTTAAATGTTTATAGACTGTTCCTTTTCTGTTTTGTGAGTGTGCATATTCAGACGGCTTGCCCAACCCCTCCACTGGCATACTTAGGGATGCTGACATTTTAAATGATAAAGGATTGATGCTGAGAGCACTGCTCAGTGCATCTCTCACTCTTTAATGTTGTTTTCTTCTGCTGTAGGGATTTAAAGTTTTATGTAATAAAATCCATCAGTGTTCTACTCAGGGTGATTTCTAACTTCCATCCCCACCTTCCAAAGAGAAAAGAAACTTCATTTGGGTAGTTTCACAGAAGTTGCCATGTGTTTACTATTTATACACACATTCAAACAACATGAACTTTGTTATAAATGGTGAGGTAGGGATCTCACTTGATTTGCTACATAAAACTAGTTTATTTGCCTAACAGTTTTAAATGTATGAATCACTTTCCTTGCTGATTTGAAATATCTAGGGTGCTTTCTTTCTTTGCTTATTAGTTTGTTTGTTGAGTCAAGGTCTCTGGTAGATGAGTTTGGGCTCAGACACTCTATGTAGCCAAGGTTGGTTTAGTATTCCATTCTTCCTGCTTTCTGCAGCCCACACACTGGGACTGTATGCATGTACAGCCACGTGCTGCAATGCACAGCTTTTGTATCACCTTAGATGGATTTATTCTTCTTGGGGTTTTTTGTTCATCCCCTTTTCAGAAAATCCCTGGTTATTTTCAAATATAAATTTTCATGGATGAAATTTAATATTTCACTAGACAGCAACTAAAACAAAAAATATTTTAATGAGAATTATATAACATTATTTAACGTTGGATAAATTGGTGGATACCCAGCACTAAAAATACAGTTCTCACCTATTCATCCTTTATATCCTTTAGGAAAGATTTGTAGTTTGACCCAGCATTGCTTATTTACATTTTTGTTTAAGTTTAAACCTAGGTAGCCTATATCTCCACTGTTTTGTTATAGTTTTGCTGTCACTGATCCACAGCTAAGCTGTCAGTCTTGCGAGTTCACTGGATACTTGGCATTGGGGTTGAAGATTATTTCGCAGTGATAGCCAACGTCATTGTATTACCTCCTGACCTTTTGGATAAGACTGAGCTCAAAGCCACACCATTGTACTCTATGGTCATTTGGTTTTATCATGAACAGGACCAGAACCTGTGAATGGAGTTGGGTCAGTAGTCTAGTACTTGGTAGTATGTGTGAGGCCCTGAGTTGGATCTCCAGCACTATGGAAAACAGAAAAACAAATTTAAAAAAGCAAACCCCTCTTCAAGTTCTTATGTATCCCAGGCTGCTCTAGAACATATTATATAGCCTAATATGATCTTAAGCTTCTGTTCCTCACAACAAGAAATGAAATGTGAAGAATGAATTCATAATCATAATCTCATATAAGTCCAAAAGCAAGCCTGTGAGTGAACAACATTCATCTCAGATCAGAAAACTGAGACTTGGATAAAGAAGTCTTACCCAGGATCATCCCTCTAAGAGATGGCATGGCTATTGTTTGGAGCCATGTCTGCTAGACTTTTTGTGAGGGGTGGTTGTTGAGATAGGATCTCATGTATTGAAGTTGAGCTCAATCACTGAGAACCAACTTAGAGGAGGAGGAAGAGGAGGAAGAAGAGGAAGAGAAGGAGGAAGAAGAAGAAGAGGATGGTGATTTACCTTATAGACCTTTTGCATATATATTATGGTTTCCAACTTTATTTTTATGGGTTTTTATCCTGAGAGGTGAAGTAAACACAAACTGCCAACTCTTACCCAGAAGCTATCTACAATTGAAACAGCTCACAAAAGATAAAACGGTTTTCTCCAATGGAGTCTGGGTATACAACCCACACTTAAAGGACAGGCCCCATGCTCAGTAATAGATGACCGAGATGAAGTGAATTTTAAAGTGGTATTTTTGGAGGTTTGCTTTGTGTTTGTTGTTTCACAATGCTTTGTCTGGACTGTGGGTTCTTTTTTCAAAAGAAAAAATGCATTTATTTTATGTGCATGGGTATTTTGTGTCCAGATCTATGTACCATATATGTGCCCTATGCTACCAGTGCCACAAGTGGGTGTTATATGCCCTGGGACTGGAGTTACAGACAGTTGTGGCTGGGAGTCATCATGCCACTGCTTGGAATTAAGCCCTGGTCCTCTGGAGAAGCAGCCACTGCTCTTATTGCTTAGCCATTTTCTCTAGCTCTAACCTTGGGTTTTTGATCCTTCTGCTCCACTGCTAGGATTTTACACATGTACCAACATACCCAATGCCCAGTGCACTTTTTCCTTCTCCTGGATATTGAACCCAATGCGCATAGATAGTGATAGAGCTACATTTCCAGCTTGGTGTCTGCTTGACTTCTGGCTGCTCTGCCCCTTTACACAAAGTTAGTGCCATTCACATCCGGGCACTGATTTGTTCTGGTTGGCTATTTGCTGGCAGTCTTCTTATTCCAACAAGTCATTAATAAATATCCATAACACTGCAGGTTATTGTATGCACTTTCTTATTAACCAATATTATTGTACACTTTCCTTCTTGTTCAAGATACCTGCTGGTATGTTTCATATTGTACTTGGTCTGAAAAGCCTGCCATGGCCCTGAAGCAACCCACCTCAGTTCATAAAAATTATGTATTTAGGAAAATGCCTAATTCTACAGATTAAGCACCCCCATAGCGTAACATAGCATGGAGGAACAGTTTACATTCACTAATGGAGAAAGGACACAATTGTGAGCCAGACTCACACTGCTGTACTATCTTCAGTCGAGTGATCCATGTTGTTTAGACTAGCAGACATTTTCTGGAGCTAAGGCAGATTCTTTTACCACAATAGCTGGGTTCCTCAGCCAGCACAGAGCCATCTGTCTGTCCACTCAAATTCATTGTCTCAGGGAGGACCTGAGATTCACAGTCATCATGAGTTCAGTGAGTCCCAAGTGCCAACTCTAGGAGTGGTTCTGAGGCTGACTATTGCCCCTGTATATGAAGGACAGTCTCCCTGGGTGGCTGCAGTGGTAACACTAAGCAGTGAGCAGGACACAAAATCCCTCTGCTGAAATGCTATGCATTAATGTGAGTGAAACATCTGGCCCGGAAGTCAAGAGTCTCAAAGCCTTTGGTTTATGCTTGACCTCAAGAAGTCCTTAGTCATCAGAGACATAGCCACAAAATCACATCAGAAAGGACATTACTCTCTGCTAAGGACGCCAAGTCCAGAGCCGGCAGAGCATATGGTGTAGCAGATTAGGAGACCAAGAGGGACTTTGTGTGCTAAGGTGCCTGGCTCATTTGTGTGGCTTAGCACCTATAGCTGAAGTCACTTCCTCTTAGTCAAAGGCTGAGGACTCCAGAGGCCAGAGCAGGGCACCACCCAGGCAAGGAGTCAGGAGAAGGGTTGAGTTACATCTTGTGACTTGGCTGGTTTGGGGCTTTTTGATGAATCAATGAATCAATAAGTTCCAACAGTTTCAGAGAGAAAGGGATAACAGCAGGGCACATCACTCAGATGTGGTTTGCACTTGACTTCTGAGCAAACCTCCAAAGCAACAGTTTCCTTCATCCTGGGATGTTGTGCACAATAGGCACCTTTGAGACTCCTCCCTCCTCCCTTCCTAGTGCTCCAAGTCTCCTTATTCTTTCCACTGAATCTCCACACCTTTCTCCTACGGTGACTCTCCTCCGGACGAGGCTAAGTGCTTTCTCCATACTGCCTCATTAAATCCTTAAAAACCACCCATAAACAAGCCCAGAGGAAGAAGTTTAGTGCAGGGGTTCCATGCACACACCCAGAGCCAGGTTAGACCTCACATGCTTTCCATGAGACCCATAAAATGAAGTAGGTTGAATGGAAGCTCCCAAAGGTAGCAAGAATTCATCCCCAGAATCTTCTAATGCCTGGCGTAGTAATTTTTTGCAGATATGCTTAAGGATCTTGAGATGAGGAGGGTCTTCCCAGGCAATGTAGATGGACAATGTGCTGGTTGTCAAATTGACACAAACTAGGGACAGCTTGGAAAAGATAATCTAACTGAGGAATTGCCTCTATCACATTGGCCTGTGGGCCTGTCAGTGGGAAATTGTCTTGTCTGATGTTTAATGTGGGAAGGCCCAGCTGTCTGTGAGTGGTGCTACCTCTGAGCAGGTGGTCCTGGCCTGGGTGCTATAAGAAAGCATCTGAACAAGCCATGAGGTGGTGGTTCTTGATCTTTCTAATGCTGTGATCCCTTAATACAGTTCCTCTTGTTGTGATGACCCCTAGCCAAAAAAATATTTTTGTTGTTACTTCATAACTGTAATTTTGCTACTGTTATAAATTATAATGTAAATAAATATCTGTACTTTCTGATGGTCTTAGGTGACCCCTGGAAAGGGTCACTCAACCATCCAAAGGGATTGGAACCTACATATTGAGAAACACTGCCATAAGGAGCAAGCTAGTAAGTAAGCCCTTACTTCTAAGGTGGCACCCAGGCCAGGACCACCTGCTCAGAGGTAGCACCACTCACAGACAGCTGGACCTTCCCACATTAAACATCAGACAAGACAATTTCCCACTGACAGGCCCACAGGCCAATGTGATGGAGGCAATTCCTCAGTTAGATTCTCTTTTCCAAGCTGTCCCTAGTTTATGTCAAGTTGACAACCAGCACATTGTCCATCTGTTATTGTCTTTAGGTCCCTGCCTTGAGCACCTGTCCTGATTTTCCTCAGTACTGGAGTGTGACCTGAGAAATAAACCCTTTCCTTCCCAGGTGGCTTCTCGTTGTGGTGTTTTATCCCAGTGTCAAAGGACAAACTACTACAAGTCCTGGGAGTTATCCTAAGTGTCTTTACAAGAGTAGCAAAGAGAAATATGGTAAAGACACTGACAGATGAAGGGTAAGGTGATATGTCTATAGAAACAGAGATGTAGCCATAAGCTAAGAACTGCTGGCAGCTACCAGAGGCAGATGCAAAGAAAGATCTGGAGTGAATGTGAACCTGACAGCCTTAAAGCTTAGGGTAGACGTGGAGGCCATTTTCCACTGCTTTTGGTCTACCCCATCAGCCAGAGACCTAAGGCAGGATTCCCCCATTTCAAATTTCCATATTCTGTTATCCACTGTGATTATGAACAGTGGACATGACAATAAAATAAATGCCTACTGCTCTTGTAGTGTCAAGTTTTGAACCAGATACTTTAGAAAGCCATTGCCTTCCCAATCACTGTGCTCACCTTACAGGTGAAGAATGTAAGGTTCTCACCTTCTCAGACAGTCAATGGCATGTCCAAGCTTTAGTGGATTAAATCCAGGTCCATCTTGCCCTATTACCCCAGATCCAGTAATTTCCTGTATTGTAACAGCTTCCTACGTGTCAGATACCAGGCTTTGTGTTTTCACATGCTTGCTTTCTCCTTGAATCCTGTGGGGCTCCCTGTCTGTCAAGTGAGGAGACAGATTCTGACTGGGTAGGCTGTCCATGGTCACTCAGAAAGCCATAGTTGTACTAGAACCTGAAGCCCAATCTTTGACTCTGGATCTCCAGCTAAGTCTCTGGAACACCATTTATTCCAGTTTAAACTCACATGCAGACATCTTGGCAGCTTGTGTTTGCAGAAGACATTAAATTCACTCTGCATTTCTATTATCGCATTCAAGAAGGCCAGGCAGGCAGAAGACAAAATAGGAATACATTCAGCACCCCTAAACTCCATGGACTTTAGCTGACTCCTTGAAAGGCACAGTGTGTTGATCATCTGGAGGAATCCCAGGAGGGGCTATGCAGTAAGGAGCACCGATACCCTCTCCATGGGTCTTGTCAGGGCAGGCTCATAGAGTATCCATTTGCTGGGTCATAATGGCATTCCATGTAACTGTCTGTATAGGAAATGGTCACTATACTCTTCACCCATCCCCCAAGCCCAGTTTCTATAGGGAACCCCTCTTGGAACTGTTCTTGGCACTTGAGTCAAGTGGTCTCTCTTCTATGCAGTGTTGTCTTTCTACTCTGAGACTGGCCATTTTTAGAACCCTGTCTTGGGTACATGCACACAACTGTGTCACTCCTCCTTTTTATCCCAATAAAAGTGGGAGGGGTAGCTCGTGGGTCACTTTTTATGCACTCATTTTCTCCTTTCATCCTAACAGCACCCTTCTGAAGCATATTTTAACTATCATCATGTTTAACAGCTCCAGGTTGATGATTCTAATGGTGGCTGAGATGGCACCATATGGCAGTGACCCTCCCTCTGTGGCAGACACTGTTGCAAGAGCGCTTTATGTGGAGACTCATCAGTCTTCCCAACACACAAGTACCACGCTTAAGATGGGTGTTAACCGATGCTATAGCTCCCTTTGCAGATGAGGAAATGGAAGAATTAAATAAGGTTTTATATCTGCTCATTGGAAAAGGCAGTGAATACCTGCACAGATATTTCTTTAACCTATCAGACTATTGGTTGACTCCTCTGTGGGTTCTTTACTGCTCCAATAGTAAGGATAAGAGGGGAAGAAAACTGAGAAGATGTGACCCCCAGTCCTAACTATTCACACCTGAACTTTTAAGAGAAAACATCTGCCAACTCCTGCTCTAGCTCCAGAACTCATGATCTAAAAAAGCCCAATGTCTCCCTTTCAAATATTTTCCCAAAGTCCAAAGGGAGTGATTGATATTAAGCACCCAGTGCAGTCCCTGCACCAGATATATCTGCATTTGAGTTTCTTGGTCTGAGAAGCTGTCTTGATGTGAAACACTGAGGTATTCATTTATAAACTTATGCTGGGGTTGGGTATGGTTTGACTCCACTTCCTACTGTGATTGGAGGTTTGGTCCTCAAGGTGGTGCTCTTCAGAACTGGTGGATCCTCTGGGTCTGGGACTCAGTAGGGAATCTTTGGGTCATTAAACATATGCCTTGGGAAGCTTGTGCTCACAAGACTCCTTAGGGTTGTTTGCTTCTTGTACTGAATGATAAACCCAGAGCCTTTCAAATGCCAGGCAACATTCTACCACTATGTTACAACCTGTGCCATTTTTATTTTAAAATTTGAGATAGAATCTCACTGGGTAGTCCAGGCTGGACTCATACTCCTGACCCTCCTGCTCCAGATACCTGAATAGCTGGGATTCTAGGCATGTACCACTGCAATTAGCTTCCCCTTGAATTGCCCCAAGAAGGCTGCTATTAGAGGGTCAAGCCCGGTTCAAACATTTTTATTGTGGTAACAAAAAGCTGACTATTGCACTTAAGATAACAAAATCTTTCCCGGAGGGTGTGTCTATGGAAAGGAATCACAAGATATCTTGAATAAAATGACAGGCAGACAGTAGATCCAAAACAAGTGCTCAGAAATCATCAGTGGCACAGGTGAGGAGGCAACTCCCTTCCCCTCCCCTGCATCCCAACAGAAGAGAAGCATTCTCTCCACTCTATCATCCAGAGAACCAACACCTGTTATTCTATTGAAGTGCAAAGCAGTTCCCATCTAATTCACATTTGCAGGCCATCATCAATATGCTGTTTCAGTTCAGCAGATGCAGAGAGAATTCGCCAATCTTCAGAACAGCCGGCCACCTCCCTAGAGGGTAACGTGAAGGAGGAACAATTGGAGTAGTGCCAGAGATCAGTAGTTCCCTAGGCAGCTGGAGGCTTTGAAGGCCTGTCAGTTGTCCTTAGTATTCAACCGGCCCCTCCTATAAATTAGACAAGGGGACATTCTGGATACAGGAATGGGATTCTTGGAATCCTGCAAGCCAATGGCTTATATAGAATCCTTTAATTGGGGTAGGTCTGTAGAGGACACAAAGGCCTGGGATGTGGCCATCTCCAACCCCTTTGTAGGATTTCTGTGTTGAGGGACAATTTATCACACTACTTTCCCTGAATGGCTTCTTGTGGGCATGCTGAGGAGCCCAGCCACTGCCAATAGTGACAGATGACATTTGTTGACTACATAGTATTTCACAGTCACAGTAGCCCAGTGAGCAAGATCTCTGCATCAGTTTCTTTTCTTCTCTCTGTGAACAAATACCCAGCTGAAGCAGCTTACAGGAGGAGGAGTTTATTTTGGCTCACAGTTTCAGACAGTCCCATATGTCACTGAAGGGGAGAGATGGTAGAGCAGCCTGGTACATGGTGTCAGTTTGTGGCTGCTGTTTCTTGTGTCTTGGAAGATCTGGAATCATAATATAGGAATAGAAGTCACTGGACTATGACCTTCAAGACCCGTTCCCTGGGCCCTATCTCTGCCAGCCACACTTTCTGACTCAAATGGTTCTACAGTCTTCTCAAACAACACAAGAGTCTATAAGGAAACTCATCAGATTCAAACTTTCACAGTTTTCATTTTACTAATAAAGATATTGAAACCCAGAAAGCTGGGAGACACAAGTCACTGGTCATAGAGTAGGCATGGTCTAGCAGAAGAAATTGGCTGTGAAGCCAGATAGATTGAGATTTGAGGCCATGTGAGCTAGGGAACAATTTCATTTCACTTACTCTTGATTTCCAAATCTATAAGATGGATAACACACACACACACACACACACACACACACACACACACACACACACACACATACACACACACACACACACACACACACACACACACACACACACTTCCAGTGTCTACTTTACTGCATTGCTATGAGAACTAAGTGGATAACATTAAGCCTGATACACTGGCAGCAATCAGAGTAACAATAGCAATTATTATGCTTTTCTGTGTAGATATTCATTTTTGGCATGATCAATACCTTCTCCTGGTATTAAGTAGCCCTTTTTGTCCTTTAAGGAACCACAGCTTGCCATCTCCCTGACGGTTTAGGGACAGAAGTAATTATAAGTAGAAATTGATTTCTATCTGTCATCTACTCACATCAAACAGCCTAGACACCTCAGAGCCACCATAATTGGTTCTGATTCAGGCACGTAATTACACTGGGCCCATAAGTTTCAGAACATGAAGTTATTGATTGAAATACTGGGAAAGAAATGCTTTTCTTCCACTGACATTTCAACTTGAAGCTTCTGTGGCCCACCGGAATGAAGCAAGACAAAGGAAATCATATCTGAGAAAGAGAGCATTTAACTTTCTATCTAAGTCCCGTCATTTGCAGCCTTGAAGCCAGACAGATCTGAAGAAAAATGTGGGCCTCTTCATCATGTACAGCCAACAAGTTTTCCTTTCCTGCTAAAGTCAGCTGAAGCAGAGATGGATTTACTTTTGCAAGCCCAGATAGTGGCATCCTTTCTGGTGGGCATCACCAATGGCATAAGGCAGAGCACAAGACTTCTCTTCTTAACCTTCCATCAGCTCTCCATTGCTCTTTCCTTCCCGCCTTCTCATTGCTCCATCACTCATGTTTCCTTTTCCAGGTTGAATCATCTCCTTTTGCTCTTTTGATTCATCCTTTTTCTAGAGATTTCAGAGCCTGTACCCTACCTCTGTTTTTCTATGGTAGCAATCTTAAAAGACCAACAGAAAGCTGAGAGAGTAGAAGTGAAATACTTGTTGACTGCCTAGAGAGGACCATACTTTTACAGAGTGCAAATAAACCAAGCAAGAGCCACTAACGAAGATATTACCTCTTTTAGGAAGCCTTCTAGAACCTTCTATCCACTAATGGTAGGTATCTCTCTTTGGGCCTCCTCCCACCAAATTTGCTAGGATTTATAGCATTGTGTTACAGTTTCTAGATAATAGATTTATATCTCCCATCAGTCTATATAGTTCTTGCAACCAGGTCATTTCTTATCTACCGGGGTACCCTGGTGCTATGGTGGTTAAGTGGTGGTTCCCCCAATGTGTATATATATATATGCCCTAATTCCCACAATCTGAAAATACTATCTTAGATGCAAATGAAATGTGATCAAATTGAAGATGCTGAGAGGAGTTTATCTTGGATATAGGAGTTGGGCCATAACTACAGACTGTGGATTAAGAGGGGAGATAGAGAAGAGGGAGGCCCAACAGGAAGACGGGCAACATGAGAGCCTCAAGTCAAGGAATGTTAGCAGCAGAAGGAATAAAGTAATGAATTATTCTGGACATCCCGGGGTGGGGTGGGGTGTCAGCCTATTGACACCTTGATCACAGACTTCTAGCCTCTAACATGGTGAAAAATGAGTTTCCACTGCTTTAAGCTTGTTATAGCAGTTACAGGAAACTAAAACATTAAAGCAAGTACTGTGTATAAGGCTCAGAGCTCAGTCTACCAGTCAAGGAAGCTACCCTGGTGTCATACCTCTCAGTTAAGTCAGACCAGTTGGTAATGTCTACAGGCTGGGGTTGAGAGTATTTGTCTGCTCTTGGAAAAGAAAGGACAATTAATTAATGATTGCCTGTCATGGGTTAGAAAATAAAATAATGTAAGCATAAATGTTACATAATTGTACTTCCCATGACTATGTCCAATATCATTTGCTGTGAAATGGCCCCTATAGACTCATGTATTTGAACATGTCACCCCTAGTTGGTGGCACTGTCTTAGAAGGTTGTAGAACCTTTGGCACAGTGGGTTAACCAGCAGGAGTTGGTTGCTGGAGAGAGCCTTGATGGTGATATATGCTTCCCCTTCAGCCCAAGCTCTCTGTTTCCTGCCATGCTGAGCTCCTGCCATGCCTCCTTTACTCTACTGGACTATATCCCCTAAAACTGTGAGCCAAAATAAAACTCTCCTCCCTTAAGTCACTTTTGTCAGGTATTTTGTCACAGCTTTTCGAGAGTTGTGGAAATTCCTCCCAAGGGAGATGTTAACCACGTTTACCTCTTCTTTATAAGGCCCCAACCATAAACCAAAGTTCAGTTATATTGAAGTTCATCCCAGAGACTTGTGTTCTGGGTGAACCAGTTAACTTGTTTACAAAGTTAAGTACCTTGTGTACAAAGCATGCACGGGTGAGGGGTGGATGGCAGAAGTGTAGATGAACCTGGAAAGCAGTTGCACTGGAGAGTCTTCCCCCAGAATGGATGATGGCTTCACCATAGTCACATAAATACAGTCCCTTTCTCTTAGCCTTGCTGACCCCATATAACTCCACCACCCCACTAGGACACACTACATACAAATGACTGGGAAGAGTAGGTGGATGCTCAGATGGGGGGTCTGATGACATCCCATTTCCCTCCTATAAGGGAATACTAGCAGTCCAGAGGCCTGCTGGTGATATTCCAAGCACAGCTGATCTAATGAAGACAGTGGCTGTTTTCCTCAGAGGATAGTACTCTATGGCAGCTGCTTAGCCATGTTCCTCTCATGGCTGGTGTCATCCTCAAGGTCTAGGCTAGCTTTCGTACTAGGAATCTATTGTGCCTCCCAGAACCTGACATGTGGCAGGTGCTCAATAAATAGTACAATTATTCAAAACTTTGGGGGTTTCAAGTGACTCCACATGTCATATACTGTATAATCCACTATGTATTATCTAATATGGGTGAGTTAGGATATAGCCTATTGATTATTTCAATGTCACTACGGCTACTGTACCAGATACCCAGAGAAGCAAAGGTTTGGCCGGGCAGTGGTGGTGCATGCCTTTAATCCCAGCACTTGGGAGGCAGAGACAGGCAGATTTCTGAGTTTGAAGCCAGCCTGGTCTACAGAGTGAGTTCCGGGACAGTCAGGGCTACACAGAGAAACCCGGTCTCAGAAAACCAAAAAAGAAAGAAAGAAAGAAAAAAAAGAGAAGCAAAGGTTTAACCAAGTAAAAGGTTATTCTCCCCTGGCATGCAATGGTCATGATGAAAACATTCTTAGCTTGGCAGTTCTCTGAACTTGTTCCTCAAATAAATATCTCATATTAGTAATATGGTGTCATTACTTATCAACCTGGCTATGAGCATGAAGGGCCACAGGAAAATGTAAAGAAGATCTACATTGTTTGATATAAGGGTTCAGTTCAGAAATGATACACAACTATATGCTGATAACCCATTGGCCAGAACTTGACTACATTGTTACCCAGTTGAAAGAAAGTAGGACAATATGGTCTTGACTTTGAGTAAGCATGTGGCTAGCTCAAAATCAGATATGCAATACAAGAGTATTAGGAGAAAATCATTACTATGTTGAAAATAGGCAACTTGCTGCCTGCATCATCCCTAAAGCATGGCTAACGATCAGAATCCATGAAAGAAACAAAGGAGTTAGCAAGGTTAACCTCCATCTTCATCTCAGCTCTTCACTTGTCACTGTGTGGCAGCTGCTGAACTAGACACCTTTACAAAAGCTCATACCTGGAGACAGTCTAACTCCCTCTCACAATTCCTGGGAGAGTCCAGAGCTCACTTTAGAACAAGCAGCTCTGGTCTAGAAGGCAGGACCTTAACTCTACTGGAACTAAGCAGACAGGAAGACAGATTGAGTGAATGAATAAATAAATTTGGGCACCTATACCTATCCTTTTGTATTTCTGGCTGGTATTTCAAATGTCAGTTCCTTGAAGGCCAAAGCTCAAATCTGATGCTTCTGTGGAATTTAATGTCTATCTTCCTAGACACCGGGATGATTTGATGAATATTTGTTGAGACATAGGCAAAGAATCAATACTTACCATTAACCTCAGTATCATAAAAATGATCAGTGGACTAAATACATGGTGAGCATGAGAGTGGGCGCTGTAGCAGAGGTACAGTGATGTCTTAGTCAGGGTTTCTATTCCTGCACAAACATCATGACCAAAATGCAAGTTGGGGAGGAAAGGGTTTATTCAGCTTACACTTCCATGCTGCTGTTCATCACCAAAGGAAGTCAGGACTGGGACTCAAGTAGGTCAGGAAGCAGGAGCTGATGCAGAGGCCATGGAGGAATGCTGCTTACTGGCTTGCTTTTCCTGGCCTGCTCAGCCTGCTTTCTTGTGGAACCCAAGACTACCAGCCCACAGATGGCACCACCCACAAGGGGCCCTCCCCCCCTTGATCACTAATTGAGAAAATGTCTTACCGATGGATCTCATGGAGGCATTTTCTCAACTGAAACTCCTTTCTCTGTGATAACTCCAGCTTGTGTCAAGTTGACACACAAAACCAGCCAGTACAAATGGGGAAGATAACTGAGGACCTGGAAAAGCCCCAAGACTGTGGTTTGCTGAGCTGGCTCTTTGTGTCTAGCAGACAGGAGATCCTCAGGGTGCAATGAGGGCAGTACATGCTAATTGAGACCAGAAACTGTCTTCATTACCACACTGTTTCTGTGATCCTTTACATCTAAATGAGACCCAGTGGGGTAAGTTTGGAGGATGATTATCAGGGATTTTGCAAGGTGGCTCATTAACATAATTCCCCTAATTAGAAACCAAAGAAGCTCCTGTTGAAAATTTTCCACTAAATATTCCAGGGCCATAATTCCTGCATCTTTGAGTGCCCAGCTCTCCACTCTGGTTCTAAATCTCGCCCCGTGAACTGTGAATGACTCAACTCTGGAGGCTTCTTTTTTTTTTTTTTTTTTTTTTTTTCATTTATCAAATATTTACTGAATCCCTGTGTTGAGTATCAGATTAGGAATCAAAGATATAGAGATACAAGGTAGTCCTTGAGCTTAAAAAGCTTGTAGTCTAACTGGAGGGACAGATGGGTAGACATTTAATTATAATGGAAATGTATGGGCCCTCTCTCTCTCTCTCTCTCTCTCTCTCTCTCTCTCTCTCTCTCTCTCTCTGTGTGTGTGTGTGTGTGTGTGTGTGTGTGTGTGTGTGTGTGTGAGATGGGATGACACACAAAATTTTCTGTTCCTATAAGAAACAATTGCTACAGGTGAATTTATTAAGCCTATTGAGATCTCCACAGGGATAGCTGGAAGCCTACAGGAGGGTCTGTGAATCAGGACTTAGCCATACCAAGTAGCACTGAGCAAAGTTACTGGAAACCTCTGGGAAAGTGCTCCCCACTCCAACACACACACACACACACACACACACACACACACACACACACACACACACATACACACACACACACACACACACACACACATACCTAGTGCTGCAGAAGCAAACAACCGAACCAACCAAAGACAGGACATACTACTGATGTTGAGATCCCCAAACTGACAAGCCTGAAGCAAAGATTCAGACCTAGCATGGAGGAATTTGGCAAGGTCAGTGAGGACTTGAGATCTGCCAGAAAACAGTTTATACACCCCCTTAGCCCCACACATTGGTATCACAAAAAGCAGGAGAAGAGTTTCTGTAAAGCCTGGTTGGATCAAGGATCAGGTACACCTCAGAGATCGGTGTAGTCTGGAGGCCTGGGTTGAAGACCCTGTGATACTGAGGCAACATCCTTGCTATGGCTTCCAGTATAATCAATGGAGACCTAGTGCTCCCATCACCCACATCCCCACACACACTGGTGCCAAGCCAGTGAGAGACATGGTCTGTGCTGCTGCAACAACCTGGAAAGTAGTTATTACCTTACAGGCATTGGTATAGGAACTGAGAACTCAATTCAAAAAGTAGTTTGGATTAAACTCCCTGGGTCAATGCAGACGCTAGATCTGCTTTTATAGGTTTGAACTAGAATTGTAAAATTGTGCAGCTTTCTACATGAACCATCTAAGGGGGAAAAAGAACTCAAAGCATCCCACCAATGATGAAGCACTGGCTGGTGTGATAACACTTTTAACCTGGTATAGTTTCACTGTACTTTATCTTTTTGCTGTTGTTATTTGCTACCATTTATTATTTTTAATCTCCATTTTTGCATAATCTCTGCCATTTTCACACACACAACACATACATTTTTCTTTTTAGTCCTACTTTCCCCTCTCCTTCTCATCCTCCTATCTTCTACTTCTTAAATATAACTTCCCATAGCTTCAGTCATCTAAATTTTGGACCCTAACAGCATCCCAGTTTTCCCTTTTCAGCTACTTTCCCTACCTATAGATTTTCTGGTTGTCTAATAGGATTTCCTGTCCCTAACCCTATCCACTTCTCTTCCATTCACAACCTTAGTAACTAATATCCTACCAACATGATGATGCCCCTGTCCCTTCCTCAGTTATTAAAGTGATAACTGCTTTATCTGGCTACTGTGGCACTTGAATGGTGGGTCTATCCAGCATTATGGTTGCTTTTGCAGTCCATACTCTACACTCAGAGTGACACATACTTAAGATACCATACCTAGTTGCTGAGCACATACATTGAGGGATTAGACACTGAATGATGCACCTCAGTTCTACTGCAGCTCAGTCCCACTTCAACTTTGAGGATACTTCAACTGGAAAAACACAGTCAATAAGATCTAACCTATGAAATAAGCCCCATGTGTGAATAGAAGAAACACAAAACAAAACAAAAACAAAAAACAAAAAATCAAGACAATGCCCTCACCCCCACCCCTGAAAACTACCAGTTCTAAAATAACAGGTTCTGATGAGAATAAATAAGAAATTCCAAGCATAGAATTCAAATGAATTATAAGAATGATTATAAGAATGTTTAAAGAAATTAAAGATGCAAATAAACTCTTATATGAATCAAAAATTACAAATAATACCCCATTATTGACATCCAAATAAATAATAGAGAAATAGCTGAGTTAAATTATGTCACAGATGAAACAGACTTAAGAGAGATCTACAAATGTGCCATACAAACACTCCTGGGCATATTTCCTTCACAACAACTGGTGGAACTTTCTTTAACAGAACACAAAACAAGTCTTTAAAAATATAGGAAAATTGAAATAATTTCTTGTAGTCTATCTAACCAAAATGTACTAAAACCAGAAATCAACAGCAGGAGAAACTGAAGAATGTAAACAAACTCAAGGAGAATCCAAACCACCCCACCAGATTATGAATGTACCACAATCTTGAACTATGACTACCTTAGCAAAGAATTTAAGAAAGAAATTTCAAAGCTCCCAGAACCAGAAGAAAATGAGGGCACAGTGTGTGAAAACCAGTGGAAGTCAAGCAAAGTCACCTCAAGATGGAACTTTATAGTTACAAATGATATTAATACACAGAGATATTTCAAACAAATGACAGCAGAGAACCTCATGGCCTTGGAAAAAAAGAACAAGCCAAATTCCAAATTAGTACATGGAAAGAAGTCATCACGATGGGGTAGAAATTAATGAAATGGAAAAGAAAAACAAAATGAGACAAAGAATCAACAGAACAGAGTTGGTTCTTTGCAAAGACAAACAAGATTGACAAACCATTAGCTAAACACACACACACACACACACACACACACACACACACACACACACACACACACACACACCAAACAAAAAAACAAACCAAAAATCAAAACAAAAAACCAAAGAAATCTACCAGACCTTAAAGAGCCAACATCCAGGCTTCTCAAGGTATTCCATAAAAAGAAATTACAGGAATGCTGCAAAATTCTTTTTAGGAAGCCAGTATTGCTATGATACCCAAGCTAGATAATGGAATAACAAGAGAAGAAAATTGTAGTCTCCTCAACAAAGGATGCAAAAATTCTCAATAAAAACCCTTGCAAAGCAAAATAAAGAAATGCCAAAAGATATTCACCACAATTAAGTTGGCTTCATACCAAAGATGGCTCAACATACCCAAATCAATAAATGCAATACATCATATAAACATACTCATGAGCAGAAATCATGTGACAACCTCAGTAGTTACAGAAAGGACTTCTGATAAAATTCAACATCTTTTATGAATAAAAAAAAAATCCTGAAGAAACTAGGAATTAAAGGAATGTATCTCAGCATAATAAAGGTTATGGAACAAGGCTGTAACCAACATTATATGAAATGGAAAAGACCTCAAAGCACTTCCACCAAAATCAGGAACAAGACAAACATGTTCACTTTCTCTATTTTTATTCAACATTGGACTACCAGTTCATTAAACAAGAGAATACTGTTTTAGCAGAGAGGGGTGCAGGAGTATGGCAAAGAAGGATGTATGAAAAACCTGATGAAATCCAATTTTAAAAAGGAATGAGGGGCAGTAGGGTGCATGTGACATAACAGATTGAGGATAACGGGGGTTAAAGAATTAAGCAGGGATGAACTTATAACTGGGAGAGAGGAAGGAGAGGTGGGCAAATTACCCAAACTAAGGATGAATGGAAAAGTATTATCGAAACTCACTCCTTAGTAAGCTAATTTCAAAATACAACTTTAAAAAGATTTTTCAATGCAATTACCCTGCATGGGTGTAAAGTATAGCTCCCAGACTGCATGGATTATTAAAGGAAAATTAAGGCATGGAATATCTCCCTACAAGTTATTGGTCAGAGAGGCCTCGGAAGCCTTCAAAAGAGCACAGACTGTTGGCATCATCCTTGGTTACCCACCATAGCCACAGGGCAAGACTCAATCACTAAAGGAACCCACTTCTGCTCAGGACACAGAGAAACCAATTTCAAACTGACCAGAACCTCTTCCCTGTTGACTGGCTTTCATAATACCAGAAGATACTGTGCAAGGTGCTAGGAGAGAAAGCACATCAGTGACCTAACCCAGTGCTGGAAACCACATACAGCAATACAAATGCACCAGGCAAGATATGAACAGTAGCCGTGTGTGTGTGTGTGTGTGTGTGTGTGTGTGTGTGTGTGTGTGTGTGTGTGTGTACACAATGGAATTATTCATCGAAAAGAAAAGTAAAGTTGTATCATTCGCTGGAAAATGGACATGACTGGGGATGATCATATTAAGCAATTCTCAGAAAGACAAATATCACGGGTTTTCTTTCATTTGTGGTTCCCAGCTTTTATGTAGACAGATAAAATCATATGCATACTTATGGTGCAAAGCGAAACGACTCTAGGGGAACAAAGGAGATTCAAGGGACAAGAGAGGGGTGGGAGAGGAAACTCAGGATATGGAGGAGAATATGCTCAAAGTACATTATATACTTGTACAAAATGTCCTAATGTGACCCAGGACCACAGAAACTGGGAATAAACAGTAGAACAATGAAAAGGAAGGAAATCGAACCATTTCTTAGTTTGATGAAGGGATTTGAGATGGAAAGGAGAGTCGGAAAAATCTTTATAATTAAGGCAGTGTATAAGCTATTTTGAAGATCAAGCAGATGACAGAGGATCAAGGCATGTCTGGCTGGAAAGTGGCATGCACCAAAGACGAAGGTCATGAGACACAATGCTGTGTCTAAGAAGCCGCAGGGAGTTCAGAATGTCTGAAACTTCAAAGAGAAAATTGGGAAGTGGGGCGGGCTTGTCTATACTGGCAGGTGGCAGTCAGATCACAGGGTGCCCAGAAAATCATGATCAATGAAGAGTTGGGGTTCGCTGGGGTTCGCTGGTAGAGTGCACTGAGTTCTATCCTGTGAACTGGGGGCAGGGGTAGTAAGGAATGTCTATCTCTTGAACTAGGGGTGGAAGGGGAGCATAATACAGAGTAAAAGGTGACACTCAAACCACTTTCTAGTTGATATCTAGAAAATTACCTCAGAAAAAGCATTTCTCTCTTACCTAGGAAACTTCTGCTCCCAGGCCAATCTTCCCCCACTGATTGACAGTGGCTTTATTAGAGGAGCCAGTACACACTTTGCCTGTGAGCCGTGCCTGATTGGTTAGAAGTTGAGCATATTACCCAAGCAGGATGATCAGGTTTCAGGAATGTTTTTGGAAATGCCTGCAAAATAGTCTTTCAGTTCAGGGGTCTGGATTCCTTGACTTTCTTCGCTTATCAGAGCATACTACTAAAGTCTTTGAGAAAATAGAACAAGTAAGATATGCAGATGTGGGGCCAGGGAAATGGCTCAGTGGTCAAGCTGCGTGCTATATGCTATGCAAATGTGACAACCTGGGTTTGAGTCAGTACCCATATATAGCTGGACACAACAAAGCAAGTGCATAATCCCAACACTTCTGCTACAAGTTGGGATATGAAGACACCTCCAAAAGCTTGTGGGCCTGTGGCATACTCAGCAAGGAACAAGATGTTCTGTGTCAAATAAAGTGGAAAATGAGGACCAAATACCCAAGGTTGTCCTCAGACCCCCACATGAATGCAGCCATGCACACACATGGACACATGGACACACGCACAATATATACATAAAATAATTTTTAAAATATGTGTATGTGCATGCATGTACATGTGTAATTGTGTGTGTGTGTGTGTGTAACATAAAAATGAATTTGTTATGGGATTGGCTAATGCAATTATGGAAGCCAAGACATCCTATGGTATGCTATCTGCAAGCTAGAAAACAGGGAATGTCAGTGATGAAATTCAGAAAGAGTTTCAAACCACGAGAAGCCAGAGCTCTGAAGCCCAAGGGCAGGAAATAGGTGTCTTACCTCCAGAACAGAGAGAACTCTTGTCTTTCAGAGTTCTTTAGTGATCAGACAATGCCCAATCCACACTTGGGGAGGGGTGGATCTTCTCTATTAAGCCAGTCTCTTTAGGAAACACTTTCCCACACATACACAATATGATATTCGGTCATATCCTCTAATCCAGTCAAGATGACAACACATGGAATTGGTCCTCACTTTTCTGGGAAACAAACTTGGAAATGATGGGGTGATGATGTGTCTAAGATCATGCAAGAAGGCTTCCAGGCCCAAGCTATCCCCACACTCCTGGGTCAAGAGCCACGCCTCTGCTGCAGATTTTCTTCTCTTTTAAACATTGTTTCAGACCCGCCCCAACTCACTTATTTTTGTCTGACATGATACAGCATTTATCTTGTGAGAAATAGTCTGTAATAAATAGACTGCTTAAGTGAAGAAGGTTGACAGGAATATAAATACAGGGAATGATATATAAAGCTTCATACATCCCAATGGCCTCATTTATTAAAATCATGCCATGCTAAATTCACAGAGCGTATTTGTCTCTATCTATACTCTCATAAAATACACTTACACCATTGCTCATTGCTAAACCCACCCCAATTTTACTATTAGCTGACTTCTCTCTATGTCAACCTCAAGGACAGGTGAGTGTCCAATAGGACTCAGCATTTATTTTCAGGATGGGCCTCAGACTTGGACTAGGGTGAAGATGTAATACTCCTATAAAGACTAAGTTGAAAGATAAGATGGAATTTGTGTAGTGGTGTGTGTGTGTGTGTGTATGTGCATGTGTGGCACGTAGAGATCAATGCCAGCTATCCTCGTCAGTACTTTTTACCTTATTTATGGGAGGCGGAGTCTCTCACTGGACCCAGAGCTCACTGATTGATGAGTCTGGTTGGTCAGTAAGATTCAGGGATCTGCCTGCTTCTCTCTTTTTAGTGCTGGGATTAGATCCTGCCACCATGCTCAGCTTTCACATAGGCGTTGGGGATCACGGGTCTTCATGGAACAACCAAGTCATCTCCCCAGCCCCCAGTATGGAGTTTCTAAAGAAAGGATGTTTCCTGGATCAAGCTCATTACCAATTACCCATGTAATTAACTCTGAACCAGACCTCTAGTAAGCAATATTCATTTATCTAATCAGTATTTAGTGTCTAGTTAAGTTCTAACTATTGAGCAAATCTGATGAATTATCCACAGCTCCCTTTAAAGTATATATACAGGATTCAACGCAATCCCCATCAAAATTCCAACTCAATTCTTCATAGAATTAGAAAGAGCAATTCTCAAATTCATTTGGAACAACAAAAAACCCAGGATAGCAAAAGCTATCCTTAACAACAAAAGAACATCTGGGGGAATCAGCATCCCTG
>CM052703.1:77493694-77545406 GCA_028551405.1 Uromys caudimaculatus
GGAGTTCAGACCACCAACCAAAGAATACACATCTATTGACCCATGGTTTGGACTACATATGTGGCAGAGGAATCACCTCGATGGCCATCAGGGAGAAAGGAGAGGACTTTGGGCCTGAGGGTGCTAGAGGCCCCAGTAAAGGGGAATGTCAAGGTGGGAATATGGGAAGGGGTGGGCGGGTAGGTGGGAGGAGGAATTCCCCCACAGAGGCGGGGAGGAGGAGGGGATAGGGGGTTTCCAAAGAGGAGACCCAGAAAAGGGGAAACATTGGAAATGTAAATAAAGTATCAAAAAAAAAGTCAAAAAATAAAAAAACAAAACACAGGATGAGGGGTGCAGATGCACCAATAAGTCACACTGATACCCTGTAGTAAGCGTTAGTGGTTGGGCAGGCAAACGCTTGTCGTGGTGGGGAGTGCGCCAGGCAGACGCTCCACTACTTGATGCCCTTGCCTTGTATTAATACATGAACCTCTACGCTAAATCAAGGAAAATGAAGCTCATAGTGTAAAAAGACTTGCTTAAACCAAACAATTAGAAAGCATAAGCACTGAGATTTGAACCTAGGTCTATTCAATTCTAAAGATGGCACTTTATTTTCTAGCTCTGTCTTAGTCAAGGTTTCTATTCCTACACAAATATGACCAAGAAGCAAGTTGGGGAGGAAAAGGTTTATTCAGCTTATACTTCCACACTGCTGTTCATCACCAAAAGAAGTCAGGACTGGACTCAAGCAGGTCAAGGAGCAGGAGCTGATGCAGAGACCATGGAGGAATGCTGCTTACTGGCTTGCTTCTCCTGGCTTGTTCAGCCTGCTTTCTTATAGAACCCAAGACTACCAGCCCACAGATGGTACTACTCACAAGGAGCCCTCCCCCTTGATCACTAATTGAGAAAATGCCTTACCTCTGAATCTCATGGAGGCATTTTCTCAACTGAGAATCCTTTCTCTGTGATAACTTCAGCTTGTGTCAAGTTGACACACAAAACTAGCCAGTACACAAGGTATGCAAGGCAGGAAACCACAATAGAATTTTTTAAATGCCTTAATGTAGCCATTCATCAGTCTTTCTTTGTCTTCCCAAAGGCTGGATTTAAAGCACAGATAAAGCCCACCATGCTGTCCAGCTCCCAAGTCCTCACTACCTCCCCATCTTTCCATATGAAGAGAACAGCCAAAGGGTGCAGGAGAGAAGTCTAAAATCTCAGAATCCTCTCTGCCATCCAATTCATCCTCTTTCTTGGTGGTACTGGGAGAGACTGGGAAATGACTCCTTTTTCATAGTGAGAAGAGTGTCTTGTAACATTGAAGAATTTTGAAATTATTCCTTCATATGGTCTCCTAGAGGAAAGGACTATGATAGGAAGCTATGAATCTAGCCTTAAAATAAGCTAAACTCCATCTCACTGTGGTAACAAGAAAGTGGCTATGAAATTAACTAGGAAGAATGGTTTGAATCATAAGAAGATAGCAAAGCTGGGAAATGGGAACTTTACAGCATAGTAGTATCTACAGAAGAGGATTGACAGCGGAACAAGATTGATGGCATCCTGCCATGGGAGTATATTAAAATCTCACAGATATAGAAAGCAAGCACAAACACACGAGGGATATAGATACAAGCCATTATAGTAGGTGCTGTGGGAGGCATCTGAGATTAGGAATGGGGGTCGGGAGTGGAGAGAATAAATAAAATGAGAGCAGCTTTGCATAAACTAGCAAGGATGGTTGTGCTGTGACCAGGGGAAATCTCAGCTTTCTACATCTGACCATGCACAGTCAAGTGGAAGGAAGCTCCTCCCAAATGTCAGCAGTAGTCCTTTTGGTTCAGGGATCATCTAGTGCCAGGAAAAGAAACTCAAGAAAGACTAAATTAAAAGAAGATCTATTTTATGAATATACTTGAAAAGAGTATAGGCTAGACCAAAGGAGCAGTGATTTGTCATCTTCCCCTTTATCAGAACAGCACACTCTGTCAGAGCTGCCTCTCTTTCTGCCTGCTTTCCTGTCTATCCCTTTGGATCCAGCACCTTTGCACACCCATGGCTTCCCCTGTGTAAGCTCACCCATGACAGCGCTGGAACCCTTGGCAATGGATCCACACATTCACACAAACCAGCAATTCTGCTTTCTTCCAACTAATTGACTTCATCCCTGTCACTCTCCTAACCTGGAGAGCTACAGATATAACCAGTCCATCAGGAGTCAGCAATTTACCCTGGGCTTTAATAGCTTTGTTGCTGGAAAAAAAGGAAAGAGATGGCTGAAAGGGAAACAAACCTGAGGCCAGAGACTAAGATGAACACAAGAGGAAAAGATTAGAAGTTTAAGGATAATGATATATTTTTTTCTACTTGTTAGCATTATCCAAGTTTTCCTAAGGTAACAGGAATACAGGATGAAATGATTAATGTTTAAAGGCATGGGCTCTGCTGTCAGACACAAATGTGTTTGGGTTCTTTTTCCATTGCTTCTGGGCTGTGTGGCTTGTCTTATACCCTGAGCCTCTCTGGGTTTAGTTTTCCTCAGCTGACATATCATCTGGGGCATGAACTGTCTCACGATACTTTGATCATTGAGACTAATGGGAGTAAAGGTTGAGTCAGGTCTCCTCATGGTAACCACCCAAGAAATGCTGTCGTGAATTACTGTTGTGCATAATTTTATAGTTGATATTATTTTTACAAAACCACCTCCTAGCCACATGCCAGTCACTATTGAGCTGGCAGTACCAGACTCTGTAGCTATGCGTGTTTTCCACTCCATGCCTCCTCAGAATACGTTATTTATCTGAGCTGGAAATGGCTGTTGGAAATTGCCACTGGCTATGTACCCAACAGCCTCATGGAGGATCAATAAACAGAGAGGGCTCCCTCTTCCTCAAAGCCCTCATCTACTAGCTCTAATTGACCATTACTAGGCATGCTCAGAGGCTCTCTGGGTTCATATGTTAATTGACTGCATACCCACTTAATGGGAAACTCCCCAATTCCCCAAGCCTGAGCAGGCTGTCTGCTCCCTCCTCACCCAGTGCATTCTGGGAAACTTGTGTAAGCGAGAAGGTCAGCAGGTGGTGTATCTGATCAATTAATTAGGAGCATGTTGAGAGGTTTGACTCTGAGCCTAGTTAATCGCATAATTAAATCGTATTCATCCCCCATCCCAATTCCCCATCCATAGGGCTCTCCCCAGCCCAGCAGCATCCATGTTTGTTGAGAGGGAACTTGGTCTTGCTAGGGTCTGTCCAAGGCAGAGATAGTCCCTCCCCACTGGCTGCTCCATGGTTTTAAAATGATTTTATTTCCTTTTGGGGGATAGACATGGGGAGAGTCTGCACTCCACTTCTGAAGCTGAAAAATCTGGCTGTGAAAAAGGAGTTTTAGAGGATCTGAGAAAAAGAGATGATGAACTTTCTCCAAAGGTTGTGAAGGAGGGACTGGAGGGTGGGGCAGCATGAAGGGGAGGGGCCAAGGGGCTGTGGAAGGGCAGTGGGAGGAGGGAAACAGAAACAAAGCGTGTATAAGAAATGCTATAAGGAAACCATTGCTTTGCATGTCAACTTTAAAAAGTAGGTTGTGTGAGGATTAGGGGTAGAACAGAGCAGAGTGAAGCTTGTCAAGAAGAAAAGCCTCATGCCGCACTGACTCTACAAGGCCTGCTAACCCATCCTCAGAAGATGCTGGATCACTCTTGGCTGGGCTTTTGCTCACCCATCCTTGAAGATGCTGGAACAAGCTTGGCTGAACCTGCTCACTCATCCTCCAGGATGCTGGAGCACGCTTGGCTGTGCTTTTTTTCTCTGCTCCTGATCCACTCACAGGAACCTGATTTTTGCTGGTGATATACATACATGTAAATAAAACAAGATCTTCCCCTGGATGCCCTGAGATGAAATGACCCTAGGGCCATTTTCTTCAGTGACATCAAATAGTGTGCCTAGCACAAGTAAAGCAGGGCCCTCAGGTAGTGTCGTGCCCTCCACCCTTCTCACTTTTCTCATCTTGAAGATAAACAATACCTAGAGGTAGAGCGACTATTTAGTTGTCATGAAGGAAAACCAAACTGAACCAAACTAAAACAACAGCGAAATGGTCTAAGGATGATGAAGCTGAAATGGAAGGAGCCTGAATTCCTAATGATGTTATAGAGAGCCATGGCAGCCTCAGCCGAGTCTCAGGGTTCCTTCTTATGTGATGAAAAACACAGATCCAAGGTCATGGGTAAAAACTGAGGACACTGGTATAGCTGAGTATTACCCACTTACTGTGAATAATGGTGAAACCATTGGGATCCACTCTGACTCACAGCTGAAAATATTAACTAATATACATGCTGACATCAGCTTGGTGCAAAGGCTTTTCACTACACAATAGTATTGATCATGATGACATGTGATGAGCACATGCTTTGAATAATGTTTTAGTCAGCTACCCTTTACAAAATACTTGAATCATCAACTCATAAAGAGATAAGATTATTTCATCTCACAGTTTGGGAGGTTTCAAGCCATGACTGATTGACATCAAGGCTTTAGCTCTGTGATGACACATTATGGAGATTGGTAACAAAGAATGCTGGTTAATTTCATAGCAGCTAGAAACTGAAAGAAAAAGAACAAGACTAAAGTCCCCCACAATACCCTTCAAGGGCACAGTCCCAATTACCTAAAGCTTTCCACTGGGCCCCATCCCTTAAAGTTTTCACCACCTCTCAATAGGACCAAGCTGAGTACCTTTATTTAGCACATAGGCCACTGGGAACTATTGTAAACTATAGCATATATGATTACTCGGAAGAGCATATGATATCAAGTATTTAAAACTCATATTGCAATGGCAGGCATATGCCTAGCATACATAAACTGTGGCTTTTATTAGAAAGATAACTTAATCAGCAGGGTCCTTATCTTGCAAGCTTGAGAACCTGGATTTGATCTTAACCATAAAACAAACAAACAAACAACAACAACAACAACAACAAAAAACAGCACAGTGTGGTGGTGTGTGCTTATAATCCTGGTACCAAGGATGGAGAGAAAGGGTTCCTGGGACTCAGTGGACAGCCAATCTAGACCATTTGTTGAGGCCCAGACTAGTGAGACCCTGTCTCAAAACAAACAAACAAATAAACAAAAATGATGGCCAGTTCCTGAGGATCAACCCCAGAACATGACCACCTCTGGCCTCCATACATGTGCACTTCCACACAGAAACACATGCATACATGTGCACACAAAGGGAAATGAGATTAAGAAGTTTGAAAGAAAAAGAACAAGGCTAAAGTCCCTCACAATCCCCTTCAAGGGCACAGCCCCAATTACTTAAAGTCTTCCACTGGGCCCCACCCCTTAAAGGTTCCACCACCCTTCAATAGGGACAAGCTGAATACTCAACCTTTATTTCAAATGTATTTCAAAGAAAAATGGGTTGGGGTGGGGAGGACGAACAGATTGAGGAAGTTCTTAAAGCAGCAGAGTGCCTGCCCTGGACTCAGAAACCCCCAATTCTTGCTCCACTGGGGAGGTGACCTGTGAGATCTGAAGCAAGCTGCAAGCTTTGTAGCCTCTTGGGATCTCCTTTTCCTCTGCTGTAAGATGATTGTTAAAGCAGCATGTCTGTGGAAGGGCTTCAAGTGTGTGCTTTGCACAGGGACGCCAGGAATTATAGAGGATAGAATCCTGTGGCTCACAGAGATAGGCGGCATAGATGACAGCCTAGCAGTTCAGCAAAGGTATGTTCCAGCAGGTCCCAGCAAAAGCAAGAAGAGGTACTCAGCACATTCCTCACTTTGATGAAAGTCCCTGAGAGGCTGTAAATTACCAAATTCTTGTTTCAGCTAAATCAAACCTACTGCAGATCCCATCGGCATTTAATAGTGATATTATAGCCCCCAGGAATAACAAGTGAAAGTAATTAAGTTTAATGATTCCAACCAAGCCAATATCCTTGATTGCTGTGTGTATGCCTAATTATCTCCCATTTTTTGTTGTTTTTGTGCATGATATAAATAAGGCCTATTTGGGGGAAAATATGCACTAATTTTAAGATGTATTAGACAACATTGCCTGTGTAGCACCTTTCCAAGGGGCTTAGCTGCTCACTGGAAAGACTGAGTGAGCAGAAAGTCACTCAGCTTGTCAAAATGGGCCAAGGAAAGAATGTTCTTTCTCTGAACCACCAGGGCAATTGGCCTTCCCAAGAACAGAAGACTCTCTTCCAGAAAAGGGGGCAGAATATCTTTCCCCACATTCAACTTTGAATTTGAACATATGACTTGCTTCACCTAGTAGGAGTTAGAGGAAACAGGGTACCGGCTTAAGAACCCGGAAATAAGAAGCATTGGTTGGAGACAAGCTGGGATTCCCAACACTGACATGAAAAGTTGGCATGGTTCTAGGCGCCTATAATCCCACTGCAGAGGAGGGAGAATTAGGAGGTACGTAGGGCTTACGAGCCAACCAGCTAGCCAGTCAGTGAGCTCCAGTTTTAGTAAAAGATCTTATCTAAAAAAAAAAAAAAGAAGAAAGAAAGAAAAAAAGAAAAAATAGAGAAAAAACCCAACAACCTGGAGATGGATTGAGGAAGACACTGAATGCCAATTTCAACAGCCAGTCCCCCTTAGACATACACATATGTATGTCCAAACACATACAAGCATCCATAAGCATGAACATACACACATGTGTGCACACACACATGAGTGCGCACACAACACCACAAATGTGTCCTGTGACAGGCTTGTGTTTCTGCATCGCCATTGTAGCTGGGCTAGCCTGCTAGAATGAGAAAGGCAAGAACAAGACTGGCTGTGCCAGTTCAGCCTGCATCAGCTGAAGCACAAACACAGAGGTGAGCATATGCTTATCCCAGCTTCCAGATTAGACGCCCACTGGGCCTTTATTTCTCATAGCGAAAGGACTTTGATGTTAAGCCTTTGGATCTAAAACCTTGGAAGCACTGTCTGCAATTGTGTAACAATAAGTGTTTCCTGCAGGCAGTTTTTAAAGTTTTCTTAAAACTGAGTCTTATCTAAGGAAAATTACAAACTCGTTGTAGCAGTGGGTTATGTTAGTGCTCTTCCTACTGCTGTGACAAGATACATGAGGAAATCTGCAGAAACCACGGTCACGTGGTTCTGTTGTCTCTGAGCCTGTGAGAAAGGACATCATGGTAGGGAGAAGGGGTAGAACAGAGCTGCTCACTTCTTGGCAGACAGGATGTTCTGAAAGTGAGCTTGCATTTATAACAAGCCCCTGTAATCCATGAGGACCCAGTGTTGAGGTCAAATACTTCATTACCCAATCACCTCCCAGAGGCCTTACCTGCAAACACTGTGGCACTGGGTATGAGCTCTAGAAATGTGTGTGTGTGTGTGTGTGTGTGTGTGTGTGTGTGTGTGTGTGTGTGTGTGAGTGACATGGAAAAATTCAGCCAGTGTTGACTGGAAACTCAGGCCCCTCACCTCTCTACCCCCACAGGCTTCCCAAAGCTCTCTTGCCAGAGGACATTTCGGGGGAGCACTTCTCTCCAGTCTGATTAGTTTCCCCTTGCTAATTAATAAGGTTCAATGCAATTTAATTTCAGTGGGAGGAACTGGTCCAGAAATCAAGGTCATTTAGTTTCTGAAAGACATTCAAAAGGTTGCCTTTTCAGAATGATCTTTCTGCCATCCACTCCCCTTGAGATGAAAAGTGCAGAGGTTCATACAGTGGCTTCAAGGTTATCTGAGACTACCTTCCAAGTAAGAGGGAAATCCTTTCTGTGGGAGTTTAATTAGATCAGTACAACTAATTCTTCTTTTGCTACTTATTCCGTTTCCTTCCTTTCTGTAATTACTACCAGTGTAAGGCTCCTCACACACACAAATGGAACCGAAGAAAGCCCTGCAATTATCCTTTATTTCTCCTTCATGCAAGAAAGAAAGGGGTGACCCACTGCAGTCGATCTATGTAAATTTGAGGACTGTGGTCTTTATAGCCATCCATGCATGAATAGCAATATTGCTATAACTGGCAGAGGTGGGAGGGGCTGTTACAATGCAATCCCAACCCCACAATACACACCTCCCCTGCTCTGTGTCTACAGGAGATGACTGAGCATTAGAGCAAAGGAAGGCAACTCATGCACATGCTGTCAATCAATAAACAAAAGTCAATCCAGGGCCTAGCAAAGACTCAGCGGGGTGCTAGGTGGATGGGAATACTTGCCAAGGATATAAAGGATCTCAGGTAGGTTTTGGTGAAGCTGGTCGTTAGCAGACAAGATAAATTACCAACAGCCATATTAGGCTTCAACATCAAAGGCATCGCATGGATAAAGATTGGGTAGATGTGATGAGAACGCTTCCCAGAAGGGAAGGCTTGAGTAAGGTCCAGATCACTGATCCATCTATAAATAAGCACGGAGCGAGTGACTTATACCTGGAAATTCTATCTAGCTACTTTTGGCACCATGTTTCATTTTTCTACCATTTATTACTATTTCCCACAGAGGAGAGATCCTGTCTCCCATTCACAGATGGGAAAGCTAAGGTCCTGAGACACTGCACAAACTGTTGAAGGACACGTAACAATGGCAGCCTAGGAGTCAAATTCAGACTCCTAACCTCGGAATACAGTACAAACTGGAGAGAAGCGGGTCATGGTAACACATGCCAGTAATCCAAGTACTTAGAGCGGTTGAGGCAGGAGGATCATGAGTCTGAGGCCATCCTGGGCTATATAGCAAGGCCTTGTCTCAAAAAGAATGTGTGAAAAGTGGAACTTGTTGGTTAGGGATAGAACATGTAGGTTGTTGTCAGGACATAAATAAAGAAGAGATTGGAGCCCTTATGAAGTGCCCACAGGTGAGGCCCTGCAGCACGTGACTTTCTTGGGTTCCTTCACCATCAGTCTATTGGCACTTCTTCCTGGGTTCATGTTTAGATAACTTATCTACCTCTTCCCCATTCCAAGAGAGGATGGCTGTGTCTGGTTTGATTATTGCAGACTCTGCAGCACAGGGGCTCCTGACTGGCAGGAAGACAACCATCAACAAGAACCTGTGGAATGGCAGACCAGCTCTACTTCCCTGAGGACCAAGGGGAGGAGCTTGTAAAAGACAAGCACTCACTCCCAGGCTGTTCTGAATCCCACTTGTCAGCACCCAGGACAGCTTCCACACCCTGGAATTGTGTTATTTTGTTTTTGTAAGTCATGGTCTCTGTAGCCCAGGCTGATATGTGCATAAAGCTGAGAATGGCCTTAATCCTCCACCTACCAAGCACTGAGATTACTGGCATGAGCCAGCATTGGAGAAAGCTATGAGAGCATGGGGGAGTAGAGAAGCTGAAGGAGAGAGATATCCCTGGATTGGAAGGACACCCACCAGCTTAATGGAACAGCATTTTTAGTCAGCTAAGCTTTTATCCCTCATTACTGGTGTGGACTCACATTGTAAAAGACTGAGACAAAGAAAATACGCCAGCTTGACCAGGAAAACTTAAATGCTTTGCTGGTTCATGACCCCGATGGTTCCCTCTATGCCTTCTTCCTGGCCTGGTCAGAATGGCATATGCCCTTAAGGACTCTGCAGACATCACTATCAGCTTGAATTCTCATTTTGTGAATTCATGGTTTCCTAGGGAATATTTATTCAGTACTCTGTGTTCATGCAATTATTGAAATTATGCCTAATTATGCAGCAGTGGTAAATAATAATCTCTAAGCTATAACAACATACACTATTTCTGTGATGGGGAAAGATTTTGTGCAATTTTCTGGGAAACATCCTCATGCAAGAGTGACAATTAGGAAGGAGGAAACAAAGTGCTTCACGTATTTGGTTGTGTTGTAACTATTTCTACTCAGTGCTATCCAGGAAAAGTACATGCTTATCCAGTCTTGGGACTCTACTCATTGAATAATGGCTGCCGTTATTGATATTACTAGTGGGTACCTTTAATGTGTGTCTTAGTCAGGATTTTTATTTCTGCACAAACAATATGACCAAGATGCAAGTTGGGGAGGAAAGGGTTTATTGAGCTTACTCTTCCACGTTGCTGTTCATCACTAAAGGAAGTCAGGACTAGAACTCAAGCAGGTCAGGAAGCAGGAGCTGATGCAGAGGCCACAGAGGGTTGTTACTTACTGGCTTGCCTTTGAAGAAATCATTGCAGGAGATGAGTTCAAAACTGTTTAGGGGCTGTATGGATGGCTCAGACATTTGAAGCAGAGCCTAGTATCACTAGGAATGCCAGGGAATCCTTCAGCTGGAGGCAGTTCTGGCTGGAATGACAGGTATTGAATTTTAATTTTTCAAATGCTGATTTTTAATGATGGTTCTTAAGTACTTTAGCTTCCTTTGTAGCCCACTACCCACCAGATGTAGTGGGAAAGAAAGGATAAGAGGAGAAGTGGA
The DNA here is from genome assembly GCA_028551405.1 of Uromys caudimaculatus. NCBI lineage: Eukaryota > Metazoa > Chordata > Mammalia > Rodentia > Muridae > Uromys > Uromys caudimaculatus. Next base: position 77,504,093 of record CM052703.1, read on the forward strand.
CCTGTTTAGAAAGGTTTTTTGAAACAAGTCCAGTCTGTTTACAAGTCAGAAGTAGCAGGTCAATCCACTCACAAACACTTCATGGATACACCAACAATCCAGTTCAGTAGAGTCTGGTTAGCAAACAGGAAACAGCAGTGATGCCACTACCTCACAAAGACAAGCAGGCTGGGCTGGAATTAGCAAGAGGAACCAAGAGGAATTCATGGAGAATTTCTTTGCTGTGCCTCTCTCAGGGAAGCAAAGATCAGCAAAGACTTGAGACTCACAAGCATTGCATAGATAGATCTATAAATGAGCCAAGCTCAGCCTCCATCACTGTCTGTGGAATCCTTTTTATACTATTTCCAAACACATGTGTCCTTCATGGGTCTCGCTTCACCACATTCACCTGGCTCAGTTGACATCACTTCCAAACAGAACAAATCCTCAGAAGTTGCAAGAAACTGCTGTATATAACAAGAATTTTTTCCATACATTTCCTCTCTATGGAATCCAGATAAATGCAGCTCAACTATGCAGTATAAATCATACCAATACATGCGTGTTGTTAGCAAAGAATCTTTCATCACTTGTATTTTCTCATGCTTGCTCTAACAGAATATCCTGTCTCCTGTGTCTGCTTCAGGAAAGATTCCTACAGGAGTCTGCCTTAGTCTTTCACCCCAGTCCCAGTACCAACTTCTGTATTAGTCATGGTTCTCTAGAGACACAGAACTTATGGGTAGTCTCTATATAGTAAGGGAATTTGTTAATGACTTTCAGTCTGTAGTCCAACTCCCCAACAATGGTCAGCAGCAGCTGTGAATGAAAACCCGAGGATCTAGCAGTCACTTAGTCCCACAAGGCTCACAGGCAAAGAAGAGCGAATCTTCCTTCTTCCAATGTCCTCATGTAGATCTCCAGTAGAAGGTGTGTCCCAGATTAAAGGTGTGTACCACCACACCTAGATCTGGGACTTGTTTTGTCCCAGGCTGACCTTGAACTCAGAGATCTCCTTGCTTCAGTCTCCTAGGCCGGACCCAAGCTTTTCATGGCCACTATGCCTCAAGAGCTCCATGCCAAGATCCAGGTCAGAAACTTGGGTCTTCAAGACTCAAGATCTGGATCACAGGTGAGCCTTCTAATTCTGGATTATAGTTCACTCCAGATACAGTCAAGTTGACACTCAGAAATAGCCACTACAATGTAGCTCCTACCATGTGCCAGATCCACTGTAAATCCAGGTTGAAACTCTGTCCTAGCTTGAGTGCCTTCAGAGCTCAATGAAGCATGCTGAATACCTGGAGTAGGCTGTGTTGGGAAGACAACCAAGAGGAGAGGGGTCTGTGGTAACTGTAGTTTGCATGCTCTGTCTGTAAGACCCGTCTACCACTTAGCTCAGTGCTAAGATTGCCATGTAGAGAGGCAAGGATGGGGTTTCCAGGTCTTTTGTTTTTCCAGATGTCCAAAATAGGGATTTTAATGTAAACTTTATAGATTTTTTTAAAAACTAAAATCTAACCTGTGTCCTCCAACAACAATGTGCAACCATCAGTCCCATTGCATTGCAGCATCAAATACCTCTGGGAAGACTTGTCTTGTAATGGGAACTTGTTGATTTGGTTGAGTGTGACATATAAGGAAGGGAAGGGACATTGCATAAAGCCGGCATGGCTCCTTTAAGGGCCAGTTTTCCTTAGTATCCCATGGAAGTGAGTATGGACTATTCCAAAATGTCTGACTGGAGAAGAGATGTGGAAGATGACTGTTAGAGGTGCTGGCAACTCAGAGAAGGGGAGCCAGAAACAGGCAAGCCAGAGTCACAAGGAAACCCACATTCTCTATCAGCCTCGAATTTGAGGGAAGGGGAACGTATCAGTGTCTCTTGTGTTGCTATGACAAAATGCTGGAAACAGCTTATGAAAGGGTTTATTTGGGCTCATAGTTCCTGGGGTATTGAGTCCATTACAGTGGAGAAATCGTGGTGGCAGAAGCTTGAGGCCAACTTGTCACATGGCATCAGCAGTTAAGAAGTGAGAGAACAGAAAATACAATCAGGCTATAAAGCCTCAGAGCCCTTTCCTAGAGGTGTACCCCTAAAGGGTCCTTAGCCTTCTCAAACACCACCATTATCTGGGGACCAAGTATTCAAACACATGAGCTTACGTGGGACTTTTTATATTGAAACCATCAATGGAATGGTCTGTCCTTGGGACCAGCAAAGACAGGGATCCAAAGAGAAATGATGTTGGGTTACCAAAGTGAGAGATCCTGCATCAGCTGGGCCAGAAAGAACATGACCCTTCACTTTTGTATAACACAGTATTGAAGGTTCATATTCTTCCCTCCTTGGAGTAAATGTCCTAATTCTGGGAAATCAAATTGGGAATTTCTGTCCTGTCATACCCCCAACTCCCCTCTGTCACGTTCACTGCACATGGTGGCATCTGTTTATGGTAGAGCCACCTCTGTCACAACCATAGACATGGGGATTTTGTCTGTCTCACTCACTGCTCTATCTCATTCATAGCAGCACAGTTCTTGACACAGAGAAGGGCCTCAGTAAATAATCTTGTATGGGAACAAGTGAGTAAATTGCCCCTTGACCTTCTGTGTGAGTTATTTCACAGCACAGTGTCTTACCAATGAACTGAGGTCCCGGAAATGACTGCTAGTCTTTCTGGGTTTTTTTTTTTTTTCCTGAACTAATGTGCACTGAAAGTGTGTACCATGTCCACAAATGAGAACTCAACCCCCATGGGTTGGATCACATCTGCAGTAAATGCATACAGACCTTCCTCTTGTCATTCTCTAAACAACGCAGATATCCATTTACACTGAACTTGGTAGTAAAGCAGTGTAGAGACAATTCAGATGCTCACAAGGACAGGCATAATAATGTCTGCCATGAGACCTGGAACACAACTGTGAAAATCAAGGGAAAATCTGTATCTTTACTGTACTCTACAACAGCCATGTAAGTTAGTAGTAGTTTTTTTTAAAGATTTATTTTATGTATGTGAGTACACTGTGGCTGTCCTCAGACACACCAGAAGAGGGCATCAGATCCTATTACAGATGGTTGTGAGCCACCAGATGGCTGCTAGGACTTGAACTCAGGACCTCTGGAAGAGCAGTCAGTGCTCTTAACTGCTGAGTCATCTCTCCAGCCCCAGTTAATAGTATTTTTATCCCAATGTTTTAATTGAACTTTTTGATAGATTTATTTATTTAGAGAAAGGCATGTGGAGGTCAGATGACAACTTGCAGGAATTAATTTCTTCTTCTAACACGTTGGTCCTGTGGATCAAACTCAGATCATCAGGTGTGACAGCAAGTGCCTCAGCCCCGAGTCATCTTGCTGTCCATATCCCATCTTTTTGCCTGGGAAAGACCATACAGAGGTCATATGACTTGTTCAGGGCCCCAGAGTAAGGAAGCAAGAACATAAGGAACCCACCTAGACTTGTCTAGGTCAGTATTACTTTCCACATAGGAATTTGGAAGAACAAAACCATCGCTCTAATTTATATTTTGGATCTGAAATGTGCCCCCAAAGGCCCATGTGTCAAAGGTTTTGTCTCAAGTTTTGTAGTACTTTTAAGAGGTGGAGCTCATTGAGAGGCCCCTTGGGTCACTGCGAGTGTACTGCTGCAGAGGATAGCAGGAAGCTTGTGACTTCCTCTTCCTTCTTCCCTTTTCAGCTATGCCCTGAGCATTTCTCTGTCACACACTCTCCACTGTTGTGTGAGGTCTCAACACAGGTCCCTAAAGCAACAAGACTGTAGCCTGAAGCCTCCAACACTAGAACAAGTGACACCTTTTCTTTTGGGAAAGTTGATGATTGGAGGTATTTGTCATAGTAATGGAAGACTGATTACCATATCTTCTGTTAGAGGAGACTCCAGCTAAGTTCATAAAGCAGTTGCATTTGTTCCAAGTCTTGTTAGATACGTTTAAACCTGGAAGGCAGAGGACACAGTCTTCCACATGGAAGAAGTGAGAGAAAAGCCCCAGATAATAGATCAGTCCAAGAATCACTCAAGTCAAAGGAGAGTCCTGAGGAAGGACAGACCCATACTGCTAGAGCTTGGGGTTACTATATCTTCTCAGTGTTTGTTTACTGTGTGTCTGCCACGTGTAGGGCACTGTGCCAGGCCCCAGGGAGAAGCACATTCGCACTTCCTGTCCTTATGCAGTCTACAGTTCTTCAGTGCTGACTGCCCAGCATACTACAAAGGCCAAAGGAAGTAGGCAAGGAAATAGTTTGAAAGTATATGTGAGTGTGAGTGTGAGTGTGTGTGAGTGTGTGTGAGTGTGTGTGTGTATGTGTGTGTGTCCACAAGCATACTTGTTTCACTCACCTGGCCAAGACAAAGAATACAAGCTAAGAGTTTAAAGTGGTTCCTCAAATGAACTGCAGAGCTACTCTTACCAAAAGATTGGTAAATTCCAGGAAATAAAATGTGCAGCAGTATGGACTTACCACGATGAGGTCCTGTGATCTTAAGAACTCTCACTTTATGAAGTCACACTATAATCCTATGGTTTTAGGACACTGAGATAATTAGACTTGCAAAGTCCAAACTGTAAGAATATGGGGGAGACGGGAGATCATTTTTAATACAAAGGTGTGTGTGTGTGTGTGTGTGTGTGTGCATGCGCGCATGTGTGCATGCGTGCATGTGTGTGTTTCTGTAGTCTGTGCGTGTACATGAGTGGAACCAGGTGTGCTCACACTCAAAGGCCAGAGGTCACCATCAGGTATCCTTGATCACTCTCCATAGTATCTTTTGAGGCAGGATCTCTCACTGAACCGTGGAGCCTGCTCATTCTAATTCTAACCAGGACTCCTGGAATCCACCTGTCTCCACTTGTTCAGCACCAGGGTCCAGATGTGTGCCACCACAGCCTGTAGTTAACATGGGTGCAGTTGATCCAAACTCAGGTTCACAAGCTTGTACAGCCAGCACTTTTCCCATTGAGCCATTGCCCCAGGCACATGGTCTTTTTTTTTTTTTTTTTTTAAACAAGTAAGTATGTTGCACTGTTACTGCAAGCTATAAAACTGACAAGAATGAAACCTGGCTCCAGTGGGAAAATCCTAAACAGCCCTGTGATTAGACTCAAATCAGTGAGTTCCAAGCACTGTGGCCTTGAGCTCCCAGCTGCACCTTGCATCTCCATGAAAGTTTATAAATCTGTTGATGCCTGTACACAGCTACAATGATTCTGGCTTTGTAGTGGTGTGCTTGGAGGTGGTTTTGCTGTTTTATTTGTCTTTTGTTTTGCAGTGCTGGAGAGATGCAGCCTAGGGCTTTATGCACGTTAAGCAAATTCTACCACTGAGTTGTATCTCAAGCCCCATGTGTGCTGCTGCTGCTGTTAAGAACGATTCTCAACCTTAACTGTAATTACAATCACCTGGTGGGTTTTTTGGGGGGGTGGTTGTTGTTGTTGATGATGATGATTAAGAAAGTCCAGCCTCCTCATTCTTGCACACATGTGTGTGTGCACTTGTGTAATCATACAAACATGCAAAGATTTAAGGTGCAGGGTACAACCCCGACCAGGTACGTGATAATTCATGGAGGTGAACACAATGCAGCAGTCAGGAGTGATCCCAGGAAAGTACGAAAGCACTCCCCAGCATCGACACAACTACTTCACAAGGCAGCCTTGGACCCCTTTACAATGTGTGTGTCTTCGTCTGATAGCTAAATAATAGATGTATAAGCAAAGCAAGCTGGACCATTAGCTTCACTGATAGCATTCTGTGCAAACTTGATTGAGTCAAAGCTAACTTGTATGGTTTACATTGTCAATCAGTTGGTTATGAGCCACATTAAGAGTTAATGCTTAATGAGGACTTTGTTTGTGCCAGGCATGGTTCTAAGCAGAGGACATAGACTTGATTTAATGAATGTTCAGAACAACCCAAAGTGTTGTCAACTTTACAGATGAGTGAATAGGCTCACCCATAGGTTGATGAGCGGACAGATGAGTAGAAAGGCTCAGTAATGGGCCTTGGATGGAGTGAGCCAGTATTTGGGATGCAGCAACCTGGCTGCCTGGCCTGCACATTTAACATCTACATAGTAGAAAACCTATCTGGAAGTTCAGAGCATGTTTATCTCATCTCATTTTATGGCCATCCTGAAGTCAGGGCTTAAAGGTCCTGTCCTTTGCATTTCTACTGGAGATCATCGTTGGTGACCTCAGAGCTGGTGGCCTTTCTGATTAGTTCTATGGGGTCCCTTGCCTCCTCTGACTTACAAGATTTAATGAAGGTTGAAATACACTCAAGTTGAGGAGTAGGACAGGGGCAGATACCTGACACTCCATGCCTCAGTGTCTTTGTTTAGGAGGAATTTGATCTCCCCACATCTCTGACTATCTGCAATTTCACTTTCCACACTTTGATCAAGTTCATTATCCCTCTGAGGAACACCCCTGATTGATTCCTTTCCTCTCCCAAATAAAATCTCTAGCTAAGACTGAGCTTCACAGAGGGGCTGCACTTGGCTAGCAAAGCCATCTTGAAGAACAATTTGGCTTGCAGAAGGACAGGTCCCAGAGTTTTGCCAGTTTAGGACACAAAAGGACCTCAGAACAAGACTATCAAGCAGTTTATCTTAAACCATTGGCTGTGCTATAATTGAACTCCTTGTATGACTGTATTCAATCAAAAAATACTGAGAGGATCCTGGCTTTTGTGAGGCACCCTCAATTGACACGCATTTTGGAGAAGCAAGGGAAATCAGTTTTGTTGACGTTTTGGACAGATGCAAGAGGCAAGAAGAGCACCGGCCAGAAAGCAGAAGATAAACGCTTCTCACACTAATGGAAACTCTAGCTGGAGATATAAACATAAGCCATAGGACTTAGGGAGGTCTAATCCAATAGCACGAGCTGCAGCTGGAGATATGAGCCGAGCTATTTAATTCTTCAAAGACGAGGCAACTCCAGCCATTATCTAATTACACAAAGTCTCTTTTAATGATGATTTCTCAAAGGCACTAACCTCCCTTATGTGGATGGCCAGCATCACACAGAGTCTCTTACAGAGCACATTTTAAGTCTTGATTCTGCCCATACTGAAAGAGTCTGATCTCGAAACACTTCTGACACCCTTTTTATTCTCTTACTCTTCTTCTATGTTGTCTCTGTTGCTTAAATCACAGTCTCCTACCATCTATGTCTATTTTAATATCTGCTGCTGGTTCAGCTTCAGGTCTCAACATTAGCTGTCACTTCTTCTCATTTATTATTAAGGATGCTTTAAACCACCAGTTTAAATTCAACTTGCAATGACTTTAATAATGGGGTATTTACTGCATATTACACACCATGTGTTTCACCTCTGATCTTGAGTTCTTTGTGCCATTTGGCCAACAGCCAAATAGGGATGAACAAGGTTGATGTATGTGGGTCACTTCTGAGTATGTGAGAAACTAGGGAAAGGAAAACCTCAATGGGGAATCCTGGGGGGAGGGGCATCCATGTCCTGTGGTCATAGAAATCTGTCAGGTTTAGAGAACATGGCCCAGTGGAGACAAGGCAACAGAGGCTCGAACTTGTTGGAATGAAAGAGAAAGTCAATGCAGACTGAGGTGAGGTGAATTCAGCTTGAGAATACAGAATGAAGGTGATGAGGATGAATCCTGGACTCACAAGAAGCTAACAGAGAACAGCTATGTCCACTCACCAACCCCTGCCATGACCTCAAAGAGGATCTGTAATACATTGGACATAATAGCATTTCCCTCAAGGAATACATGGGCATTGTTGTGTTTGCAAAATGGGGTCAGAGGCTGGAAAAATAACAAAGTAAAGTCTTTTACTTAGAAGCTTAAGGATATAAGTTCATCCCCATAATATATTGCAAAAAAATAAACTAAAATAAAAGCCACGCATGGTGGTACGCACTTGTCACCCTAGCTCTGGAGAAGTGAAGTAAAGCAGATCCTTGGGGTTTGCTGGCCAGTCTAGCCTACTTGGCTAGTTCCAGGCCTGTGAGTGACATTGTCTCCAAAACAAAACAATGTGGATGGCAACTGAGAAATGACACCCAAGGTTGTCCTCTGGCCTGCACATACACTCACTAACATACACACACACACACACACACACACACACACACACACACACACACACACACACACACACATGCACAAATACCGGAGGTCAAGAAGGGACTTATTTTCTGACTCAGCACTGTTGGGATTTCATCAGAATTTGGTATGATCAAAGTGAGTACCAGTAATTCCCTACACCTGCATCTTGCCAAGCTATGGAGCCTGAACTTGTACCCATATGAAAAAGCCAGCACTAGACTCAAGGTGCAGTTTCCTAGAGGACAGTGACATTTAGGAGTAGCCAGACTTGATACTGCTTTCTAATCATTCTCTCCCTCCCTCCCTCTCCTCTCCTCTTTCCTCCCCCTCCCCCTCTACCTTCCTCCCTCCCCCTCTCTCACCTCTCTCTCCTCTCCCTCTCTTACTTTCTCTCTCCCTCCCTCTCTTTCTCCCTCCCTCTCTCACTTCCTCCCTCCCTCCCTCTCTTTCTCCCTCCCTCCATCTCTTTCCCCTTTCTCCATTTTCCCCCACCCCCTTTCTCCCCCCCCTCTTCCCTCCCTCTGGTCCTCTACCCTCCAACAGCTTTTTGCTTCCCAGGCACATCTGCTTCATCAAATCAAACTGAAGTTAACAGCATGACAAGAGGCAGGAGTCAAGGAGGTCAGGGCTGAGATGGACATGCACTTTGCTTTCTAAACTAGCTCTTCAGGCTTCCATCATCAACACGTTAGGTTTGTCTTCATACTTGCCCTTCAGGATTCATAAATCAGAGCTATAATAACTCCAAGCATTAGAACTTTGAATAAAATATTCATATTCTGAACAAGAGGAGTAAAGCATAGCCTTGTCTCTCTAGGCTGGAGAACGCATCCCCCAGAAACTACCAGATCGGTAAAGGAGGCACCGCCCTACAACAGCGGTTCTCAACCTGTGGGTCGCGACTCCTCAGGGAAGGGAGGGCCCTTCATAGCGATTGCCTAAGACCACCAGAAAGCACAGAGATTTGCACTGTGATTCACACCAATATCAAAATTACCACAACATGAGTAACTATATTAAAGGGGTCGCGGCGTTAGGAAGGTTGAGAACCACTGCTCTAGAAACTTCTCAGATAGTGAAAAACACATCCCCTAGAAGTTCCTCAAATGTCTGAGAAATGTTTCCTCATGCCATTCACCAGAACTGCATCCTAGTCTCTCACTTGCAAAAGGAGGCAAACTTTTTGTTCCAAACATGACTTATCCTTGGGATACAGGGACATTCTAGCCTTCCAGGAATTGCACTCCTTAAAGAAAGCAAGCTCTATTATCAAGAAAGCAGTGAGGAGAGAGCTGGTGGGGGTGATCACGGGGTGAAGTGTGTGGACTGCAAGTGTGAGGTTTTGAGTTTGCATCCCTAGCACCAGCTCACAAGTGGGACACAGTGGTGCATCCCAGTGGTGAGAAGACAGAGGCAAGAGGATAGCTGACGCTCCCTGGTCAGCCACTCTAGCAAGTTAATAAGCTTCAGTCCAATGAGAGACCTAGAATCAAAAACACATATAAAAAGTGGAAGGCACCAGAGAAAGACATCGATGTCTTCCTCTGATCTCTGTGCATGTGTTCACACTGTGCGTGTAACACGTAACAGTTTTGAATCTTCCTAACTGGTAAAGCAATCAATATGTCTACTGTTCCCTGTAAGTGCAGATTGTATTAGCTATCATTTTCCTTGGCTGTCCAAGACTTTCTGACACTGTGGTGATTATTACACTTCATGTTCATTCTTTGTTTCAAGAGACTTTTATGAAGTTTGTTGAAGTATCAAGCAAAGGCTGTGTCTGTGGAGATTTTGTTTTTAAGTCCACTCATGACAGCAGACTAGACTGAGTTGTTCTGCATATATCTCATAATTTGGAAATCTGTGGCCTGCTTCCTTTTAATATAAATATTACCCTTTCCTATATATATACAGGAAAAAAATGGTGTCCTAGCTGTTGGCATCTTGAACTTCCCAGTGTTGTTTGCTGTGATAGAATTGGAGCCATGGTCTGAGTAGGTGTCTATTTGAGCTTGGACTGAGCGTTTTCTTTGCCATGCACAACAATGAAGAATTATTTCTTCTGATATGAATAGCACCATGGCAGCACAGCAACGCAACTTGTGGAGACTGTATTCCATGTGTGGAGTGGGGTTATAGCTAATCTTCTTTGCTGCTGAGCTTTCGTTCTATTCTGAGCAGTCCTGCCCTCATTCTCTACAACAGTATGAAACATTCAAAGAAAAAATGCTCTGTATAAAGATTCCTTTCCTACTGCAATGCTAATGGTGGAGCAGCTGTGGTCACAGCTAACAGGACACTTGTTGACATTTTCTCTGCCCACCAAAGGTGCATGGATGCAGCCTGCTTTTTCTGGGAACTTTAGAATTCCAAACCCTTTCACAGGGTGTAGTTGTATTAAACAGCTTTCTGTTATATAACAAAATACCGGAGATTGTCAACTTATAAAGTAAAAAGTTTTACTTTGGCTCACAATTTTAGAACACCCAGTCCGTGAAGAGTTGCCTCCACTGACTTGAATCTGTGGTGAGGCAGTACATCATGGTGGGAACACACAGCAAAGCAAAACCACTTGTGTGCAGGCCAGTTTCACAGACCCCCCCCCCAACACACAAAGCTTCCAATACATCCCCAAAGCATCTCTCCAACAAGGGGTCTTTGGAACCAAATCGCAGTGGTTACTGATGGAAAATTGTCTGTGGGGAATATTGGGCACTGACTTAATATTGATCTGCAAACAGGAATCTTTTGTGAGTAGTATGACATTTTCATTTATAATACACCTTTAATGTAATAGATGTGCCAAAAAGGCTTTGTATGTCTTTCCTATTAAATGGGTTTCCAAATCAGTGATTTTATTTCATAAAAATACTTGCTATAATTATGTAGGTAACTTTTAAACAATGCAGGAGCATAAACTTTAACAAGTGAAATTTCCTCTATCTTGCCAAAAATCCAGCTCCACTTATTTTCTTCCCCAAATCTCTGCATTTGTCCAGACTTTTCTCCTGTACATTTTCTCAACTGATATACTCTTAGATGATATACAAACCATGACATACATATACACACACATGCAGACTGTTTGCGCTAGGGTTCACTTTGTTTTTATCATTTAAAGTTTTTCTTACAGGTATTGATTTATTCATTCATTTGTGCACCTGCGTGTGTACTTGCACATGAATGTGTGTCATAGCACACATTCTGTGGAGGCCAGAGGACAACTTGCCGAAGATATCTTCACTTTACCACGCATGCTCCGGGGATCAACCTCAGTCCCTAGGCCTAAGGGCAAGGACTCTGATCCATTGAGCTATCTCCCAGACCCAGTTCTAGGACTGACATTTTATTGTTTTCAAATTATACTGTGAAATAAAGATTCATCTTACAACCAAAGACATGGTGCTATGGCCGCTGCTTTTCTTTTGGCACATAAAATAACAGTAATCATGCAGAGAGCAGCTCTTTACAATAACAGAATACAGGAAAGCCAGAGCATCTACAGTCATGGATAGAGGACTGTGCTGCTTGCTAGGGCAGTCTTCTCACGGAGGGTTCTCATTCATTCCCACACGTTTGCAATTGGTCTCTGCATGACTGCATCTGCCTTTAGGTAGCTATGTTCCTTGAAGATGGATTTCTACACTATTGCTAAATTTTCCTGGAAGAAACAATACTGTACCAGCCATCATTATCCCTAACCTTGGGTTCCATACATATGTATTTGTGGAGCAACTATTCCTATTTGTAAATTCTCAAGGCTGCCCTCATGGTGGGGGGGAAAATAAATGAGTGCCTAGATGCATGTTCAAATTCTGCCTCCAGGGCCTCCATGTTGAGTGCCTCCAGGTAGTTTAGATTCTCCTCTACATTGGAGGTCACATATCTATTCTGTAAAGAGATATAGCTTCAGTTTTGAACATGTTCAAATTGAATATGCTCAGTGTGAACATATGTGTGCCTACAGAGGCACAAAATCATCACTTAGTGTCTTCCTTGATCACTTTCTGCCTTGTTTATTGGACCCAAAGCTTGCCAATTCTGGCTTGTCTAGTTCCTCAGCTTGCTTTGGGGACTCTCTGTTTCTGTCTTCTGAGTGCTGGGGTTATAGGTAGCCATCATGCCTGCCCAGCTTTGACTGGGGTTCTGAGGATCTGAAGTCGAGCTCACACCGTGTCCAATAAGTGCTTCATTGGCTGAGCCACTTCCTCAGCTCCAGTGTTTTGTCCCAATAAGAATTCAAGCACAAGAGCAGCTCATAGACCAGATGTGTTTCACAGGCTACAGTTTGCTGAGCCAAGTGAACAGTCCGCAAACTTGTGTAGGGAGGGCTTGTGCAGCTTTTCCCAGTAGCCCAGACTTCTCCTCACCCAGGGACCCGACTAATATAAAGTTCATAGCCTTCCCAAGCTTCTTACCTACAATTGGGAAACACAGTAAAAGATCATAGAAAGGTTTAGAGGTGTGACTGAATAAAAGTGAACTCGTGAGTTCTATTTATTTCTGAGATTAAAGAAAACAAATCTTTGTCACTGATATCAAAGGATAAAGGGAGGCTATCAAGAAAGCGCTTGCAATATGGTTAGTCCTCTATACTTTCAGATCTGCAGCCACCATGTGGGGAGCAGAGGAAACCCTGAGTGGATGTGTGATGTCAACATGAGCTGGCCATGACAGAGACCCAATGCTCAGATCCATCGAGCATGGCAAAGCCTTCCTTAGGCTAGCCTCAGGAAAATGGGAGAGCCTTCTCTCCTGGTCTCAATGCAACTGTTGATGGTGTATGGAGAAAATGTCCACTGTGTCTTTCTTTTGATCCTTCACAATGTTTAGGGCCCAAAAACAGCTCCCTGAGAGACTGCTCCTACCAGGGTTAGTCAGACTTGCCTTCTTACCCCCTGTCTTTCACAACTGAGATTTTATGGGTTGAGGAGCAGAGTACAGACATTTCAATTCTCAACACATGTACCCAGACTCTGAAGAGTCATATATTGTGTTCATGTATCCAGACTCTGAAGAGCTATACATATGTCCATGTACCCAAATGAAGAGACATGTGCTGTCTCTCTTTGAACTTATTCCAGTGACGCTCCAGCCTCAAACCTGACAAGTTGTTCTTAAGTCTTCACACAACCACTAAACACCCACCCAGAATCCACATTTCACTGAGTCCCAATTTCAAGCCACATACAGTATGGACTCAAAATTCCCATCACTCACGGCATATTATCACAACTGTTAGGAAAATGGATTGCCATGACCAGAGGCTTTGCACTTCTGACAGGGCAGGACCAAGGAGCGGCTTTTTTAGGAAACAGCTCTACTAGAAACATGAGACCAGAAATAACTGAAAATATTCCAGACACAAAGGTACAACTGAGACTATAAATTGGCACGTAGCATGCTTTGTATTGTAGGACATAAAATTAGCCCCCTCCACAGAATGTTATGGTGACTCCCAAGACAGTCACAGCCTCTCTTGATTCAGTATACTGGTATTTTTTCATTATATTTTTCTGGTTGTACCTGAAAATAGAGATAGATAGATAGATAGATAGATAGATAGATAGATAGATAGATAGATAGATAGATAGATGATAGATAGATGATAGACAAACAACAGTAGATGATTTACCTCTTTAAAATAATTATTTATACTTTAGAAATGGGATGAGATTGGAGTCCCCCCACCTTTTAAAAATGTTTCTAGAGCTACTGAAAACCTTGAATTTACAGAACAGTTGATAAAATGATTCCTCTGGATTGTACAAGAAGGGAGGCGGGGATCGCTGACAGGCATGATGGATGGCCAGTCAGGCTTGGCTTCTTTTCTACTTCAGAGGCTGCACTCTGGGTTTCTGCCTCTCCGTTTTCTGTAGGCAGATCTGTAGTTTGCTGCTCAGTCACTTCAGCCTGCTGCCTTTTGCTCCTCTCTTCCCTTTTGTTTGCACATTTTTGTCTGATGATTTATCCTTTCCTGTGACCCTTTTCTTCTTCCTGTCTGCCTTGGCAGGGGCAATCTTGAGCAAGAGCAGAGCAGCACCTGGGCCCTGTCTTAGTCAGGGTTTCTATTCCTGCACAAACATCATGACCAAGAAGCAAGTTTGAGGAGGAAAGGGTTTATTGAGCTTACACTTCCATACTGCTGTTCATCACAAAAGGAGTCAGGACTGGGACTCAAGCAGGCCAGGAAGCAGGAGCTGATGCATAGGCCATGGAGGGATGTTTCTTACTGGCTTGCTTGCTTCCCCTGGCTTGCTCAGCCTGCTTTTTTATAGAGCCCAAGACTACCAGCCCACAGATGGCACCACCCACAAGGGGCCTTCCCCCTTTGATCACTAATTGAGAAAATGCCTTACCGCTGGATCTCATGGAGGCATTTTCTCAACTGAAACTCCTTTCTCTGTGGTAACTCCAGCTTGTATCAAGTTGACACAAAACCAGCCAGTACAGGCCCCTCCTTCAATGCTCCATCCCCATGGACCTTCCTCTTGGGCATTGTGGTGGCACAGGGTGGGAGGCCTGAGATGCCAAACTTGTCACTTCACTATACTGCCTAGCCCCCAGCTCCTGCCGCAGGGATTGGGGTGGGGTGATAGGAAAACTGACCTTCTTGACTCAGCTGTATACCATAATGCTGACTCCTTGTTTAACTGTGTATAATGTTGTGGGGAGCCCACCAGAGATGACCACTCAGACACAGTTTACAGCCAATTGAATATCTTCATTCCAGCTGGCTGTGACTATACTCAGGCATTCCAAACCATAACGTAGCCCCAAAGTCGAGAGGACCAATGTCCTGTCTTGCTTGGCAGCTGGGGGAGACTTTGTATAAGCAAGCAACTTCACAGAAACTAAGAAAGGCGGTTAGCTGGAGGGGCTTCTGCACAAGGAGCTAAGTTAGATCTTGGGTTCCTAGAATACAGCTGGGTAATTTTTCATGGAATTCTCCATTAAGGAGATGAAATTCTAGTTAAACCTGAAATGGTCTCAGCGACAATATAAGATGGGGGGACCTCTGCACTGTCCTGCCCTGTCACAGTAATAAACACAGGATGCTGTGACTTCTCCATTCAAGAACTCAAGCCACCTGATCCCAACTGTTCTGTGTCCATATGCCTGTGTCACTGCATTCCTTCCCTGCCCCAGTTAGGTCAATCTCTGGAGCTAGGAAAGGAAACAGCAGTCTAGCAACCCATCCTTATCAAAAACATTCAAGAAAAAAAATGCAGGTATGCTGCCCGCGCCAAGACTTCCTGTCACCCTTCCCTAGACATCTTATAGCCACCCCTCCTACTGCATATGCAGAGCGGATGTGATAAGAGCCCTCGGAAGAGCTCACTGTGTGAGCATCTCTGACTCTGGTACCCGGGGGCCCCTGGGACAAGTTCTCTGCGGTACTGAGTGGTGACTCTCCTTAGGGAAGGGTGCAGCTCTTTGATTATTCTGTTTGTTTGCTTGCTTTGCCATGCTGGAGATTAAACCTATGGCTTCATATGAAAAGCATGTTGTCCATCACTGACTGCAGACCAGCCTTATGTCACAGACCTTTGTGAGGCCTTTGCCTTCTTTCTTGGTGAGAAAATCCAGCAAGTCTCTGCTCATCACAAGCAGTCTAGGGATTCTTCCTATTATTTATGCCAATTCTATTTGATCACAGTTCTCTTACTGGACAGAAAGGCAGTCCCTGAGATGTTGATAAAGCTATCATAGCAAGATAGAGTTAGGAGGTCTCATTAATATTGAGAAAAGAACAAACCCATAAATAAGAGATTATCAAGCAAAATAAGATAGTTTCTCTTCCGAAGTCGGAACAAATCTCCTGTGCAAAGCCATGTGATCTCCCCAGTCATCTTCCCCATCAGCCAGACCTATAGAATATGAATGGTGCAGAGAAGGGAAATTGATATGCAGAACAAGGAGTTAGCAAAATAATTAGAGTCAGGAGGCTCCCTCTGTCTTGCATTTTATCTGGGAAATCGCCAAAAGTGGAATTGGAAGGTCCAGACCACACTTGAACCACACTGATGACATAACCTTGAATCTGAAGAGGAGGGAGAAGTGAGGAGACCATCCCCCTAAGGACAAGTGGCTGAGCTCAGACAGATCCATGGATCAGCTAAAGGTGTCCATCCAGAGAGGACAACAGCCCTCTTTGTTGTACCAGCCTGTTTAGCCATCCATCCCCTGACACTCTGTGTCATCCTGACTGCCTCTTATTTGTGGCTCAGTCACACTGACCAGTGCTCCTGGAGGTGACCCCACTCAAGGCTACTTGAAGCCTAAGGCTGAATGGAAAACACATTTTATTAAGTTGCAGGCATGAACCAGTTGGGCCTGTCTCCAAGGGATACCTCAGCATCTTTGATCCAGGATTTAGAGATGGCTATTTGCCTGCTTTGATGTGACAGTATCAACAAGACATCCACAGTGTCTAAGAACAAGAAAGAGAAGGAAGAAGTAGGAGAGGGAGAAGGAAGTCAGAGGCAGGAGAGGGGCAGAGACAGTAGGGAAGACAACTGAAGTTCACAAAGAGCAGACAGCACAAGAGAGGAGAGAAGGAAGAGAGACACAAGTGAGCAGATAGGAGAGAAAGATGAGTAAGCTGGGTAGGTGGGCAGAAGGCAGGGAGAATGGGGAAGGAGAAACGGAAAGGGGTGGGCAGAGGAGAAACACCAAGACCAAGAATGAGGCTCTACAGGACAAATACACAAACAGGTACAGAAGAGATGAGAGCCCTGCACTCCGAAGTGGGCGTAGAGGTTAAAGCAGTATTGCCAAGGCTGGAGAGAGACCCAAAAACTAATTTCCCAAGCTCCCAAGCTCATCTGCATTTCCTGTCTACAGGAAGTTTTTTGTTTGCTTGCTTGTTTTTGTTTGCTGTGCTGGGGAATTTGAACCTGCAGCCTCATGCCTGCCAGAGCCCCATTCCTGCCAGAGCCCCATTCCAGGACTCTTATTTTTTACTTTTATATATGGAGATGGGTCTCACTCAGGCTTCTCAGATGAACCCCTGAACTCACTCTGTAGTTCAGGCAGGCTTTGAACCTCCCCCCTCCCCCCAGCCCTCAAGAAGCTGAGATTGTAGGTCTGCAGCAGGAGCCCTGGCTAGCATACAGTTGTTTGGCTTTTGCCATGCTAGTTTTATGACACAGAAATACAACAGGAATGGTGTTTCTGCAGAAACATCTCCCAAGCTTTGGTGAGCCTGCTGCTGGGAAGTGGCACTTGGCCTTTAATTCATGGCTCCCTGTTTATGCCGCAGTGATATTTGGACACAGAGGCTTGCTTCTGGAATTCAGGAAGTTGAGAGGGAAAATCAAAGAGTGGCTTTTCCCAAGCTCCAGCCTCTAGGATGCAGGAGAGAGTGCTAGTCTCATGGATAACAAACAGAAAGGATCAGCTGAAAAGGCACCGTGAGAAATACAAGTCCTCTGGGAACGTCTGATGACAAAGGTGGCAAGCTAGAGCTGTCTCATGGAATCCATGCATTCATTCTTAGTCTTCTCCCCTCCCTCCCTCCCCTTTCCTTATTCCTCCCCTCCCCCTCTCCCCCTCCCCTGCTTCCTCCTTTCTCTCTTCCTTCCCCTTCCCTGCTTCCTTTTTCTCTCTCTCCCTCTTCCTCCCTCCTTCCTTCCCACCATTGCTCCTCCCTCCTTCTTTTTCTCTTTCCCTCCCCTTCCTCCCCTTCCTCCCCTTCCTATTCCTGTTTCCTTCCACACCTCTCTTCCTTCCTCCTCCCCATTCCTCTTCCTGGTCTTCCCATTTCTTTTTCTTCCCTCCAT
This sequence comes from Uromys caudimaculatus, assembly GCA_028551405.1. NCBI lineage: Eukaryota > Metazoa > Chordata > Mammalia > Rodentia > Muridae > Uromys > Uromys caudimaculatus. The sequence continues at coordinate 77,521,977 of CM052703.1, forward strand.
CCTCCCTTTCCAACCCTCCTCCTACCGCACCTTCATATTTGATTTCTGTTCCTGTAGCCCTCAGAACATGAAATATTCAGTCCACTTGGGCACCTTTTAATTAATCTGGAATTTGATTCAAGCCATAGCTCCTTGACACCTGCTCCTACCAGTCTGCCTTGCATCCAATTAAACTATCTCAGAGCCCTGCCTCTAAGACAAGAGAGAGGCACCTGCTCTGGAGGACTATTCTCCTTGCTTTCCCTAAAGGAAGGTAGCAAGCTGGATGAGAATTATCCTGTTAAGAGAATCAAGGGTGAATTGAAAAGAAAGGGGGGGGGGGGAGAAAAGGCGGGAAGCAGGCCACAGTAGTGTAGGCAGCAAACATCCTGGTGATTAGCAAGCAGGTGAGACTGGAGATACAGATGTTTCATCCGCATTCCACAGCTGTCCTCGCCTGACCCTACCCAACATCCCCAGATGGACTCAATTATCACTGGGTTCATTTGTACTTGTTGACATTTCACTCCGTTAAAAGAAAACAGCCAGCTTTTCAGGCTGGTTTTGTGTTGAGTCTGGTGAATTTTGTCTCACAGGTTGAGTCATAAATAAAATTAAAGGACTTGATTCACCTAAGGTTTTTCAGAGGTGCCAGGCACGTGCTAAATGCTGGACAAATAATGAGTGTTGGATTAGCCACTGTCATGCTCAGCTTGCCGTATTTTTAGTAGAGGTGGATCTGGGTTTTTGCTGTGATTGTAATAAGTCACAATCCTCAGCATCCAGCTGTTCTTTTTCTTTCCATTTAATTTAATTATACCGAGTTACATAAGAGCATGTGCACACACTTATATAATGTACTTGGACGTATCCCACATGCCCTACCCCCCCCCCTCTGTCCATCCTCCCTCATCCCTCCCATTAGTCCCCTTTGGACCTCTGATGGTTTCAGTTCTATTTTCATGGCTTCTACATGGAGATGACTTTATGTGTCTATATAAAATCCAGGACAGACAAATGAGAGAAAATGTGCAGAAATTGGCTTAATTCACTAATGGGCTTATGTTCACTTGCATCCGTTTTTTCCAAAAATGGCATAACTTTGTTCTTTGTCACTGAAAAACAATTCCACTGTGTATATAAGCTACATTTTCTTTATCTCTTCCTCTGCTGCTTCTATCACTTGGCTATTCTGAATACAGTAAGCATGAGTGTCTCTGTAATACATAAACATGAAAGTTGTCTTAGTTAGGGGTATATTGCTGTGATAAAAACATCATGGCCAAAAGCATCTTGGGGAGGAAAGGGTTTATTTTACTCATACTGAACATAATAGTTCATCATTAAAAGCAGTGAGGGCTGGAACTTACCGAGGGCAGGAACCTGGAGGCAGGAGCTGATGCTGAGGCCATGGAGGGATGCTGCTAACTGGCTTGGTCATGTGGCTTACTCAGCTGCTTTCTTATAGAAGCCAGGACCACCAGCCCTGGGATAGCATCACCCACAATAGGGTGGGCCCTCCTACATCAATCACTAATTAAGAAAATGCCCTGCAGGCTTACATACAGCCCAATCTTATGGAGGCATCTTCATAATTGAGGTTTCCTCCTCTCAGATGACTGTAGCTTGTGTCGTGTTGGCATAAAACTATCCATCACAGAAGTCCTCTGGGAAAATTCTCGGGAGTGGGATACATCTATGTTACTCAATACTGGAATGTGTGGCTGGAATGCCTTGTATCTCCCCAAAGCAACGTCTAAACTAGCATCCTTGCTAGTGTTTGGTCTCATGATAGCTGGGGTGAGACAAAATCTTGATGTGATTTTATTTGTATTTCTCTGATAGCTAATGATGTTAAGAAGGTTCATCAAGTATTCGTGACTCTTTGTTACACTGGGTTTACAACATGCAACTGGTCTCTTGCTATGGGTTGGATCTGAATCATCTCCCAGTAGGGAGACACATGTGTATGTGTTGCAGGCCTGGTCCTCAGTGCAATGTTCAGAACTAGGGCTTTGGGAGGCAACTGGATCACGAGGGCTCTGGACTAATGAATAGATAATGGGATGAGTCCATTGATGGTTCATAATTGGGTGGTACTATTGGAGGTGATGAAAATTAGGGAGTAGATGACCAAGGATGTGTTCTTGAAGATACCTTATCCCTAGTCTGTCCTTTTTCTTTCCTTCCAGAAAGCCATGAGGTGAGCAGCTTTGATGTATCGCAGGCTCTCATGATGTCATTCTTCCTCATAACTGGCCCAGTAAACATAGAGCCAAGTAACTGTAGACTGAGACCTTTGCACTTATGAGCCTCAACACATCTTTCTCCCTTACCTTGACTTTCCCAGATACTTATGGCAGGGATGGGAGGCTAGCCCAGCTGCCCTCTTCCACAAACTCCCATGCAACTGGCACCTACTGAATTCCTGCATCTTATTAGATTCTGGAGTTCTCCAGGAGGCAAGACAGTAATGGTTCACGTGCTTAAGAAGGTTATATTCTAAGATACAGGACTGACCTTCTGGTCTGAAAGCCAGCAATAAACGGCTACACTTAACTATAGTCAGAGAATAATCTCAATTTCCTATGCACAATATCATATTTAATCCTTATAAATGGTCTACATGAAATAAATTTCTATAACCTTCTTTTTATATCTTCTGTGTGCAGTTTGAGGCAGAGAGGTAGGTCATAGGCATGAAGCCACATGACAATCAGCAGAAGATCTAGGGTTAAAACCAAGCATTTTATCTCCAGGAAACTGACCAGCAAGCTCTGCTACCTCATTCTATAAATGCTTCTCTCTGTATTAGCAGGCTTCTGTTGGTTTCTGTGATTTAAATGCTCTTAACTCCACAGAGACAGATAACAAATAAGCAGAAGCCCGAGCAGCAGGAGTATCCAACCTGTAGCCCAGAACATCTGTGAACGTGGCTCAACAAAAACTGTAAACTTACGTAAATACTATGAAATTTATTCTCTTTCTCTCTCTCTCTCTCTCTCTCTCTCTCTGTGTGTGTATGCATGTTTATGTGTTCCTCTCTGTGTGTGCATTGTGTGCATGTTTATATGTTCCTGTGTGTGTGTGGGTGTGTGTGTGCATGTGTGTGTATGTGTGTGTGCATGTTTATATATTCCTGTGTGTGCATGGGTGTGTGTGTGTGTGTGTGTGTGTGTGTGTGTGTGTGTGTGTGTGTGTGCAGGCCCATTGGCACAAGTGTGGAGGTCAGAGGACAACCCTGAGTATTGGTTCCTGCTTTGACTTTTTGAGTCTTTGCTGTCACAGTGTATGACAGGGGAACTGGCCTACAAGCTTCTGGGGAATTCTCTTCTCTTCTTCCTTGTGTCTTACTGTATGAGCACTCAGAGTTCAGATGTGTGTGGCCATGTCTTTACACAGTTTCTGGGGGACTAAACTCAGCTCCTTCATAGCCCACAATTTTTTGCAGTATGATTAAATTGCCTCACTCCTGAGTATGAACTTTGTAGGTGATAGCATTGAGTCAAAATGAAAACACCCATCATAAAGCAGTTGCCCATGATGTCTGTGTGTGGTGCTCTGTTTGGCATCATGTTGACTTTCTGAAAGGGTGGAGAGATGAAGAGGTGGGTAGTGGGTATGGGCGAGGCAGCTGGACAGGAAGTGCCAGTGTTCCCTAGGACTGTGGAGTGATGGTGGTTGACAATTAATTGAAAATCTTAAAGTAGCCATGAGAAGACTTTGAATATACCCATCACAAAGAAATGACATCTACATGAGGTGACAAGCATGCCAGTCACCCTGAAATCATTAGGATGCATTCTATCGGTATGTGAAGAATCACATATCTACACGTATGTAGAATCACCCACTATGTGTTGACTTAGAACTGTACATGCTACATGCCACACATGGTGGCACTTACCTATAATCTCAACACTCAGAAGACTGAGACAAAAGAGTTGTAAGTTTAAATTTGAAGACAGCCTGGGGACACACAATAAGACTCTATCCCAAAAAAAAAAAAAAACATGACCACAAAATTTAGTATGTTCTTTAAAGTTTTAAACCTAGTTGGTAACAATGATTGTTAAAATATGCTCAATACATGCAATTCCATCCCAGTTTAAAATGGCTAAAATGATAAATCATTTGTTAAGAGAGTCCCTTTCCCTAACATACACCCCACCCCCACCCCTGCTTTAATTTTTAAAGAAGACTTATTATCGGGAAAGGGAGAGGAGCAGGGACTTGCAATGGGGTAGAGGCAGAGAAGGAGGAGAAGGACAGAAAGAAAGGAAGAGAGGAAGTGCTGATGGTCCTATAAGGTGTCTGGCCCAAGCCTGGCAGGCAAGGAGGCAAGCTATTGCTAGGTAGCTATTGGGCGGAGCCTATCAGAGCTGTCTGTAAGCCAAGAGGTAGACCTCATTAAGATGGCGTTGAAAAGGCCATTCCAAGCTCAAGCTTAAGTTGCAAGAGACAGAAAGCAAAACAAGCTTAAGGGACTGAAAGAATCTCAAGCCTTTCAGGAAAGACACTCTAGCAATAGTCTAACTTGTAATCCTACAAATGATCGTGGTGCCAGGTGAGCTTTCGGGAGGTGCTTTCCCCTGACAGTTACTGTCATGGGGATTTTTCACATATTGACTTATTTGCTTGTGGATACTATCATCATCTCAATTTTTTAAAATGTGTCATTATTTCCTGTTATGTGTAAGTGGATATGTCCACAGGTGGGTATGCACATGCGGGTGCATGAGTACAGGAGCCCCTGGAAGACAGAGGTGTCTGATCTCCTGAAGCTGCGGTTACAGAAGGTTGTGAGCCGCCTGCTCTGGGTGCTAGGAACTGAAAAGGGGGCCTCTGGAAGAGCACCCAGCACTCTTCACTGCTGAGCCACCTCCACAGCCTGTCATCTCAATTTTATAAAGGAATGAGGGCTAGGGGCGCTGCTCAGCGGCACAGCAAGTGCCAAGCATATATGAGGTCCTGGGTTCAGTCCCTAGAGTTGAGAAAAGGAAGGAAGAAAAACAAAGAAGGGAGAACGGGAGCCTGGAGAAATTAAGCAACTTGCATGCGGTCTCAGAGCAAGCATCTGAACAGTGGTGCCCAGTGACTGGCTGCCAGAACGGAGGGATAGACAGGAGCTTTACAGTGCCAGAGTGAAGAAGAGCTGCTAGCCCAGTAAAGCGGGAGCCCATTGGAGGTTAAGGCTTGACCACATGAAGCTGGACTGTGGGCCTCTGTGATCACAGCACAGAGCCAGCACCAGTCCCGGGTAATCAGAGCCACGGGATGAGCAGAATTCTGGGTTAAACTTCAGCTCTATCGCTTAGCAGCTGTGAGTCTTCAAGCAAATTAGCTCTTCCCTCAGCCTCAGTTTCCTTGCCTATAAAATGGGGGTATAGTTGTCTTTTGGAAAGTACTCAGTATCAAACCAGTATCCAACACACACCAGTCAGGACACAAACATCAACGGACTAAAAGGAGAACATAGCCAGAACGTGGTGTATCTTGAGAAGAAGTGGGGAAGCAGTATCCCAAGTAAGAGTTCCATTCCTAAATCTTTGGATGAAGAGCTAGTGGCTGGTGTCAAACTGGGACTTTCCTTAAGTATAACGCAACTCGCCTCTATGTGCTGCTTGAGCCTCCTTGCTTCATGGCCACGTGTGTGAGGGGGAGGGGCTTTGCTTCCTAGCCACATGTGTGGGGGGGGGGGGCTGCAGGTCCCCCAGCCTCAAGCTGCCTATGTGTTGATATTTAATTAATCTTTTCATTTGATCCTCAGGTTTCCTCAGTGGCTCCCTTCCCTTGATGCTCTCTGGGGTCTGAATACAGTAAAATTCAGTCCTAATTAAAATGGTTGAAACACCAGCAGTCTCCATTAATAAAACATCAGAATAAGACTGCTTTTTTTTTTTTTTTCCAAGAGCTTTTTCTCTAAAGCTCTGGGAAGGTGGGCAGATTAAGGGAAGAAAAAAGTTAACTAAACTCTTTTAACCAGGTATGCAGGAACACCTTGTCTACTTCCTTCTCCCATGTGTGGGCAGGTGCCAGCCTTTTATTACCCAAAGAGCCCCAGAGTGCCCACTGTCCAGAGGTTTCTTACCACACCCTTCCTGTGTGAGACCTCAGCTAGTAGTTCCCTTTAATGGGTCTCAATTTTTTTTCCATCTGCAAACTGGGACCACTACACAGTTTTAAGATTCTGTGAGCAGAAAAACATCTAATTGCCAGGTTTGTTTATTTGGTCAGGTAATTCTCTCAGGTCACTAGACCCTCAGTTACAGGAGCTGTCCTTTGGTCCTAAGCATCTACACAGAGATGAGTATCAGTCCCTGGCAGATTTCAAGTCCAAATATGGGCCTATGGGAGAACTAGTCTCAGGAATGTTCTGGATTGAATAAAGCCAGCAGATCCAACAGGCTAACCTCTCTTAGAGACATTTTCCAAATACCTCTATTGAGCAAAGGAGAGAAGGTGCAGGAAACAGTTCAATAGTAGCTACAAACATAGTTTTGAGAGCCAGGCAAACCTAGACCTAAAATCTGGCAGATACCACACTATTGTGCTCAGTGCCTGTTTCCCTATATGTAAGTCCCTTGTTTGTGCCATTTCAATAAAAATTCATGATATACATTTTGTTATCTACAGAGCAGGCCTGAGAGACACTGGCTTCCACTTATGCGTGTCTGAGTTTACTATTAACAGAAGTAATAGTTGTAATGTCATTTGTAACTTATTCTCTGTCCCTCTTGCCAGTCAATCACCCAGAGCCATCCTGGAAATCCCCTCTGAGATTCAAAGGACAGCCTTCAGCTCTGAACAGCAGTAAGTGTTGTCCTAACAGAGGCAGCTTCCTCTTTGGATAGGCACTTCTAGTTGGGCCAAATATACTCTGGCTCTCTCAGAAGTTCCATGCAAAGTAATCTCTCCATCAGAGGCCACTGTCACTGAGGACATTGCGTATGAGATGGAGTGCTGTATTGACACTCCAAAGCCACCATGCCCAGAGTTAAATATTCTGCTTATCATGCCCAAAAATGTTGCCCTGGGGCATTTTTACAAGCATATGTCAGGGAATTTGCTCACATTGGCCCCTCACCCACTAGCCTCCTGCCACCATCCCCCTGCCACGCCCTTCGGCTCACCATCAGTCCCCTTCTGTGTTTCACGTCATTCATGTATGGCATGTACAAGACAGAATAATGCAACATTCAGCTTCTCTTCCCCACCATCCCCTCCTGTTCTGCTCTCTCTCTTCCCCTTCAGACCCCTCTCTTTACCCACATAACCCCCCTTCTACTTTCCTGTGTAAATGAACTATGCTTAATATGAATACAGCATACAAAACATTATGCCTGCATTCCTGCCATATGTGAACATATGTATCATATATGAACATATGTATATATTTACACCTGAATTGGACACACAAGAGAAATGTGGCATATTTGTAGTCAATGTCTGGCTTATTTTGCTTAACACAATTCACTCCGGTTCTATCCATTCTCCTGCCAATGACATAAGTTCATTCTTCTTTAGGTCTGAATAAAGCTCTATTGTGTACCATGTTCTCTGTCCCCATTCACCTGTTGACAGGTAGCTAGGCTTACTCCTCACCTAGGATGTTGTCAGTGGCACAGCCATGAACATGGTTGTGTCCATCCTTATGGTATGTTGACTTAGATTCCTTTGGGCACTCACCCTTTATTTTTCCCAGAGTTTGCCCCTGTCCCTGGAGCCAACATCTCAGACAATGGGAACAAAAGATTTTCCCCTTCAACTCCTGGGCATAAAGACTGCAATGCCCAGTTCAGCCCATTTGTCTGAAGTTGCCACCAGAAGTTCAGAGATTAAACATCCTGGGTGAAAGCTGGAATCTGCTTCTTCCTGCTTATTAATACAGCAATTCATGTGAGCAACATCGGCCTTCATCGATGATAAGGGGCCTGCTTTCCCCCACACCGGCCTTTCTTCTCTAAGACAAGCAAGGTGTATTGAATTCTAATACACGCCCCCTACAGCAGGCATCAACAGAGGGTGACAGATGTGAAAGCCGGAACACCAACCATAGCCCACATCCACTCCTGGCTGTCCCTGCCCCTCCCTCTCTTTCTCTGAAAATCTACTCAGCCCCCCTAGGGAAGCTGAGAGTTCATTATGAACAGCAGCCAAAAGTCAATAAATACAGGGCTGAGATTTCAGTCACCTACTGTGGCTGTCCTCACCAGGACAAAGTAATTGCTTGGCCCCAGACTGGGCTGGGAAGCCTCTCAGGGCTGGGACAAGTGGCAGGGAGCTTAGAGGAATTCTATAGCTAGAAAGAGCTTTTTGTCAAGCAAATTTGATCATGTCAAATATTTCCACCTCACTTCAACCTCTGCGGTGGCTCCTTATGGCTTCTGGGATAAAAACCAAAACATTTCATATGGCTTGTGAGGTCCTGCAGATTCTGGCTCCTAAAGACCCCTGTAGGTCTACATATAGATATCACCCCTCCTCCACTCTCAACTACTCCAGTAAGGTCTCTTTCATCTTTTAGTTGCTAATTAGGTTTTGAGGACTCAGAGTGTCCCTCCCTCAATCTGGGAGAAATCTTACCAAGTCCAGCCTTATAGAGCTCTGTGCTTATCCTCTGGTGCATTGTTATAGTCTGCTTTTTATATCTGTAGAGATAGATTGGTGATTGATTGATTGACAGGTAAATATATAGATAATAGATAAGTAGGTAGGTAGATAGACTTGTAGGTATGTAGATAGATATGTAGGCAGACAAACAGACATGTTTTCTCTCCCCAGGTTTTATGGTGTGCTTAGCAGTGCTTGGCACAGAGCAGGAAACAGTAGCTGTTTGATGAATGAATATGTGAATAGATGAGTTGTAAAGTAGGGAATATTCCTGTCAGGTCTAACGGAAACTCCAGTTTCCCAAACTCCAAATGGCAATCCAAATACCCATAAATGAGCCCGATCTGAACTATAAGAGGGTTTCTGGTAGTGAGATAAAAAGCCAGCCTTCCTCAGAAATTTGTGAAACTGGTTCTAGCCTGCCAAAAGGAGTCTTTCTCTTATATCTGGCAGAAGGGACAAAAGGTTCTCCACTGACATATACCTGTGGTGCCTGTCAGCATATCAAGGCCCATGCCATCTCCAGGATCCCTCAGTTCCAATAGTACTTGTTATACATTTCAAAGGCTTCACACCAGTCTCCTGGTCTTCTCCCTCCTCCCCCCAGCCCCCCACCCCACCCCACAGTAGCTATTCCCCTCCTTATAACTCTTTCTATTTCCACTGTGTTCTCTCTATTTTCTGTTCCCTGCTGTTCCCTCCTCTCTCACAGATTCACAGATCGCCCTGGCCATGTCTAATCTGCTGGCCATGTTCAGTCTACTTCTTTCTTTTTCTGCTATGGACTCTTCCAGATGCCCCTGGCTGTTCTCTTTCTTTCCCATCTACACAAAACCTTTCCACATCATGGAGCAATCATGTCAACAATTGATATATCTGGTGCTAAAACTCTGGTATATATCTAGTGCAGAACATTTGGGAGGGCCACAAATGGACCCTTTTGCAAGGGACTTGGTCTTTCCTAATCAAACCAAGCCGATGATTTGACTCTCCTAAGGCACGGATCATTTGTTTCTTCTGGCTTCTGACACACACAGTATTCAACTCCAAATTTCAGAGTTCTACCTCTTCTGTCACTTGTTGGCCACCAGTTCTAATCACCCATCTTCTCACCCACTTAGTAGGTCCCCTCAGTCTCAGTCTTTCTGGCTCCCAGAGTCGGCTCTGCCCTCCTGGGTGCCCATCATGTGGAAAGGCCATCTCTTGTTGGCTTGCTGGAGTCTGTTTGCTGTATGCTTCTCCACCATGTTTCAGGACATCTCTTAGCTAAGACACGTACCCCCTATCTCTTTTTATAGTTATCTTCCCTCTGGCAAGATTCTTGTCTTTAACTCATTTCCTTAAGTCTCTCCTATCTCCTAGCTCGCTCCAATCTGTCTCTCAGCTCTCTCCTAGAGCTTGTTCTGTCCCCTTCCTTGCCTGCTGGAGCCTGAGTTCCATGGGCTCTTATGTTTTTTCCTTCCTTGGATTCAAAGATTTCTTTAAAGTCTTGCTGTATTATTACAAACAGCTTGGCCTCAGTATAGCTCAATGGCCAAAGATGGCACACTCGATTTTCAAAGTCTCGAAGATTGTAACTGATGTGTTTATAAAAAGATAAAGAGATATAAGAATATGTTCTATGGGGGTGTGGTGAGGTGTGGTGGGAAGGAGGTGCCTCAACAGGCCCTTGCTGAGGCATCCCTTCCCCCTGAGGGACCAGCCGCCATAGTATAGTATAGAACAGAGTTTATTCAAGGCATGGGGAGGGGAGTTAAGAGGGAAGTAGAGGCAGAGAAAGGCAGAGAGAGAGAGAGAGAGAGAGAGAGAGAGAGTAGAGAAGTAGAGGCCGGCCATGACCATGTGGAGAGAGAAGGGGGAGGGAATAGGGAGGAGGGCAAGAGCAGGAGAGAAACAAGAGAGCAATAGAGAAATAGCTGGGGGGGGGGGGGGAGCAGCCCCTTTTATAGTGGGTCAGGCCTACCTGGCTGTTGCCAGGTAATTGTGAGGTAGAGTTTAGACAGAATGCTAACAGTAACAACTTCTGCCACTGCATAAGCAAATGATCCCTAAATCTCTTATCTCTAAGCTTTCTCTACTCTCCATGCTCAACAGTCTCTTATCTCTAAGCCTTCTTTGCTCTTTGCTCTCAAAAGAATCTCTTAAGACCATTGTGTAAACTTTCTGTTATCTCAAAATGTATAAGTGTTTTGGATATGGTTTAAAAATCTGTAACAAAAGATAACTTAAAATTTGTAACAAAGATGATTGGTACTGGGCTCCCAACAATCCCAGTCGGCAGAGATCTGCCCCATCCCCTCTGTCCTCTGTCTTCTGGTCTCTTCTTCTACCTGCAATCCTGAATCAACACTCACTCTCTGAGTCCCAGCTCAGCCTGCCTCCCTGGAGGTCTGCTACCGCCAGAGACAACTAGGTGAGAAATACCCACACCCAAATCCTCTGCCTGCTGGGCCACCCACAAGCCCAGCAGCCATGGGACCTGCCCCATCACCTCTGTGCTCCATCTTCTGGACCCCACCTCTACCTGCAATCCTGGATCTGCATTCTACTCCTGTACTGGCTGGTTTTGTGTGTCAACTTGACACAAGCTGGAGTTATCACAGAGAAAGGAGTTTCAGTTGAGAAAATGCCTCCATGAGATTCAGAGGTAAGGCATTTTCTCAATTAGTGATCAAGGGGGAAGGGCCCCTTGTGAGTGGTACCATCTGTGGGCTGGTAGTCTTGGGTTCTATTAGAAATCAGGCTGAGCAAGCCAGGAGAAGCAAGCCAGTAAGTAACATCCCTCCATGGCCTCTGCATCAGCTCCTGCTTCCTGACCTGCTTGAGTCCCAGTCCTGACTCCTTTTGTGATGAACAGCAGTATGGAGTGTAAGCTCAATAAACCCTTTCCTACCCAACTTGCATCTTGGTCATGATGTTTGTGCAGGAATAGAAACCCTGACTAAGACAACTCTCCTGGCCACAGCTCAGCTTTCTTTCCTGGAGGCCTGCTGCCACCTGGGACAACCAGGTGAGATACCCCCTACCCCAATCCCCTGCCTGCTGGGACAACTGCAAACCAAGCAGCAATGAGTTCCACGTTATCTCCTCTGCTCTCTATCTTCAGATCCATACCTCTACCTGCAATTCAGGGCCTGCACTCCAGTCCCCGAGTCATAGTTCATCCTGCTTCCTTGGAGACCTGCTGCCACCCAAGACAACTATAGGCCTATTACAACCATGACTATCAGACCAGCCAACACTAGAGACAACCAAATGACTAAAGGACAGAACAAGGGCACAATCAACAAAAGCCAGGGCAATATGGCACCATCAGAACCCAACTCTCCTAGTGCAGCAAGACCTGGATATTCTAATATACCTGAAGAACAAGACAATGTCTTTAAATGTCATTTTATGAAGATGATAGAGACCTTTAAAGAGGAAATAAATCCCTTAAAGAAATACAGGAAAATACAATATAACAGGTAGAGGTCTTTAAAGAGGAAAGGAATAAAGATAAAGACAGAAAAATATAATCAAACAGGTGAAGGAAAGGAATAAAACTCTTCAAGTCCTGAAAATGGAAATAGACACAATAAGAAAAACACAAACGGAAGCAACCCTAGAGATGGAGAACCTAGGGAAGAGAACAGAATCTATAGACATAGAAATAAGCATCACAAAAGAATACAAGAGATGGAAAAGAGAATCTCAGGCAAAGAAGATAACATAGAAAAAATGGATACATAGGCCAAAGAAAATGCCAAATCCAAAAAGTTTCTAATAAAAAAAATCCAGAAAATTTGGGATTCTGTGAAAAGACCAAACTTAAGCATAGTAGGAAAAGAAGGAGAAGATCCCCAGATTAAAAGCCCCCAAAACATTTTCAACAAAATAATAGAAGAAAATTTCCCTGACCTAAAGAAAGTGATTGCTATAAATATACAAGAAACTTACAGAACACCAAACAGATTGGAAAAGAAAATCCTCTTGCCACATAATAATCAAAACAGTAAATGTAATCAAAACACAAAGAAATAATATTAATTGCTGTAAGGGGAAAAGGCCAAGTAACCTACAAAGGTAGACCTACATCTGACAGCTCAACAGAGACTTTAAAAGCAAGAAGAGCCTGGACAGATGTCATACAGACCCTAAGAGACCACAGATGTCAGCCCAGACTATTATACCCAGCAAAACTTGCAATCATCATATATGGAGAAACCAAATTTTTTCACAACAAAACCAAATTTAAACAAAATCTTTCCACTAATTCAGCCCTATAGGAGATACTAGAAGGAAAATTCTAATACAAGGAAGGTAACTACACCCAAGAAAACACAAGAAATTAATAATTACAAGGAAAAACCAAAAGAAGAGAAACAGATAAACACATAAACACACACACACACACACACACAAACACAACCACCAACATCAAAATAACATGTACTAACAAGCATTGGTCATTAGTATCTCTCAACATCAATGAACTCAATTCACCAATAAAAACATACAGGCTTTGAGAGTGGATGGGTAAACCAGATCCATCATTCTGTTGCATACAAGAAACACATCTCAGCAACAAGGATAGATGCTACCTCAGAGTAAAGGGCTGGAAAAAAGTTTTCCAAGCAAATGGACACAAGAAATAAGCTGAAGTAGTCGTTCTATTATCTAATAAAATAGACTTTCAACCATAAGTTATCAAAAGATATGGGGAAGGACACTCCATACTCATCAAAGAGAAAATCTACTAAGATGGCATCTCAATTCTGAGCATCTATTCCACAAATGCAAGGGCATCCATATTCATAAGAGAAACATTACTAAAGCTTAAATCATACATTGAACTCTACACATTAATAGTGAGATACTTTAACACCCCACTCTCACCAATAGATAGGTCATTGAGACAGAAACTAAACAGAGAATTAATGAAACTAACAGAGGTGATGAATCAAATGAACTTAATGATATCAATAGAACATTTCACTCAAACACAAAAGAACCTCAGTACCTCATGAAACCATCTCTAAAATTAACCACACAATCAGTCAAAAAACAAGCCTCAAGAGATACAAGAAGTTTGAAAAAAATGTTGCATTTTATCAGATCACCATGGATTATAAACTGACTTCAACAACAACAGAAAGAATAGAAAGCCTACAAACTCATGGAAACTGAAAAACTCTCTACTCAATGACCACGGGGTCAAAACAGAAATAAAGAAATAAATCAAAGGCTTTCTATGATTCTATGAAAATGAGGTCTCAGCATAATCAAACGTATGGGACTCTATGAAAGCAGTGCTAAGAGGAAAGTTTATAGCACTAAGTGCCTTCATAAAGAAATTGGAGAGTTCTCATACAAATTATTAAAAAGTATACCTAAAAGCTCTAGAAAAAAGAAAAAGCAAACACACCCAAGAGGAGTAGATGGCGGGAAATAATCAAACTCAGGGATGAAATCAATCAATCAATGAAACAAAGAGAACAATACAAAGAATCAATGAAACCAAGAGCTGGTTCTTTTAGAAAATCAGCAAGATAGACAAACCCTTAGCCAAACTGACCAAAAGGCATAGAGACAGTATTCAAATTAACAAAATAAGAAATAAAAAGGGATACATAACAATAGACACTGAGGAAATTCAAAGAATCATTAGGTCTTACTCCAAAAGCCTCTACTCCACAATATTGGAAAATCTAAACTAAATAGATGATCTTCTAGATAGATACTACTTACCAAAGTTAAATCAAGATCAGATAGACTATTGAAATAGACCTATAATTTCTAAGGAAAGATAAGCAGTCATTAAAAGTCTCTGAATTTAAAAAACAAACAAAACAAAACAAAACAAAACAAAACAAAAAAAGTCCCAGGTCAGATGGTTTTTAGCACAGAATTTTTCCAGACTTCCAAAGAAGAGCTAATGCCAACACTCTTCAAGCTATTCCACAAAATAGAAACAGAAGGCACATTGCTCTACTCACTCTATGAGGCCTCATACCTAAACCACACAAAGACTCAACAAAGAAAGAATATTTCAGATCAATTTCCCTTATGGACATTGATGCAAAAATACTCGATAAAATTCTTGCAAACCAAATCTAAGAACACATCAAAGACATCATCTACCATGATCAAGTAGACTTTATCACAGGGATGCAAGGGTGGTTCAATATATGAAAATCCATCAATTTAATCCACCATTTAAACAAACTGAAAGAAAAAACCCACATGATCCTCTCATTAGATGCCAAAAAGACTTTGACAAAATCTAACACCCCTTCATGATGAAAGTCTTGGGGAGACCAGGAATACAAGGTACATACTTAAATATAATATAGGCAATATACAGCAAGCCAATAGCCAACATCAAATTAAATGGAGAAAAACTTAAAATAATTCCACTAAAATTGGGGACAAGATAAGGCTGTCAACTCCCAAGATCTCTTCAATCTAAGACTTAAAGTTCTAGCTAAAGCAATAAGACAACTAAAGGATATCAAGAGGATACAAATTGAAAAGGAAGAAGTCAACGTATCACTATCCATAAATGATATGATAGTATACATAAATGACCTCAAAAATTCTGCCAGAGAACTCTTACAGCTGATAAACACTTTTAGCAAAGTGACTAGATATAAAATTAACTCAAAGAAATCAGTAGACTTCTTTGTATTCAAGTGATAAACTGGATGAAAAAGAAGTTAGGAAGACAGTACACTTCACAATAGCCACAAATAATATAAAATATCTTGTTGTAACTCTAACCAAGCAAATGAAAGACCTATATGACAATAACTTTATGTCTCCAAAGAAGGAAATTGAGGAAGATATTAGAAGATGGAAAGATCTCCCATGCTCACGGTTGGTAGGATTAACATAGTAAAAATGGCTATCTTACCAAAAACAATCTACAGATTCAATGCAATTCCCATCATTATTCCAACAAAATTCTTTACAGATCTTGAAAGAAAAATTCTCAACTTCGTATGAAAAAACAAAAAACCCAGGACAGCTAAAACAATCTTGTATAATAAAAGAACTTCTGCAGGTATCACCATCCCTGATTTCAAGCTGTACTACAGAGCAATAGTAATAAAACTGTGTGGTATTTGTATAGAAACAAACAGATTGATCAATGAGTCAAATCAAAGATCCAGAAATAAACCCACATACCTATGGACACTTGGTTTTTGACAAAGAAGCCAAAACATACAATGGAAAAAGGAACACATCTTCAACAAATGGTGCTGGTCTAACAGAATGTCTGCATGTAGAAGAATGCAAATAGACACATATTTATCACCCTGCACAAAACTCAAGTCCAAATGGATAAAGACTTCAACATAAAACCAGATACACCAAATCTAATAGAAAAGAAAGTAGGGAATATCCTTGAACTCATCAGTACAGGAGGCAACGTCCTGAACAGAACACCAATGGCACAGGCATTAAGGTCAACAATTGACAAATGGGATCACATGAAACTGAAAATCT
Organism: Uromys caudimaculatus; assembly: GCA_028551405.1. Classification (NCBI taxonomy): domain Eukaryota; kingdom Metazoa; phylum Chordata; class Mammalia; order Rodentia; family Muridae; genus Uromys; species Uromys caudimaculatus. The sequence continues at coordinate 77,538,060 of CM052703.1, forward strand.
TCTGTAAGGCAAAGGACATTGTCATTAGGACAAAACAGCAGCCTACAGATTGGAAAAAAAGCTTCACCAATCTTACATCTGACAGGGGGCTAATATCCAAAATATAGAAAGAAATCAAGATGTTAAACTCCAACAAACCAAATAACCAAGTAAAAAATGGGCTACATAGCTAAACAGAGTTCTCAACATGAATCTCGAATGGAAGAGAAGCACTTAAAGAAATGTTATCTTCCTTAGTCATCAGGGAAATGCAAATCAAAATGATTCTGAGATTCCATCTTACACCTGTCAGAATGGCTAAGATCAAAAACTCAAGAACAGCACATGCTAGCAAGGGTATAGAGCAAGGGAAATACTCCTCCATTGCTGGTGGGAGTGCAAACTTGTACAATCACTCTGTAAATCAATTTAGTGGTTTCTCAGAAAATTGGGAATAGTTCTACCTGAAGATCCAGCTATACAGCTCCTGGGCACATACCAAAAAGATGCTCCACCATACTAGAAGGACAGCTGCTCAACTATGTTCATAGCAGCTTTACTCATAGTAGCCAGAAACTGGAAACAACCAAGATGTCCTCAACTGAAGAATTGGTAAAGAAAATGTGCCTCATTTACACAATTTGCCATTAAAAACAAGAACATCATGAATTTCAAAGGCAAATGGATTGAATTAGAAAATATCATCCTGAGTGAGGTAATCCAGAAGGACATTCACGATATGTACTCACTTATAAGTGAATATTAGCCATAAAGTACAGGATAACCATGGTATAATCAACAGACCCAAAGAAGCCAAATAACGAGGAGGGCCCCAGGGAGAATGTTTGAATCTTTCTCAGAAGGGGAAACAAAATAGATATCAGAGGTAGATGGAAAGAGGAAATTGGTTGGGAGAGGGGATGAGAAGGGGAGCGGGGTGGGTGTGGGGGAGGATCAGGTGTAAGGAGAGCAGGGGAGACAAAAGAGAAATCAGCAGTGGGTGGCAAAGGCAATCTCTAGGACTCGCCAGAGACATGGGGTGAGGGGAGGCCCCAGCAGGTCTGTGGAGCTGACTCTAGCTGAGACTCCTAGGAGTTGGGGATATGGATCCAGAGGTGGCCACTTCCTGCACCCAGGCAGAACTCCCAGTGAAGGAACAAACACAGCAACCCACCCACAAACCTTCAACCCAAAATGTGTCCTGCCTACAAGATATGTAGGGAGAACTTCTTTGCTTAACCACTTTGTATCAAAATATGATTGGTTAATGCAACTGCTCCCTGCTCCCCTCACGCTGTGTTCCCATCCTTTAAAAATGTTGTACTGTCCCTTCAAGGACAGTTCAGATCCCAAACACAGAAAATAAAGCTTTCATTTCAAATTTCTGTCTCTGAAGTAAGTTTTCTTAGCTTTGTCCCCAGATCCAACAATGTGATTGCACCTAGCCTCTTCAGGCTGGGTGAGCAAACCAGATGCTTCTGCCATTGCCCGAACACCCTCCCTTTCCTGACCTTCAACCTGCACTCCAACCTTCCTCGAGCTCCAACAACTACCTCCTCCCGGTGTTGAAGCAAAGATTAATGCCATCCTTTATCAACAAAAGGCTGGATTGTTGGGTCCAAAGGAAATTGCAATTCCCCAACTCCAAAAGGCAGTCTATAGATCCAGAAATTAAGCCCATGCTGGATTTCAGGTGGTTAGATAAAAGCCAGCGTTCTTCAGGAACTTGTGAAGCCTGTTCCAGTCCACCAAAGGACTTACAGCATTTCCCTCACATCTGGCAAAAGGGACAAATGGCTCTCCATAGACATGCCTGTAGTGCCATGCTAGCCTCCAGGCTCCTTAGGTCCTTACACATAAGTACGTGTTATACATTTCAAAGGCTCCACACCATTCTCCTGGCCCTTCTTCCTCATCAGCTACTCATTCTCCTTATAACCCAGCTATTCTCAGTGTTCTGGGCTGCTGCTATTCTAATTACACTCTCTCTGTTCTCTATCCCATGCTATTCTTCCCTCTCTCACAGACAGCTCAGGCCATATCCAGTCTGCTGGCCATGTTCAGTCTACTTTCTCTACTCTGGATTCTTCCAGATGCCTCTGTTGTTTTCTCTCCATCTTCGATAAAAACCCTTCCCTTTAACCACACAATGAAGAGGTCATGTCATCAGTTTCTTTACTAACCACCCTGCCCTGACATACATCTGATACTGAACGCCCCATACAATTTCAAGAACTGAAAACAGAATATGTACACATCAAGGTGGGAAGAGAGACGTGGGAGTTAGATAGAGATGCTCACAGGTCATCCCTGACTAGATTCCTACTGTGCACTAGCTTCTGTTCCATGCATTGGGAATATTGCAATGAATAAAACAGATAAAAATCTTCTCCGTGGCGGAGCTGCCACCCAAGGCTGTTTCCTTCACGTGTTGCAGGTACCCACAGAATGATATCCCCCTTACATCCGTATTTTCCATGTTGTGGCAAACCATTACATAGCCAGGTGTGTGGAGCCTCCCATAGACAGCTTGTCAAACAGGCCCTTGCCCAGGAGGAGATAAAAGTAAACACTTCAACACATCCCAAAATAAATCCACTCCAATCCCTGTTCAACAGATGTGGCAGGTTTCCTGGGGATTGGGGGGTGGGGGGCAAGAAGGGATACAGAAGAAGGAATAAACAAAGTAGCTCGCAGTTTGAAATGCTGCAGCTTGCTTCCATTGAGTGCTCTGCCTTCCCTACAAGTCTCCACCTCTACCAACCACTTCTCTTTTCTCCGTCCCACCTAAATTAGTTCACCTCTCATCTTCTTGTCACAAAGTGACCTGTCGTACGCTGCCTTTCATGTCTTAGGCATGCCCTGGAAAGGCTTAGATTGCCATACAAATGCAGGTTGGATCTGGTGGGCATCTTGTGAAGGGGTTGAATTCACCAGAGGACCACTGTTCCCACACAGCAGGAGCTAATTGGATAAGAATCTTGGTCCCAAAGGACACATGGGACAATTTCAGCAGAGATGTGACAACTGTTCAGATTCTCTGCCCCATCTGAGATGTTGCTTCAGCTGCCAGGTAGACTCCAGACATAGCTGGGTGTCCTGCTAGCATTAATGAGAGCTGTGCCTTGGACCTAGCTACAGAGAAAACCATGAGATGAACTAAGGAGGGCAGGGGAGAGCTTCTCAGACATCCTCAAGCATCTCAGACCTTCCATGATACAGGTTTCTTCCTAATGGAAGTAGAGCTGGGACCTCCTTGGGGAAAGGGTATCTTGATACTAAAACCAGAATGTTGGCTTCTATACAAGAGATAAATGAGCATAACCTAGGTTCAAAGAGACCCTTCGATTCCTCCCAAAAGAGACAGACCCACTCTCTTAGTCCAAAATGATAGTCTAGGCTCAGCTCAAGATGGATAATAGAAGGGTTACTGGGATAGATCAAACCATACAGCATTCCTCAGGAACCTGTGAATAGATTTCTGCTGGCCATAATGAGCCAGTTCTCTTGGCATATACCTGTGGTTATACTTTAAAGCCCAAAGTTAACCTCCAGGCTCCCCCTGTCCCTGGCAACATGATTGGAATATCAAAATCCCCACACTAGCCTCTTGATCTTTCTTACTTCCCCAGCTCTTTCCCAAATCAGCTAGTTCCCAGGCTGTTCCAGATCACAGGCTGCTCCCTTCCAGAGTGGCTCCACTCTCTTATGAAGACAAGGTCTCCCCTTCCCTTTCCTGCTTCTTTGCTGTTTTCTCTGCTCCTGAGAGATAGCCCTGACAATCACCAGACTACCACTCTGGACACTTCAAATGTCTCTGGCCTCTCTCTCTCTCTCTCGCTCTCGCTCTCGCTCTCGCTCTCGCTCTCATATCTCATCTCCAATAAAAACCTTCTCCCCAACCATGGAGTGATTATTTCAGTGGTTTCTTCACTGAGCCTTCACTCACACCTATAAAGTTCAATTACCCACGATCCCTCTGTCTTTTCTCATGACTCAAGGCTGCAGGCAAGACTCACACTCATGACGTGGAGTTGGAATGGCCCTGCTTTCTGCTTACCAGGACTGTAGCTAGAACACCATGAGCCCACTGTATTGGCTGAAAATAATTATAATTATTTGAAAAAATAAGCCTAACTACCATTTTTGAGACACCAATACAGCAATCCTTCATAGAAGCTCTCATTATTAAAGCCCCTGACATGAGATGAAACTGAGGCTAAACTCATCCTCTTTCAAGTGTTCGACCTCATTTCAAACTCATGTGATTAGTAAAAACTAAATTTTTAAAAAATGGGGGTGGAGAGATGGCTCAACAGTTAAGATCATGGCTGCTTTTCTGGATAACCTGGGTTCAGTTCCCAGCACCCACAGGGCAGCTCGCTACTGTCTTTATCTTCCATTCCATGTGATCTGATCCTCTACTCTGGCCTCTGTGGACACATTATAACCACATGATACACAAACATACAAGTAGGTGAAACACCCCTACACATAATATTAAAAAACAAAAATAAATGCAAAAGTTATGTAATGATGAGTAAGTCACTTCCTTGAGCTTCCTGCATCAATGGCCTTGACTGAACTGAGTCCCATGCAGAGTCTTCCTCTGAAATTCACCCCATTCTTACCCCCAAGCAGCTCATCCAACATCAGGGTCTTGCTAATACAATTCTCTGAGCCAGAACAGCAGATGTGTTTTGAATAATTGGGAGTCCTGGGAAGTTGGGGGTCTGAGTATTAGGAGCTCTGAGGAATGAGTGTATTAGGAACCCTGGGGTATGGGAGGTTCTGTCTCTTTGAAAAGGCTATGGATGCATAGCAGGGTCTTACATCATTATCCCTGTCCATATTAGCTTCTAGGGATTCAGATTTGCATCCTAGTCACCATGGTGAGAACCCTAAAAGGAAAAATGGACCCCATTTCCCATATGAATAAAAACATTGCTGGAGCCAGGACTATAGTAGAAGTCTATACTTCTGCTACTTGAGAAATTAGGATAGAAGGTTCATGAGTTCAAAGACCCACCAGTGTAACTCCAGAAATCCTCTCTGAAATAAGAATTGTTTAGAGAGCAGAGGATGCAGCTTGGCCATTCAGTGTTCAGGGCACACTCAACATTCATTCTCCAGCACTGAAAAGCAAACAAACTAAAAACCACTGGGATTTTTAAACTCTATAACTCACTGGTGTCCAGTAATAAAAATGAAATACAGCAAATATTTTGTGGAGATGAAAGCACAGGGGATTTGTGATCGTAGTGGAAGTTAGGGAGAACTGGTAACTCAAACTGGAGGAAGACATTGAACTCAATGAGCCAAGTCCCAAGAGAGCAGTTTAGAGAGCAACATAAGAAAATTACAAAGAGTAGGAACCATGTGCTCAACTGTGTTCTGGAGTCTCTAGCTTTCATTTCTGTTATCTCTGGGAGTTATCTTAATTTTCGCCATTCACATAGGCCTTCACCCAGGGCACCACAGCCCTGGCTATTGTTGGAGTGAATGACCAGGAGAGGAAAGGTGAGCTGTCTTCGGATTGAGTTGAAGAATTATAAAAGAGCAACAAAGAGATGGTAGTCAGCCTCTGACTCCCAAAACCACCAATAGAACTCAGAGTAGACAAAGGTCCCATTGGTAGAACAGTGTCTGAATATAATGATAACATGCAGTTCTACTTAACTAGTGGCATATCTAAGTTATCTATTCTCTCGTGTCATAGTCAAGCTATAATCAGGACAGGACTAGTGAGGTGAATCTTTCCTTTTCTTTTTCCTTCCCCCCCCCCCCAGGCTCCTTCCATGATTTTGTTCTGACATGTTCCAGTGTTTACCTGACCTGCCTGTCCTTAGAATACTCACTAACACTTGGCAGCTGAAGGAGGAAAGAGATAAGCTATGACTGATAATCTTGTCAACTTGATTGGATCCGTGGAGATTGGATCACTGGATGCTCAGGAGATTAGTGGAACCCACCTCTGGCTGTGTCTGTGAGGATCTCCAGGGACAGTTCCATGAAGGTTCTGACTTAACAAATAGGTTAATTTATTGATGTATCCATAATAGGTCACATTACTGGTCTCTTGGGATGCCATATCTTGCCCTAGTCATCCTCGGTCAACCATGTGATGATCTGCCCATGACTGCCACATCTTCTTGCCCCTTGGTGTTTTTCCTTTCACATGAGCCTCACACATGGCTCTGAAGCTATGAGCCAAATTCTCCCCTAAGATGTCCCTAGAGTAACAAATAGAACCTTATCTATGAGTGAAGGAAGCATTCCTTTACTTAAGGAATCAACTCTGAGATTACGTGCTTCAATTTAACCTACACCCCATGGTCCAGAAAATACTTTCAGGATCACACAGAGCTACAAGGAATTCTGGGAATTACCGTTTTCTTCTGAATATTCATTTGCCACACTTAACACCATAGGTCTTCGTACTATGATAAAAGAAGATATTGTTCACTTGTGGCTTCTCTGCCATATCCACCCAAGTACAAATTAGTCCTGTAAACAGAAACCAGAATACTGCTTGCGACTCAGAACATATTCCATCTCTGTCACTGTCACTCTGATCTTTTGCGGGTCAGGTCCATTATTTTCTCTTTTCTGTCTTCCAAGATTTCTTAGGCTCTTTGTGCCCAAGGTAGGTAGATGCCCACTTCACCATTTCTAGACTGATACATAACAAAGTGAAAGGTGCCAGCTAGCTTCCTAGCACAAACTGGACTTGAAATGAGCATTGCACACCAAGTTAAGTGTATTTGTGACTTAATTCTCATCAAGATAGGGGCCAATGAGAACATAAGGAGGCCAGGGTATTAGCTTACAAGGAAGAAATGTAAACTCAATGTAATAGAAGGAATATTAAATTTCCATGCAGAGCTGAAGGATTTGTTCATGGCAGGGTATGCTCAGGAAATAAATTAACTCTTGAGGTGATCTGAGTACATGAGTGCCATCTTAGATGCTCTAGGAAATGATCAGCTACAGGAGAGCAGGGGAGAAGATGCTCCAATCTAACTACACGGGGAAAGCCGTGCTAAAAGCCCAGGCTGCTGGCCCTGCCTTAGAACAGCCCTCTATAGCTATCACTCAGCTCAGGGCAAAAGGAGAGCCTTTGGCTGTGAACCTGAGGCTTGGGAATCTTCCCAGCACCAAAGATCCTAGGGAATATGGAGACTACTATTATAGAGCAGGGTCGAGGTTGGGAATAAATCTGGGAGGAAAAGAGTACCCTGGAGGGAGAGGTTAAATGGAGCTGGCTGAGGAAGGGACAGAGAAAGGAGGGTGTTAGGGAGAGCAAGCATCCTTGAGAGACAGTATCCACATGGCAGCCAAGGTCAAGGTGACCAGAGTAAACTCCCC
>CM052703.1:77545506-77562285 GCA_028551405.1 Uromys caudimaculatus
GCCACAGCAGGACCACACTTGTAGACAGTCAAGCAGAGAATTACCTACAGAGCAGAAGCCAGATGCCCAGATGGTTGAGACCTTACCTGGAGCCGGTTGCAATGGTTTGCTAGGACTGAATTACAAAGTAACACAAAATGAGTGGCTAAAGAAACAGAAATGTATCTTTGAATTCTAGAGGCCGGTAATCTCACACCTAAGTGCAGGTAAAATTGCTGTTATTTTTGTTTTGTTTTGTTTTCTTCCTTAGACCTCTCTCTTTGACAATCAACTTTTTCACAGAGATTTCAAGGCTGAGTCCTCAGTGGTCTTTATGAATAAAACACGAGCACCTGCACTATGGGAACCTCTGAGTGAGAGTGACAGAGAAAGACATAAATAAGATCAATGATTCTGTATATTATTGATACATATATACATTGATACATACATGCACATACTCTATAGGGGAGACATTTCTGTATCCATTCCAAAATAGTTTGCTAATCTGTTTATATAAATAGACAACAGACAGACAAGGGGAAGGAAAGACATGCACAGTTATCAACAAGTAGGAGGGCAGGAGCCACACAGAGTGTGAAATTTAAAGAGTACATGATAGAGTCATTGAGAGAGACACAGAGGTATAAAGTTTCTAAGGAGGAAAAACAGGAGCCATGGCATGATGAGGGGAGAGAGTACTGGATCCCCAAACGCAGACTTGATAGGCAAGCAAAGCTCGTAGGCCCCTGCTCTCAGATGAAAAGTATGAGAAGTGTTATAGATGGACCCAGAACAAGTACACACCTTCTTCCGGGGCTCCTGAGACTGAAGGGCACCCCATAGAAAGAAAATCCCAGCGAAGTATAAAGCTGAAGGGATCTGTGGGTGGGGAAGGCCAGCAGAACCAAAGCTGCTACTGCAGTTCAAACGCTCAGCATCTCAAGGGCCATACTTCACAGTGCCATTTTCTGAGACATTCAAAACCAAAGAAACATAAAGGCAGCTGCCACTCAGTCTGGGGGATTTCATAAGACCTCTGGGAAGGAGGTCCCTTTGAGCGTAGTCACAAAAGAAGAGTCAGAGTTTTGTACCAGATATTCGGCATGTGTCATTTCCTCTCCACTCAGTAATCTGCTCACACATCATTCATTCATTCACTCATTCATTCACTCATTCGATAATTGTTTCCAGGACATGTGCTTCCCCAAACACTGTGTTGAAAGGGTAGGGATGGGTCACAGATCAGCCCCATCTAAAATGGCGACCCCCATAATAACAAAAGAAACATTTTTCATTCTATGGAAATATGAGGCAACTTGCTTTATGCTCAAAATCTTATGGATAAAAGAATCCATGGAAGAACCTCGTTTCCCAAGACTGACAACTGATGAGCGGCATTTATTGAGGGATTGGTTTGGACTAGAGTGATAGGTAATTGTTAGGGTTTGGTTGCAGAAGACATAATTCATAATTCACATTTACTAGTTAGTCCCCAATCTCTTGTGTTTTCTGAATTGGTTGATGGACAGATAGATTTAGGAATCATTATGAGGACAGAAGAATTAGCTTCTGAACTTCTTGACTGAACTTCTAAGAATGAGAAATGCAGTAGAGCAGAGGCCCAAAGGATTCTCTGCTTCCACCAGATCAAGGGAGCTGCTCACTAAGCCATGAAGTCACAAAACACAGATGTCAGTATAAGTCCCCTGCTATGGACAAGGTGCACCAGCACAAGTGTGAGCCCTCCTTCATGCTGAATTTTCAGTTTCAGGTGCATATGACTGAAAATGTCTCTGGAAGTTTCCAGAAGAAAAACAAAACAAAACAAAGCAAAGCAAAGCAAAAACAAAACAGCATTCTGGAAGGGAGCAGAAAATAAAATGAATTGAGTCAATTCAGAGTTTTCAGGGGCGATCAATACATCCATAAACTATGACAAACTATATTCTGTAATAAGCCTTCTTCATTCCGTACATTGCAATCAGAAAACATGGTGGGATAAGTAATGACCAGCCTGACTCCATCTTAATTGTAAAAGGCATCTCATTAGAAGGTCAAAATAAGTTAACTTCTGTTTTCTATAGAACTTGAATTAGAGCAGGTCTTGACCCAATTTCTAGGATTTGACATTTTCCACACCTGTGGTGGTTTGACCAAAAATGGTGCTCATAGGCCCATAAGGAGAAGCACTATTAGGAGATGTGGTCTTTTTGGAGGTGTTGTGTCACTAGGGGGTAGGCTTTGAGGTCTCAGAAGCTCAAGCCAAGCCCAGTGGCCCATTTGCTTTTCCTGCTGCCTGCTGATCCAGATGCAGAACTCTCAGCTACAACTCAACACCATGTCTGCCTGTGTGTCACCATGCTTCCCACCATGACAATAATGGACTAAATCTCTAAACTATAATCCAGCCCCAATTAAATATTTTCCTTTATAAGAATTGCCACGGCGCCATCCCGAGACTTGAGCAAGGTTCTCCCCAGCTCGGGGGTCTTTCACAACACCCTAAAAGGGAGCTAATACAAGAATCTGGAAGAGATTTAAAGACTATTGAGGAAGTGAAGGAGGAGAAGCCAACACTGCAGAAAGGATGTGGAAGAGCAGGCAGCTGCAGGTCAGGAGGTGAACAGATTCACCAAGTGCCCCACAGCAACACCCTGCAGCTGCTGACAGCTGTATACATGTAAAGGATTGAGTGGGCCGGCTAGGCTGCAACTTAAGCAAACGGGCAGATGCTGCGCTATTCCCTGAGAGGAAGATCAGAGGGTTAGGGCTGGGTTAGGGAAGGCAGGTTTGATCCTTGCTATACTCCAAGGAGAGGAGGCTGAATAATCAAATCTAGAGCTCAGGTTAGAACACAGGCCTAGCTGTATCAACTCAAATGCTGAGGATCAAAGCCATGTCTAGAGCATGCTAGACAAGCGCTCCGTTACTGAGCTGTACCCCAGTTCTAACTATTGATTCTCAAGGTGCAATACCAGAGTTCATTCTTGCAACGCTGAAAATGAGCTCATAAGCTGAGCTAACTCCCATAAACTGAATCTTTCTTATAAAAAAAAAAGAAAGAAAGAAAGAATTGCCACGGTCACTGTGTCTCTTCACAGCAATAGAAATTTAACTAAGACAACAACCTATACCCTAACCTACACCATGATAGGATAAGATGTTCTGCTAAATAATTTTGACATGTTCAGTCAAGTTCCTACATAACTAAAAAACCTTGGTAAGCCCCTGGCCTTTCAGTCAATGCTATTTTCTCAAACTCTATGTTAGGGAGATAGCCTTATCTGACAGAAAATAAAGCTTGCTTAATTTCACCAAAGATTATGGGTGATGTCTTTATTTTTGTTCTGTGAAATTAACAATTAGAGGTCCCATCAAGATCAAGACCCCAACCCAAAGTCTGAAGCCTGACTTTCGCCCCGGGACTCCAGACCCCAGAATGCTGCCTCAGCAGACATGCATCTTGACAATGCTCCGAGACATGCTTTCGCTTCCGGGGATCATTGGAGTAAACTGTCACATTAAAGAGAAAGCAGCGACAACTATCTGCAGAGGCCTCTATTGGGAAGTCATAAAAGAGATCCCATCTGGGGCACAGAGAGGTATTTGACAAGGTCCACAAACGTCTGCCCAGGGCACCAGCAAGACGTTGCACTGTTCATCTGGGTTTTGGCAACTGGTTCTTGGTCCCTGTGTTTGTTCTGTTTTTGTTTGTCTCCTGATCAGGGTACTAGTGAAAAATCTCTGCCTGCCTAGTTCTTGGATACTGGGGATGGAGAAAGAAATCTGTCAAAGCCAGTTAAATATATAAATGAAAGTAGCTGCCACATGTTTTGTTCTTGATGGGTTTCTTTTGACTACAAGAAGGTTCTGTGTTCTACCTACACTTACTGGTTTTATTTTTGCTGACTCTGTCCCTTGAACCTTTTGTGTTCTGAGTTTACTGATTTCATTTTTTTCTGTGTCTGTCTCTTTAAACCTGCTACCACTACCTCCCACCCTGTTACTGCAGCTGGCATAGAGTCCCATCCAGCCCCAAAACCTTGTTTTTTTCTTGGCCTGCACCAGGTGCTAGCTGAGAAGTACTGCATGGAAAACTGCAGTGGGTAGGGAATCACCGGGCTGCAGGCAAGCACTCCAAGGTGTGTGTGTGTGTGTGTGTGTGTGTGTGTGTGTGTGTGTGTGTGTGTGTAAGGGTAGGGATACCGACTAGCCCACTTTGGCCACTGGCCACAGCTGCATTCTCTGTTCTCAGGTTGTTCTGGTCCCCCACCCCCAGTCATTGAATTCAAATTAGCAGGGATTCCTGTGTCTTTTAGATATGGATAATATTGAAATATTGCTTTATGCTGTTCTGCTTTATTGGAAAGCTGGCTCTGGAGTTGGGTTATGGCTCCCCAGTCTCTATACCCAAGTATGATTATTTAAGTTTCCTGTCTGTGGTATGGCAGATAAGCCACATGATTTTATGATAGGAAAAAGTTAGAGCAAAATAAAACAGCAATAAATAAATAGATAAATAAATAAATAAATAAGACATGCAAAGTAATAGTAACTTTATAAATGATCAAATTCTTTAATATGTTCAGAACTATGCTTGTAGTCATGCTATGTACAAATGTAACTTATTTACAGGAGTCAGCTTTGTTTAGCCTCCTATGTATGTTTTCAGGGTTAAGACTAAAGCAAATAACCCAAAACAAGTAAAGTATATTTAAAATAAGGTATGCTTAATAGATGGCCCTCAAGACTTCTCAGAGATCTGCTGGATATGGCATTTGAAATGTCTAATGGAAAAATCTTCCTATGATAGACAGAGATACCGTTTCTAGAGGCAACCCTAATGTCTCCAAAGAACTCAGATAGGGCATAAATCTGGATTGTGATGACACTAACCACTGGGAAAAACTGCCTCACGCCTCACCTACTGCCAAGGCCATGTATAAACTGTGGACACTGTTGGGTTGACAGCCCTAGTCTACCTAAGTCAAAGTTGGCCAATTTTCTCAAGTTCCTCAACCACAGAAAAATCTCTCCAACCTTTTGGGTCTGGCGGCTGAAGGACTATGCTGGCCTATGCAATGGCTGAAGATGCAATGTTGTCCTGTGTGATAGTCAAAGACAAACCTCTGCCTCCAATGAAAATACTCCTAGAGCCTACTAGGGTATTCATCCAGGTAGCTGGTAAGTTCCTGTCATCTTAATCGAAGAGTCCGTTTGGATTGTACTTCCTGTTATAACTTATCCTTCTTGGTTTTCTGGTGGTGTTGATGGCTAACTGTAGCTTTGTAAATTTAACAGTGGCTGCTTGGTTAATACATTTTATATATGAGAATCAAGTCTTGCCTTTCTAGAGCTATTAGGCTTCCTAATGAGAATAGCAAACTCACAGACATGTTTGCCTTACTAGCAGGTTTCATAATAAAGGATAAACAGGTTTTAGATGCAGCTTTTACTATTTAAAGAAACTTGCTTTGCAATCACTGTTCTTGCAATCAACCACCTATGTTCCATAGTAAATGACTGGATAAAAAAGGCTTTAAATTTATATAAGTTCTGAAAGTCTAAGAAAATATTCTGAAATACAAGTTATAAAAGTCTAAGAATATAAAAAATTATGAAGGTCTAAAATAATTTAAGATCTATAAATACAAGTTACTCTAAACTATCATTATATTAAAATTTCAAAAGTTCAGAGTTTTAAAAACATTGATGGGTGGAATTCTGATAAGCATATCTATTACAAGCTCAAGATTTTACACTTCCTTGATTGTTTTCTAAGAATAGAGCCAAATATGCTTCTCATCATGCTAAGGACATCTCTGTCCAATCTATAGATCCAGGCCAGTGGACAGAGAAAAGAATGCTCATACCTTTTCACCCCCAGCCATAGCTTTTGCTATGACTCAAAGGCTCAAATCTACTCCAGCTCTTTCAGAGCCCTGGTTAGCTGCTTTTTTCTTTCTTTTCTAATATGTATTTCAATTCAAATTACAAACAATGGTAATGCTAACGTATCTAAAACTTTTATCTTTTTGTAAATTTAAGGATTCACACAAACGTTAGGGAACTGCAACTTGAACCTACCTGCCACAGGTCAAACAGACTCCAGAGAAGTATTCCTGTCATGTCAACCAACAACCTAAGTTTCCCTGCTTATTGCCTATTTCTGAGGGGGAAGATCCAAGTGTAAGATTTCTGCTTTAAATCCCTTAACTTTAGCATCTGACCCTATTCAACATCTGTCTCTCCAGATTTCCACTCAACTGGTAGGCACCCTCCAGGAATCAGCTGCAGACTGCAAACTGCTTCAAACAGCTATGGGCCCTGACCTGCTGAAAGCTGATATAAACCAGTCTAGCCAACATGATTGCTCTCTGTCTCTTCAGTTGGATATATGAACCAAATGCTTCTGATGAATGCCCCATTGCCAGAATTCCTGTCAGCCTTTGGCTAATATTCCAGACTTTCTGGGCCCTGACAACAGTGTCCTAATTTCAGTAGGAAGTAATTAGAGAATACATTGCCCCTTATTCTCAACAAAGGCTGGAATGTTAAGTCCAAAGGAGACTCCCTGGCAAAGGGAACAACATGGTATATATAATGGCATTACCAGGCTCCCTCATTGTCCAAAAGGTACCTGTTAAAAATAAAATAGACCAAGATCTATTAACAGTGAGTTAGCTAAAGTAGCTCTACAATATAATAAAGCATTCAACCTGATCTAGGCAGAACAAAGAGGATGACTTTACAAAAAACTGTATTCTTCTATGCTAACCAATCAGATGTAATTAGACAGACTCTAGAAATGATTCAAATATTCTCACCAACTAGAAAATGCTAAGATTCTTGTTCTCTGCCTGCATTATTAGCCTATATAACAAATATAAATGACCATTCCCCAGCAAGAATTTGAAAGGGACACATAAGACAAGGTGGGGGGAATGATTGACCAGCCTGACTCCATCTTATGATTAAGACATCTTGCTACAAAGTCAAAATAAGATCATTCCTGTTTTCTGTAGAACTGGGACTAGACCAGGTCTTGACCCATTTTCTAAAATTTCTCATGTTCCATACCCTACACCCTAACTTACATCTTGATAAGATAAGATGTTCTGCCAAATAATTTTGAAATGTTCAGCCAAGTTCCTACATAACCCAAAACTCTTGGAAACTCTCTGGCCTTGCAGTTTTGGGGGGCTAAATAAACCCCATTTTTCCTATGTTCAATGTTATTTTCTCAAACCTCACTTTAGGGAGATATCCCTGTCTGACAAAACAATAAAACTTGCTTAATTTGACTAAAGAATTTTGTTACTTTTGTTCTGTGCAATTAACATAAGCTTTTCTTTTAAAAGGATAGGGTATGCAGTATGTTAATGATCTGTTTGTTCTAGACTCCAACTCAACCAGAATTTCTGTGGATGGAAACTAAGAAGAAATGTGTCTGTTTGGATACTTAGGTACAATCAAATAACCTGACCAACCTCCCCGAAATATATACATGTCAACAGACGATAGTTTCTGATTGCTCAGAAGAGTGGGTGGTTTCATGTCCAGAGAACAGTTTTAGTTAGAAAATAATAGATTTCTAGTTTCAATAAATGAGATGAGGTGAGGACCACCCATTGCATGTAATAAAAGTCAAAGTGTCTCTTGATAATTTCATTTTGAGATTTTTACCTCTACATTTAAACAAGGAATGACACTACTTACAATAACTAATGGGACTGTTCCAGGAACTAGAACCAGACATATATCACATTATAATTTAGGCATGGGCATGGTGGAGCATGTACTTGGGTGGCTGAGGCAAAAGGATTTAGAGTTTGAGGCTATACTGGGATATGTAGTGAGAGTCTATCTCAAAAATACCAAAATGAAAAAATAAAAAGAACTGGAAAGACCAGAGTCTCTGAATTGATGATACTGACCCCCTCCCAGCATGCACTTGGAAGCAGTTAATAATACAGTGGCCGTTTGGAGCGATGAGCCCAGATGATGATGGTCACAGGTGAAATGAGAGTGTCAAGGTGCAGCTCTATTCAACCCAGAATGGAGTGATGTCTTAGCTGAGACCTGGATGATGAGTTAGCCAGGTGCAGAGAGGAGAGATTAGTGAGTGTTTCACATGGGGGAATACATATGGGCCAAGGTCTGGGTTCCCAAAAAAAATTGATAAATCTTGAATAATAGACACTGCTCAGCATGAGGGGAACACAAAACAAAATTATTAATTCAGAAAAGTGGAGATTCTGTACCTGTGAACAGAAGCCTATCTTCCTAAAGCAATATCAGCAGAAACAGTATAAGAACTGAAACACCTAATCTAGGCCATCCTGGGAATGGCCTGAAACCATCAGTGCACAGAACAGAGCAGCCTCCCTGAGGCTCAAAAGCCAACAGCAAATGTGAGTGGCTTGAGATGAGATGGTAATTCCAGGGTGGTTCTACAGGACTATTGAAAGAAAAGGGTTTTAGTGGCTTTCAGGCGGAGCTGAAGCACAATTATTATATTTATAGGACTCTTCATCTGACCATCCACAACAGATCATGCCCTAACAGCTGTCAACCCTGGAGACAGAAAATTCCACGTCGGTTCTGAACATGGTTAACTGTCACTGTCAACTTGACTAGACTGCAGGAGAGCTTAGCATACCATCCCCCACTACCTTACTCTTGGCTTCCTGACTACAGATGTAATATGACCAGCCACTTATGCTCCTGGTACCATGATGGACTGCATTGCCTCAAACTGAGAACCCCAATATGCCACCCTTCTTTCTTAAAGTTGCTATTGTGAGAAATATGATCATAGCCCTGATAAAAGTAATTAAGATAGCATGCTTCCTCTCGATGTGTCTCCCGTTTCTGCATCTAGTTCAGGCATCAGGGGATGCTAGAGAAGTAAGTACAGGATGTTCATGAACACAAACACACAGAGAGAGAGAGAGAGAGAGAGAGAGAGAGAGAGAGAGAGAGAGAGAGAGAGAGAGAGAGGAGAGGGTGGGATAAACATCTTGTTCTGACCACTCTTCCCTTGCTCCCCCCTCAGCTCTTCCACTCTCTAGCCTCCAGCTTGACTCTCTATTCAAATTATTAGACAGCAGCCTTGCCTCTTCAGTGATTTCCCGACCACCTCCCAGTCACTATTTGAATTTTCCTTCTAGCTGGACCACCTTGAGTGTTGCTCTGACAGATATCTTCTTAAGTGGGACCTTCGAAGTGTTTTGTAATTAAAAGATTACTGTGAGCCAAAATAAACCTTTCCCTCCAAAGCAAGGCTCAAGTCTTAAAGCCTTGTTTCGAAGATTGATTCTGCCTCTTCCTGGTAGGATGAGCATGGGTAAGAATGCAACCACCCTGGTCCCCCTGCCTCCTCACCTGTGAAAGGGGGGGTGATCACACTGCAGTGAATGAGCTAAGTTCAGACAGTGGATTGACGTAGTACTGACAAGCAGAAATGTTATTTAACCAAAACTCATATGCTTCCCAGATACCAAAAGGAGTGGTTTCCTCATGGCCACTGGTCTGAAATTAAGTGATTATTACAAATATGTTTTTATTCAGCTCCCCAGATTTATACTTAAATCAAATAAATAGAATATTGTTTCAGATCTGTTACATTTTTAATGATTCTAAGACTGACCACATCATCTCTGTCTAATAACATACATTTGAATTTTGCTGTGAGGAACATGAGGTTTCGATGAGGTGAGTTGTTTGAATTTGTTTCTTTGCTGTACTTTAAATTATTACAATAATTCTGGGGTTGGTTTTCTTCACCTGTAATTCCAGCACAGTCTTCCGTACTTGTGACCTCACGGTAGCTATGGTCAAGGACTACACCAATGAAGACAAGCCTGCCAGTGACTCCAGCACAGGAGAAAGAGCTCATGAGTCTGTACTGCAAGCTGGGGAACTATTGGGAGCTATATGGATGGCCACTGGGAGAAGAAGTAAATTTTTCTTTGGGAATGTGGCCTCTGGTAGGTTGCCCAAGCTCATGAAGGCAGCAGTGATTAGACTCAGTGAGCTATATTTAAAATAAAAAAAAAAGAAAAGAAATGAAAGTTGGAAGGTATGTTTTGGGAAGTTCTGAAGAAGTGGAAGGGGGAAGTTCTGGAGGGATATGACCAAGATTATATATATATGTATATACACACACATATATATATACACATATATATATATGTACACTACTTTATATACATTGTATATTACATTATACATTACATACAATATACATTATTTGTTACAAGATTATATATTACAAGATACTATATATTATATTACATACATTACATTATATACATTATATTAGGTTATATATTATATATTACATACTATATACATAATTTATTAAAAGATTATATACTATAAGATACCATATATGTGGTATTTTTCACATGGCAATATACATGTTACATGCTACATGCTACATATTACATGTCATACATTGCACATCACACATCACATGTTACATGACACATATCAAACATTACATATCGTATATTGTGTATCATATATTACATGTTTTATATACATGAAATTGTCAAAATATATTTAAAATATTAATTAAAAATAAATACTCACCATAGTGATGATGAGTAAAAGATAGAAACAGAGCCCAGAGTGCTTGAGTGAGCAGCTGACATCACTCAGCAGGGCAATGGCTGTTGCCAGTCATCTTTATTTTTTTTTTGTAAGAAATGGTAATCCTCACAGGAGTTACCTTGGAATGTGAAGAACATTTTGGGTTGTCATAGTGATAGACAGGTAAGGGTCTGATTTGCAAAACAATCTACAATGATGGGTATTATGTACCTATTTCTTCTAGATTATAACAGCCCCCTGGGCAAGAAGGACATTCAGAAGACTCAGGAAGCAGATGAAGCATACAAGCTTCAGGAAGCTACTGAAGATTATAAGAGGCACAAGGCCAAGCTACACAAACAGTGATAACTGCTTGAGAGAAGAGATTCTCTGACCATAAGGGCTGCCTACAATTTGGACACTACTTTCATGGACTATTTTACCAGAATGAGGATTTCAATGATGTAGCTGCTTTTGAGCCCACCACGCTCCTCTAAGTAACCCCTTACCAATACTCTTGCAAGTGACTCAGATAAACTCACCGATACACTGTTAGACCTGGTGGGCCTGTTTCTTTGTCCAGTGACTGGTGCCCTAATGGGTGAACCAGTGTTCATTTATACCACCCCCAAAAGTGCTACAACAATCCAGTCCCAATACATGTATGTCAGACTAATAAATATTGGATGAAGTGGGATAACTTGAGAAAGGGCCAGGGCTGGAATTATGGGTCATTTCTGTCTAAAGCAGATTTTTAATTTTTTCCTTAAAGGTTTTTAGAATCCCTCAGGCAGGTGTGACATGCATGCAACTGGCAGGAATTCAGTTCTTATTCTAGAAGTAGGGGTACAAAACATCACAGTTCCTTACTTTCTCATCATCCAGCTTCATCGCATCAATGAGGCAGGAAGTTCTGTCCTATTTATCTTGATGACCTTCAGTAGACCACAGTTCCCCTGCGTTTTCAACTACAGAATCAGGGGAGGTGGGCTGATTTTATTTTTAAAATCCTGTACTCACAGGAACCTATTTCCAACCTTGTCTGTTACAATGCTATTTGAAAGGAAATGATGTAACATCTTTCTTCAAGTTCAGTATCAATCCCACATACACAAGGAAGGCTCTGGAAATGCCCCCTTTACATGATGGAATCCTATATATCCTATTAAGTGCATCTTATGACACAGCATCCACAACACAGACACTTCTCTGGAGGCCTCTCTACCTATCAGCTCCTTGCCCTCACCCCCACAGATAAAGGTAATCACACATTGCTCTGTGCTTCTGCAATGCTTGGCTCATACCTCAAACTAGCCATAGTGACATTCACTGCCATCAAAGGCTTGTCTGTGTTTGTGCATTTGTGTTTGTGCGTGTGTGTGTGTGTGTGTGTGTGTGTGTGTGTGTGTTGTGTGTGCATACCCATGTGTTTTATCTGTATGTACGTGTGTAGGTGTGCAACTGCCTTCCCTTTTGAATGAAGAGCTCCTGAGAATACAACCTACATTTTACTCATGTCACATCACTGTCAAACTGTATTGTGTTGACACATTCAGATGCTAATATCTGAATATACTTGACGTACACAAATTACAATTTCATATAGTTCATGCTAGTAGATACTCATTGAACATACACATATTTGTTGTTATACAATGTATGTATTCCTGGAAAACCTTATGTTCTGCAAGAATTGTTAGCTAGACGTTTCTGTACAAGGATCTACCGTCAATGCTTCAGACTTAATATGCCATGGGGTCTTCAATCCAGTTGTTCAACTTTATTACTGCCACTGAAAGAAATTGTACAAATTTATAAACAAACAATGTACAGACAGAAATCTTCAAAAACAAATGCTACAAAACAATCCAGCAATATATGAAAAGGATTTACACTATGACCAAAAGAAACTTGTCCCAGAAATTCTAGGTTGGTTTAGCCCATGAAGGTCAAAATTGAAATATGCCACATTAGTAAAACAGGAATAAAACACAGACAGATTAATAGACCCCAGAAAAAACTTCAACACCCTTATAATAAAACACTCAATAAGCTTGAAGTGGAAAGGAACTTCCTCAAGTTCTTCAAGGGCATTGAAGCTAAATGCATACTTAATAGCAAAAGACTGAATATTTTCCTCCAAAGACCATGATCAGGACTGACCCTAGAGGCACTGCAGGTGTGGCTGCTGTGTCACATATGCGTCAGTAGGTGGCAGAGAAGAGAGAGACTATGTCTATGTTCAGTGTTCTGATCTGGGAACATCTGAATGGATTAGTAGCTTAACGCTCCCTGAAAAAGAAAGGAAGGAAGGAAGGAAGGAAGGAAGGAAGGAAGGAAGGAAGGAAGGAAGGAAGGAAGGAAGGAAGGAAAGAGAAAGAAAGAAAAACGAAAGTCCAAGATTACTGTCCATCTGGTACCATAAGGCACAGATAGGGAGCTAGCCTGAGATGACCACCAGTCCAGTGCAACTCAAGCCATGGTAGACCATGCCAATATGACCCTTGTCATGTGCCATAACTCACAGATAGGGCATAGCACTGCTGAGATGACCCCATATACTCGGAGACCCAAAATGCCTCTAAGAAGAACAAGTAAGTGGTGGAGAAATGGAAGAGAAAGAGAAGCAGAAGGATGTGGGCACAATGAAGAGAAGCAGAACTGGAGAGTTGAGGGTAGTGAGGAACAACCTGTTGTGAGTAGCCAGTGATGCCACCTAGGACCTGGCCTGTGTTGCTACCAGGGGCCATATCTGGGTCCATGGTCCTACAGCAACAGGGATCTATTACCATCAAAGGCCAGGCAGATATTCCTGGTCTAGACTGCTCTCAGGGGACATGTTGATGTCTGAGGGTTGGGTAGAACTGGCCACATCCCTTGTCTGGGTATCTGGAGAGAGCTGGCCCTGGGGGTACAAGAGCAAGGAAAGCTGACCCCGCCCCTAGCCACCTGCAATACTCCAGGAGAGTGGCCCCATACATCACCCAAGAAGCACAGTAGCCCAAGAAGCACAGTAGAGCTGGCCCTGGTTGCCAGTCAAAAGGCCTCTGAGGGCATGAGCATGGGGGAGTTGGCCCTGCCTCTTGTCTGCCCTGCTGTGGAGTCACTGAGGGAGAGATTCCCTTACCTCCTCTGTGGCAGGCAGGAGAGCTGGCCTCGATGGAGTCATGAGAGCAGAAGAACTGACCCTGCACTCCTCCCTCACCTCTGCATCATCTCCTGCCTCCAGGTTCATTCCATGTCCTGAATTCTTTAAATAATAAACAGTGATGTGGAAGTGTAAGCCTCTCCCAAAGTTGATTTTGGCCATGGTGTTTTATTGGAGCAATAGAAGCCCTAACTAAGACACATATTCTGCCTAGGATCCCAGTAGCCACAACTGGCAGGATCTCAGAAGCATTTCTTACCAGGCAACACAACCACATGATATTTTTCTAAGAACTAGAGAGGGCAACAGAAACCATGGAACAGAATACCACTCAACAAAGACAAGAACTGATACCAGCACACAGAATTATAATCATCTCAAACCCAGATGCCTAGATGCCAGCATAAAAACACAATAACAGCCAGAACATATCTCCACTAGAGCCCAGCAACCCTGCTACAGTAGACCCCAAGAAACTCAATATAGCTGAAGCACAAGACAAGGGTTTCAAATTAGCTATTATGATTATGCTCAAGGTCCTTAAAGAGGATTGGCATGAACCCATTATTGAAATTTACAAACACACACACACACACACACACACACACACACACACACACACAGTGCAATAAAGGAAGAAAACTGTTCAAGATATGAAGGCATAAATGGTGTTAATAAAGTAACCCAAACTGAGAGAAAACAGGAAATGAAAATTTTAGAAACTCAACAGGAACCTCAGAGGCAAGCCATGCTAACACCATACAAGAGATGGAAGAGAGAATTTCAGGCATTTAAAGCCAAGTTAGAAGCAAAGAATACCTTGGTCAAAGAAAATGTTAAATCTAAAGAAGTCCTTTTTTTTTTTTCTTTTTTTTTTTTCTTTTTTTTTTTTTTTTGGTTTTTTGAGACAGGGTTTCTCTATGTAGCCCTAGCTATCCTGGAACTATCCTGGAACTCACTCTGTAGACCAGGCTGGCCTCGAACTCAGAAATCTGCCTGCTTCTGCCTCCCAAGTGCTGGGATTAAAGGCGTGCACCACCCTGGCATACACATCCAGGAAGTCTGGGATGCTGTGCAAAAGACAAATCTGAGAATAATAGAAATGGAGGAAGGAAAAGAAACCCAGGTAAAAGGCACAGCAAATACAACAAAATCATAGAAGAAAATTTCCCTAACCTAAAAAAAGAGGTGCCTATCAAGTACAAGAAGCATACAGAACATCAAATAGACTGGACTAGAAAAGAAATTCCCACAATACATAATAATCAAAACACTAAATGTACAGAATAATAAAGAATATTAAAATATGCAAGTGAAAAAGACCAAGTACCATATAAAGATAGACCTATCAGAAAACCCCTGGCATTTCAATGGAGATTTTAAAAGTCAAAATGGCCTGAACAGGTGTTCTTAGAAACTCCAAAAGACCATAGATACAAGCCCAGAATACTGCACTAAGCAAAATTTTTAATCACACTAGGAAGAGGAAGGCATTCTATGATAAAATCAAATTTAAGCAATATCTACAAACCCAGCTTTGCCAAAAGTACTAGAAGGAAAATTTCAATCTGAAGAGGTCAACCCCACCCAGAAAACACAAATAATAAATAATCTCAGGCAAGTAATAAACAATCTTAGCAAACCAAAAGAGGGGACACACACACACACACACACACACACATACACACACACACACACACACACACACATACATGACACAACAACAAAATAACCAGAATCAGAAAACACTGCTCAGTGATAACTCTCAACATCAATGATCTCAGTTTCCCAATAAAAAGACACAGACTGTGGTAGTTTGAATAGACATGGCTCCCTGGATTCATCTGCTTGAATGCTTGGCCCATAGGCCTTTCACAGTCACTTCAAAAAAAAAAAATCTTGGGACAACTCTAATCACGCAAGTGAAAGACTTGTATGAAAAAACTTCTAAGTCATTGAAAAAAGAAATTCAAGAAAACATCAGAAGATGGGAAGACGTCCTATGCTCATGGATCTGTAGGATTAGTGTAATAAAAGTGGTGATCCTACCAAAAGCAATCTACAGATCCAATGTAATCCCCATCCAAATTCCAACACAATTTTTCAAGTCCATGCCACCAATTTTCAGTTTCATACAGAAACATAAAAATCCCAAGATGACTAAAACAATCCTGAGTAATCAGAGAACTGCTGATCCAAAGTTGTACTACAGAACAACAGTAACAAAAACAGCATGGTACTGATACAAAATAGACATGCTGACTAATAAAAAGGAATTGAAAACCTAAACATAAATCCACACACCCATGGATGCCTGATTTTTGATAAAGGATACAGAAATACAAAATGGAAAAAAAAAATAGCATCTTCAGCAAATGGTTCTGGTCAAACTGGATGGCTGCATATAGAAGAATCAAAATAGATCCACCCTTACCACCATGCAAAAAACTCAACTCCAGATGGATTGAAGACCTCAACAAAAATCCAGATACACTGAACCTGACAAAAGAGAAAGTGGGGAATAGTCTTGAACTTACTGCCATCGGAAGAGACTTCTGAACAGAACACCATTAGCACAGTCACTAAGATCAACAATTAATAAATGGAATCCCACAAAACTGAGAAGTTTATGCACAGTATAGGACACTGTCATTTGGGCAAAGTGGCAGCCTACAGAACAGAAAAAGATTTTTATTTTTGCCAGCTACATATCTTTTAGAAAACCAATATCCAAAATATACAAAGAACTCATAATATTAGCTATCAAGAAAGTAGATTAATCCCCTGTAAAAGGAAGGGGGCTTACAGATCTAAACAGACAATTCTCAGGAAAGGAAACTCAAATGGCTGAGATACACCTAAAGAAATGTTCAAGGGAGACCCGCCCGGATCTGCCGGGATCCCGGGCCTGAGAACCCGGGAACAGAAAGACTCCGAAACTTCCCGATCTCACTTGCAGGGGGAAACCTCTGCCTGTGACACCAGGAGTCAGCAGCCAAGGAGCGCCGTTGAGAGGAAGCCTCACAGGAACTTGGAAGGCCCGTGAGTGG
>CM052703.1:77562785-77590009 GCA_028551405.1 Uromys caudimaculatus
GTGGGAGGTGGAATTCCCTCCTAGAGGCGGGTTGGGGAGGGGATGGGGGGTATACAAAGAGGAGACTCAGAAAAGGGGAAGCATTGGAAATGTATATAAAGTATCAAAAATAAAAAAGGAGGAAAAAAAAAAAAAAGAAATGTTCAAGGTCCTTAGTGATCAGGGAAATGCAAAACAAAACTACTTTGAGATTTATTCATTTTCCACCTGTCAGAAGGGCCAAGATCAATAAAACAAGCGACCACTTATACTGACAAGGATGTGGGGTAAGGGGACCACTCCTCCGTTGCAGCTGGAAGTAGGAACTTGTACAGCCATTATGGAGATCAGTGTTATTATGCCACAGGAAGCTGGGAATAGAATAGTTGCCTCAAGAGCCATCTATACCACTCTTGGACATATACCCAAAGGATGCTACATCCTACTATAGAGACACTTTCTCAGCCAAGGTCATTACTGCTTTCTTCATAAGAGCTGGAGATTAGAAAGAGCTTAGGTGTCCATCAATAGATGAGTGGATAAAAAAGTGGTACATTTACATAATGGAATATTATTCAGTCACTTAAAAATGAAATAATGAAATGTATAGGTAAGTTTCCCATTGCTTATGTTTATCACAGACACTTGCTGACCCACTGGCTATCAGACCATGACCAATCTTGAGTGTACCTTCATTGCCATAAAGCCAGATTGTGTGCAGTGCAGCCTGGTGGGTGACATCATCAAGCACCTTTAATAGGAGGGGTTCCTCCTGGTGGCCATGAAGTTCCTTCCTGAAGCATCACTACATTGATCCGTAAGACTGTCCTTTCTTCCCAGGGCTGGGGAAGTACATGAACTTAGCTCCTGGGATGATCATGGTCTGGGAGAGAGTGGCTCAATGTGGTGAAGACAGGCTGGATGGTTTGGGAGAGACCAGTCCAGCTGATTCTAAGCCAGGTATCATTTGAGGGCATTTCTGCATTCAAGTTGGCAGGAACAATATTCATGGCAGCAATTCAGTGGAAAGTACTGAGAAGGGATCAGTCTATGCTTGAAGCCTGAAGATCTGATCGACTACAAGTCCTGTGCCCATGGCTGGGTCTATGAAGGTAAGTGGATAAATTAGGGTCCTTTTCAACGTTACTGATGGGTCCCTGGGCACAGCTCTATTTAACTGAGGGCTGGATCATCTTTCCTAAAACAATAAACAATAAAGACTTTGGAACTGAAAATAAAAAGAAACTCAAAGGCAAATGGTTGGAGCTAGGAAAAAAATCACCCTGAATAAGGTAGCAAAGACCCAGAAATACAATTATGGTAGGTATTCACTTATATGTGAATGCTAGCTGTTAAGTCTTTGATAAGGAAGATACAATTTATATAACCACAGAGGTTAGGTATAAACTAAGGGACTAGGGTGCAGGGATGACTCACTCTAGGAAGGGAAAATAGAATAGAGTTGGGCATGGATAAAGTGGGTGGGGTCTGTAATGGGAGGAACAAATGGAAGAGGGGCAGGGAAAAGGGAATGAAGGAGGGAATGCAGAGAGGGACAGCTATGATTAAGGGCCATTTGAGGGACTGTATATAAACCTAATCCAGAAAAAGCATCCTAAGTGATATACATGTATATGAAGGCAATATAAATAAATCCCCCAAGTAATGGGGAATACAGAGTCTCAACTGGACATCTCTCATCTCCAGTATCAGGAATGGGTTACATCTAGTCAAATTGTTGGCCCCAAAGGATCCCGATGGGAACCTCAAACAAACCAGGCTATTGCCAAGGTTATTGGTTCCTCTCCACAAACTGACAGCAAAGCCCTGTTGCTGAAGATAATCGCTACATAATTCACTGAACATGGATAAGTCAAACTGGTGCCTATCTTGAGCCTTTACTGACTAGTGTTCACAATACTGTAAGGTACTTTGATTGCTACAAAGGAGAAAGGTAAACACCAACCCAGCTACAAACCTTTCAGTTTGCAATGACAACCTGCCTGCAAGATGCATGGGAGTAATAGTGGCAAAGACTTGTGAGAACAACTA
The DNA here is from genome assembly GCA_028551405.1 of Uromys caudimaculatus. NCBI lineage: Eukaryota > Metazoa > Chordata > Mammalia > Rodentia > Muridae > Uromys > Uromys caudimaculatus. Next base: position 77,564,817 of record CM052703.1, read on the forward strand.
ACCAATATCTGATTGGATCTAAGGCCCGTTCCATAGGTAAAACCTATGTCTGACACCACTCAGGTAGCCAAGAACTCAAACTACATAGGCCAGGGACCTAGGGGGAAGTCAAATACTACTGTTCTGCTAAATGGACACAGTGATAAAATGACTCCTAATGACATTCTGCTATATTTATAGATCAGTGCCTTGCTCATCCATCATTAGAGAATCCTCCTCCTACAGCAGAAAGGAACAAATAGAGAGACCCACAGCCAGGTAATGTTTAGAGTAAGAGACCTAAATAGGTTATCTCCATCCAACTCCTCCCCTCAGGGCTCAGGGAACTCTGCAGAAGGGAAGGCAGAAAGAGTGTAAGCTCAGAAGGGTGGAGGACAACAAGAAAACAGGGCCTTCTAAACACAGCAGGATCAATACACATGGGAACTCAAAAGGACTGAGCCAGCATGCACAGGGCCTGCATGGGTCTGCACCAGATAGAGTCCCAACACTATAAGAGGAAGTAGACATGAGCCACCCCCAACCCAGAAGCTATCTTTGATTTATAACTACTCAAAAATGAAAATTTAGTTTTGTCCTATGAAGTCTTACTAGTGATACAAACCTAAGGGCAGGCTCCATGTCAAGCTACTAATAGTCAACAAAAACCAAACTCCATGGTATTTTCAGGGGTTCTTTTTCTCATAATGTTTTGTTGGGGCATTTTTTTAACCTTACAGGTCCTTTTTGCATATATCATGGTTTCCAGTCTTGTGTTTTATGAGATTCCTGTATGTGTGAATACGTGCGTCTCTGTGCCTATATGTGTTTTTTATTTGGCTCTTTTTTCTTCTGTTTTATGTTTTGGGTTTTTTTTTCTTATTCCAACTTGTGTGTTTTGTTTTAGCTTATCTTATTTAAATAATTATTCTTTATGTTCCTTTGTTTTCTACAGAAAGACAGAAAGGGTTTGGGTGTTGATGGGAAGGGAGGTGGGGAAAGAATTCAGAGTTGTTCAGAATATATTGTATGAAAAATCTATTTTCAATAAAAGAAAAACAGAAAAAATTTCAAAATGATAAAACAAATTCAAAATCTTGTACTTGTGACTCTTGGAATAATATTCCCACTTCTTAATATTAAATTTCAGCTAGTTTGTATGTCTTTCCAGCAGTCCTGGAAGATTAAAGCTTAGTTCTGTTTTTAAAAAAAGAAAGAAAAGATAGAAAGAAACAACCAAATCACAAAATGGGCCATAGAATTCTCAAAAGAAGAAATACAACTGAGTAATAACTATATTTGAAGTATTCAACACCATTAGTCACCAGGGAAATGTGTATTAACACTACTCTGAGATTCCGTCTCTGCCCAGTGGAATGACTATGACAAATAAGAAGAACATTACAAACGCTGTCATGGATGTGAGGAAGGGGAGTTTTTACTCATTGTTGGAGGAGTATAAATTGGTGCCACAAATATGGAAATCAGCGTGGAGGTTTTTCACAAAGCTAAAAACAGACCTACCATATGATCCAGTTATGCCCCTCCAGGGCACATACCCAGTGGACTCCAAGTCCTACCACAGAGATGTTTGCCAACCCATGCTCTATTCATAGGAAATGGAGCCAGCTTAGGTGTCCATCAGCTGATGGCTGAATGAGCATGTGGCAAGGATACACAGTGGCATTTTTTTGAGCTAGAAAGAAAAATGAAATTGGGAAATCTGCAGAGAATGAGTCTAACTGAAAAATATTGAACTAAATGAGGTGAGCTAGGCCCAGAAAGGCAAGCATTTCTTGTCCTCTTTCACATGGAGATGCTAGTGTTGAACCTCGTGATTTGTGTGCTTGCTTTGAAATGTCTACAGAAGCAGATAAGAGACCCTAACGAGTAAGAGGAGAATGAACATGTGATTTGAAAGTAGTGAGAAGAGGAGTACTACAGGTTAACAGTGTAAGTGGGGATGGGGGCGGAGGGTCAGGGAAGAGGAGGAGGTGGGGGAGGTGAGCTAATGCAAGGATATATGGAGAACCCTTATGAAAACGAATGTGTTGTAAGCTAATTGGAAACATATACTTTAAAAAGAAGTTTTGACAATGGTGGACAATGCTTCCTCCAAAAGACATAGACTATTAAATGAAAATCTAAGTGCAAGGCCCGGGAAACCTCCCTATGCTGGTTCACAGGGACTTCCAATACAATATGGGCTCTTACCATTGCTCTTGATTGCCCACCGTAACCAGATGGTGCTGAAGATACAATGCAGGTTGGCTGTGGGATGCAGAGAAATCAAGCTGCAAATGGCCTGAAAACCTTCCTTTCCACTGGCTAGTTTTCATAGGGTCGAAGGTGCTATTCAGGTTATGATTTTACCCAGCAGCAAAACCTTCAAAGCTATAATACTGAGCTGCCAAGAAATATATGCCCTCTGGTACAACAGTGGAATGAAGATTATGTGGATAACTGACTAGAGTCTGCAAGAGAGAACTCATGGCTGACACTGTAAACCTAGTCTGAAGCTCAGGAGGTCATAGACCCTAGACTACTAGGTCATAGACATAGTCATAAGTCATAGACAACCTACTACTGCTGTTTTGTTCAATTGACATACTGCTATGCTGCCTTCTAAATATTTATATTTATACCCATAGATGGGCGCTGAACCTTGAGGCAAGAAGCTTCTCCTTGAGGAGCATCAGTCAATGCCAAGACTCACACTTGGCCAAATTGCTGAGAATGAGTGACTGCTGAGTACTCAGCCCTAAATGGGACACGGGTGTTCCCACAGCTCGGGGACCACTGGGGAAGAAGCAGCGGAAAGGATGTAAGAGCTAGGGAATAGGGAGGAGGAGTGTTCCAAAGTGCTGTCTTCTGGACGTGACTTGGCCATTGTCATGAACTCTTTGCAGCTATGGTTGCCTGCCCAAGAGCAAGCCATCCAGATCACTTAATATTTCAGAAGGTAGCGTCGGTTGGACTCAGTAGATTACAAAACAAGGAGAAGGGAATGACATGAAAGCAAGAATGACATGCTGGTGTTTCAGAGAAGTGGGAGGGGGATCTGGGGATGGGTAAAATAAGATATAGTGTATGCATGTAAGAAATTGTCAAACAAAACTCTAAAAGTGTCTTCTATTCTCCACAAGCTACTTTTCCCATTATATATGTCTATGTATTCATGTACTTGACTGTCTCCTTTCAAATACAAACTTAGAGGGAATGCATGGGTTTTGTTCATTGTTACATCTGATACAAAGCAGGCTCTCAGTATGTATCACTAAACAAATGAACCAGTGAAGGGGATTTCCAAACACAAGGAGATCAAAAGATGCTAGGTGTCTAACATTTCAACAAATACTCATTACAAGAGCCTCTGGGAGAAAACACAGACCCAAACACAGCCTGGAAAGACTCAGAGACCACTACCTAGTGGAAGTAATGTTAAGAGCTGGACCACCAAGAGGTTAAAATTAGACAAATGGAGATTAGGAGAACAAAATTTAAACAACATGTGGTTATTTATAGTTTATTCTTACAGTTCTTCAAATTATGCATCTTTGTCCTTTCTGTAGAAGGGTGCTCAGGCATGAACGAGTGCAGCTTATAAATCAACCACTAAAGATGAAGATACAGAAATCCTGTAATTTGTAGTATTGTGGCTTGAATTTTAAGTGCCCTCCAATAGGCATATGTTTCATTTTATGAGTATAGGTGTTTCGCCTGTGTGCATATCTGAGTACCATCCACATGTCCAGTGCCTATAGAGGCCAGAGAAGGGCATCAGAATCCCTGGAACTGAAGTTACAGATAGTTATGAGTCACCATGTTGGTACTGGGAGCCAGATCCACTAAGGCATCCCTCTGACCCTCAGGATCATGTTTTAAAAGTTTGCTTTCTAGTTTGGGGTGCCACTTTGAAGACTGTGAAGGCTTTAGGAAGTTTTGCCTGTCTGATAGAAGTAGTTCACCAGGGATGACCCTTTAAATAATGTTTTACTCTTGTGTTCCAGCTCTGAGTTCTGGGCTTCCAGGCCCAGGCCCAATGTGAATAGCCACTGCTGTGTACTCCTCCTCCACAAGTTGTGTTAATCCTGAGATTTGCCAGAAAAACCAACTTCACCATTTTGAGCCAAATTTGAAGCAAGCTTTATTAAATATTAAGTACTGATCAAGACATGGACTTTGGTCAGGACCATTCTCTGGAATTTTCCAGTTGGATTGGCTTCAAACCATGTGCTGCAGGAGTTTATAAGGACAAACCTGTAGGCCACCATACTTTGCCATGAGGCCTTGTTATTTCCCAAGAACTACAATTCCCAGCATTCCAGGAAGTTAATTGGTTCCTGGGCAGGTGGCACTTATAGGTTAATTTGGGGATTATAGTTGCTCTGTTTTACCTTTCTCAGTATGATGAATTGTGGCCCTCTGAAACCACAGGTCAAGATCAAATTTTCTCTCTTAAATTAGCAAGAAGAAAAATTAGCCAATACAAGTGGCAACATAGTGCAGACCAGTCTGAAGAATATGATATTTTAGAAAACTGGTAGGGACAGACAAACCATAGTATATGCTCTGATATGTGGCACTCAAAATAAGATTTCATAGAAGCAGAGAATAATAATGGTTACTTGTAGCTGGACATTGGCTACTTTGTGGGTTCTTCTTCTTTCTACCCTTCTCCACCCTCTTTCTTCCATCCTTTCAACCCCTAACACTGGATAGGAGAGAAAAAAAAAATAGAGGAGAAACGGGGTGATGCTATCATTAGACTCCTTCCTGCTGGTCAGGGGCATCAACTTCCTTGGGACAAGTTTGATCTTTGCTGTTTCTTCTTTCTTTTTTGCACATGACTACTGAACGATTCATGACCAACAGCAACCAACCAATAACTAACAACCCACCTCTGGTCCTTGCACTTATGTGCCCTCTGAAAAGTCCCCACAATTCCAAATGTCACACAATCACAGAAACCTGTCTGCTGCTGGCAAAATCACACCCCTGCTAGAGCATGAGGTAAATCATAGTCAGCTGCCGTGGCAATCTGAAGCAGCCCCATTCCCACACATGGGATTAAAATGAAAACATATTCTCGTAATATTTCTGTTTTTTTTTTTTTTTAAAGAAACCAAACTTCAAAATTGTCATTACAGTTACTAGAGAGAGGTTGACTAAATAAATGGGTTCATAAATTCCATGGGATAGGAGTGACTTGTTAGTGCTCTATGGCACAGTACAATAACTCTAATTAACACCGATTTGTTGTCTGTTTCAAAACAGCTAAATGAGAGAATTTTAAATGTTACCAACAGAAAGAATGAATAAGCATCTGAGATGATGGATAAGCTAATTATCATGATCAATCATTATATATTATATACATGCATCAAAATATGCTTTCTCCAGAAAGATGTGTCAATATAATGTGTCAAAAATGGTTTGAAAAAATTTCTGAGACAGTCTCCCTATGTTGCCCAGACTTGTGTGCGTGTGTGTGTGTGTGTGTGTGTGTGTGTGTGTGTGTGTGTAGGTATATGGTGTGTGTTTGGGGCAATATACCACATGTGTGTACCTACATGTAAAGTTTATAAGTTGACACTATTTGTCTTCTTCAATTGCTTTCCACTTTATTTTTTGAGCCAGAGCTTCTTTCTAAACCTGAAAAACACAAGTTAGACAATGCTGGCTGGCTGCCTGCAAACATCAGGGGCCCTTCTGTCTCTACCTCCCTAGCACTCAGATAGAAGGTGAGCAGTATTGTGCCCCACTTTTTTGTAGGCAGAATGGGGCCTCAAACTCAGGTCTTCCTTTTTGTGTGGCAAGGAATTTTTGGGCTGAACTATTTTCTCAGTCCCTTGGGTTGATCTTAAGACTTGAAATTCTCCTGCTTCAAATGGTCAAGTAATGGATATGTATCTCCATACTTGGCCTTTGTAGACTTTTCAGAAGGACAAGATTCAGAGCTTAGAAGTTGGTAGAATATGATTAGTTTTGTCCCAAGAAGTACACAGAAATGTCACCCTCGTGGACCAGAATGGAAGCTTTCAAGAAAGACATGGAGCCTAGAAGAAGGAAAATGGAGGTGGCAGATTGGAGGGAGAAGAGGAGGAGGAGGAGGAGGGGGAGGAGGAAGAGGAGGAGGAGGAGGAGGAGGAGGAGGAGGAGGAGGAGGAGGAGGAGGAGGAGGAACTGCTACTCTGAACATTAGTTTGGAGACTAGTAATCAGAGCAGCAAGAAAATAGAGATCAGGCTATAGGGCAAATGAGTTTTTCTTTGACATAACGGAGCTTGTGTTATTACCTGGATAGCTTTGTATTTAAGTGATTATGTTGCCATAGAACTTTTCATAATTCATCAAAATTCATAGGCCATAGAAAGCCAAGAAAAAAGAGTATGTGGCAGGATTATTATTTGAAGTTCAATTCAATAAATATTATTTATTTTTCTATAGAGTCTTTTATATGAAATATTGCCAGTGGCTTTATGGTCTAACAAGACTGACTTTGAGTGACTTAAGTTATTTGCTTTCAGGCCAAATGAACATTTTAACTTCCCCCTGCACTAAATGAGGTGATACACAGGAATTCTTGATATAATTTCAGTCACCCCACTGTCTTTTGTAGCTTCAGCTCCCTTGCTGAGCTCCAGAACAACATGAAGTGGTAATTGCTGCAGGTGTTCCTCGTGGAAGGGAACAACTCACCTTTCTCAGCCAATCACCCTAGAATGGCTTTTTGCACAGTGCTAAGCAGGGGTCTTGGGAGAGAAGCAAGCTGGTGAAGATGCCACCATCTGGACAGTGCCTTGGACCATGCTTGCCACTGTATGCAACTGACTCAGCAGGAACCATGGCCCAAACTGGGCTCTGGATCCTAGAGATGCAAATGTGACCCAAATACAGCCTTCTCACCCTGCCTTACCGCACCTCCTTCTGACACTTGAATGAACAGTCATGAGAAAGGCAATTTACATATTTGCTGCACTCTCTGCAGAAAATGACAAGCAGGAAAGACCTGCATACTGCATAGCAAAACCCAAAATCCTTTCCCCAGTCTCCCTCTCTCCTCACTCCACGCTCCCTAAAACTTGCTCATAAATTAAGCCTTCATGAGTTTCCCAAGTCTCCTCTCCGCCTGCTTCGATTCTGCTCTTTAATCTTTCTTCATCACCCAGACACCATATGAGAACAAGGTGGGTCTGGCCATGGGATGCTGCAAGGATTTATGCCAGTGTATTTTCCTCCTTCCAGGAACAGCTATTCTGAGCACATCTAAGCTATCAAATGCTGTTATCACCAGCACTTCCTGTTGCCTTAGAAATAAGTCTTTGAATTAGACCAAAAAAAAAAAAAAAAAAAAAAAAAAGAAAAGAAAAAAGAAAAAAGAAAGGAAAGAAAAGTAACCTTATATAATTATAATTTAACATGAGCAACAAATATTTAATGATCTTCCATGCACTGTGGGATACCCCCTTCTGTAAGAGTGAAGGACGTCCCAGGAGGAATGGATGTGACCTTTTCTCATTCTCACACCAATGACCAGTTCTTTAGAATCAGCCTAGGAGCCAAACTGACATTTTTTTTAAAGTATGGTAAAATACACAGGACATAAAATTTGTCATTCCAGCCATTTCTAAGGGTACATTTCTTACATCTATGGTGACTCGACTTTCCCCACCATCCATCTCCAGAACTTTCCTGTCACCTCAAATGGGAGCTTTGTCCCCATTAAACACTCCCTACTTCCCTCTCTCCAGGCCCTAGAAACCCCCATTTTGTCTCCATGAGTTTGACATCTCACAGAACAGGAATCATACATCATCTGCCACTCTTTTGGGGTGGCATATTTCACATAACACAATGTCCTGGAGACTCATGCAGATTGTAACAGGTGTCAGATTTGTACTAAAACTAAATTCCATTATTTGCATGTGTGCATAGTGCCATGTTTTCTTTGCTCATTCTTCAGTAGCTGGACCTGAAATTGCTGCCACATTTTTACCTGAAAATAATGCTACAATGAACACAAGTGACTTAAGTCACTTTTTTCTCCACCAGAAAAGTCTGAAGTTCATTCTGTTCCTCCTGGACTTTTTATCAGGTATAAAAATAGCACCCTCAATCATTTAAATGTTTCAACCTTTCCCTACTACCTCATGAAGTAGATGTTTGTGAGTACTTGCCATTTCTCCAAGAACTTCCTCCCTGTCATATCTGACAGATTAGAGCTCCCTCCAATATAATTGGCTACACCAACATCTGGAGATGTATAACTGAGTGGGAATCAAAACTGGTCAGGGAACACCACGGTATGGGCTGTAATAAGCCAATTAAACTTACAAGTTTAGAATCAGTACTTGTTGGGCGGTTGGGCTGGTTAGTGTTGAGCTTTGTACTTGTACAATATTTGTATAATACAAGTTGGGGAAAATGGAGACTCACTTAAACCAGTGCCTCTCCTTTGAAGATAGAAACTGGGAAAAGATAATTCTGAGGAAGAAAGGCAAGCCTTATACAGGAAGAAAGATAGGAGGCCAAGCAAAGATGAGAAAATTACACACCCCCAAACAAGGCACAGACACTAAAATAGCATTTCTCATCTTGGCTTGGCTGCCCAAGTGGGGTACATTTCTCAACCTGGGGGTTGCAAGAGATTCCTGCATACCTTTCCAAGGAGTTTCCTAATTTTCTTAAACCATTTTGAGTTACTGCTCTTCTATGTAACCCAATGTGTCAAGATAGTCTATTCAGATATTTATTTCTGTCTTGTTTCTCGTCAAAGGCAAAGAAAGATAAACGGTAATTTTCTCTTTCCTTCCAACTCCTAGAACAATCGCTATATTTTTTGTGTATATGTGCAGCTGTTCTTTTGTGTATATGTGCAGTTTGTTCTTTGTGTATTTGAGTGTATGTTTATGACAAACTTGGGTGTCATCCTTCAGAATGTCATCCACCTTCTTTGAGATTGGGTCTTTCATTGACCCGAAACTCACTGACCAGTCTAGACTACTTGGCTTGAGAGCCCCAGGTATCCTCTTGTCTCTACATCCTCAGCACTTGGGTTACAAGCACATGGCCACCATGCCTAGCATTCTTACATAGGTTCTGGTTATTAAACACAGGTTCTTGTGCTGGTAAGCCAACTGTGCTATCTATCCAATCACACTTTTAGTTTCCTTTATTATTGTTACAGTTCACTTTCCAATATGGTAACTATAAATCCTGTGTGTCTATCATGTTCCTGATGCATGATTCATCTGTGTAGAATATCTAGTACATGTTAATCAGTACTAAAGTTGGACATGAAGCATGGCATAGATAACATTATGTTGGTTGCCCGTTGAAGTGGAATATTGGTTACTTTCCTTGCATGTGACCAAATACTTAACAGAATGATCTTAAGGGAGGAGAGGTTTATTTTGGCTCACAGTTTTGAATGCACAGTCCATCATACTAGGATAGACATGGAGGCTGCCAGGGAAATATAAAGCTCAGCCCAGAAGCAAAGATTTAGGTATAGATATCAAGGGCCCATCCCCAAGTGACTCACCTGCACCAGCCATGCCTTCTGACCCACAGACTCCCAAAGCCAACCATCCACTGAGGTGGTATTCAAACACATGAGTCTATAGGGGACTTTTAACATTCAAACTCTAACAAATAACTTGAACACATTCAGTTAAATAAAAATCTATTTACAAATTTCATTTTACTGTTTTTAATGTGGCTGTTAGAAAGCTTTAAATCACATAAATGGTCACGTTGTATCTCTCTTGTACAATATTGATGGATGGTCAAGATCAGCCTCTTGGTCACAAATCATAGACACAGGTGTTGTTGTTGTTGTTGTTGTTGTTGTTGTTATTGTCATCTTCATTGTTAAGTTTAGAAACTCTCCTGAATGAAGCACTTACCCAGTGCTAAAGTTGGTAGTGAGACTGACCATGGATTCCAGCTGGAGTTCAAGAGTTGGGCTAGTGTGTGAGAGAGAGACCACTGCTGCCAGGAGATGACAGAATGGAGAGGCGGAGTCTACAGTGCAGGAAGCCTGTGGTTTTTCCCCCTGCAGTGCAGTAAAGGCAATAAGTTCTCATGTGCTGATGCCTGAACACTACAGGCAGTTCATCACAGACCACCGATGCTTCAAGCTGAGGTCTCTGCATCTAAGCCATAGCTTGGCTCTCTCACTGGAGAGAACGCCCCCCAAAACAAATAGCTGAAAACTACCCCTCTTCCTGGCACCAAACTAAGATCTGGGATTTGAGATAGGACAGGAAATGATATACCTCATCAGTCATGTGGGTCAGGGACTCACAGCCAGGCTTAATTTCATTTAGAAAAATAAATGTAAAGTTTTCTTCACCCTACCAGTGTGGAATAAATTTGTAGCTGTTTCACAGATAGTCTTTGGCTGAGAATCCACGCACCTGCAAGTCTTCAAAAATATACGCAGGGAATCTGAAGCCAAAGGGCTCTCAGCTTTTGTGCATCAGCTGCCGCAGGTCTCATCCCATATAGCTTTCATTAGACAAGCAGGATCCATGTTTTGCAGGTGCATGTATTCCTAGGAATCTATGCATAAAAGCCAGTGGTTGGGAGTCAAGAAATTTTTTCCACTAATGCAGAAGCTACCATGAGCCCTCTGAGTCTAGAAGGATCTTAGGGACACAATAGTCCAATATCCCCTCTCTGCTGGGGAGAAGTTCAAAGCTAGACAAGAGGATAAGTAGGATTTTCTCAAGGTCCACACCATTTGTCTTAGGTTTTTACTGCTGTGAATATACACCATGACCAAGGCAACTCTTATAAGGACAACATTTAATTGGTGTTGGCTTACAAGCATAGAGGTTCAGTCCATTATCATCAAGGTGGGAGTATGGCAGTGTCCAGGCAGGCTTGGTGCACGAGGAGCTGCGAGTTCTATATCTTCATCTGAAGGCCACTAGGAGAAGACTGGCTCCCAGTTATGGTTATAAGGTTACCCATTTCCACAGTGACACACTTCCTCCAACAAGGCCACACCTCCTAATACTGCTACTCCCTAGACCAAGCAGATTCAAACCACCACACCATTGTAGTGGAAAATGACTTTGAACTCCTCATTATCCTACCTCCACTATCCCAAGTGCTGGGATTACAGGTAGATACCACAACACCTGGCTTAGGTCTTCTGAATCTTTATTGCAGTATTCTTTATGTTTTTCTGGTGTACAGGGAAACTCAAAGCATGCATTTGTCAGAAGGCCAATAGAGAGTGAGATGGCAGATCCTAGAAGTTATGGATATAAATCTCTGTGTAGATCTGCTATTCCACTACAGTGGTGGCCAGACCTCTAGAAGTTGTGTAGAAGACAACTCCTTTTAACTCACTTAAGTATTCCAAGTAATCCTACACCTGACTCATAAACATGTCAACCTCAGGTCTTTCTATCCCTAAAGAAGCTATGTAATTGGTAAGATTCCTGGTACAGCCTTTCTACCCAGCTAACACACAGGTATCTTATTTGAAACAATTCCTTTTTATAGAAAAAGGAAATGTATTTTACCAAAACTGTGCATATGCGTATGTTGTATGTAATTAAAATTCAACCTGGTATAGATGCTGCAGTCATTATGCAAACTCAGAACAACATGGCCAAGATAGATGTTCATTATTATCTTATGAAACAATCTGTAATAAGCAGTTATGGGCCAGTAAAGAGGTCCCCATGTACCTGTGCTCTGAATCATTCTATCTTGTAGCTCTTCCATACATAAGAGATTATTCTTCATTCGGCTCAAGAAAGATTGTCTCCACACTGCAATCCAGCCAATGATGGTGGAGATAAGAGAGGAGCGTGAACAGTTCAACCTTGCCTCATCTCTTCCGCTCCCACACACAGACTAGAACTTGGACACATGGTCATCCCTTATCACAGTGGACATGACAAAAAACCACAAAACAAGCAAGCAAACAAACAAACAAAACCCACAGTCATGATTCTGAGAAGCTGTGCACCCAGAAATGAGCCTATTACCGTAGAAAAGCAGAGCAACGGATTCAGGAGAAAGCCAGTGGTGCCTTTCTCATTCCTGGGGTATAGCTGCTCATGCATATAAACAAATGAGCTCAAATGTAAACACACACTTTCATTCTATAAACATGGTGTCGGTACAACCATACACCACTCAAACACGTGCAAATGTGCACACTTGGATTCTGTGCATATTTGCATATCCATTCACACATTGGCTTATGGACAAATATGTCAAGCACAAATAGAGTAATATAGTTATGCCACTACTATATCAATAAATACAGAGAAGGGGAAGCAACTAAGTCCATTACTCTACTCTGCAGTGCAGTGACAATCCCATCCCAGTCAGCTTATTCCTGATTCAGTGAAGAAGCCCCCTTGTTAAGCATACATTTCTTTTTCTGTGTTCCAAAAGGCACATAGAACAAGAGCAAGAGGTACAGTACAATAACATGTAAAGCAAAAAAATAAAAAATTATGAACATATGTCTACAAAGAAATCCATATCCATAACTAGGGAAGCTGTCTCATTACTCTCTTTTGGCCCCTGCCAAACACATTCTTGAGGTTTCCTGTGCACCAGAAGAGCATGTAGATTACTAGAACAAAGATTAAGAACACCTCCAGGTGTTGTGGTCCACACCTGCAATCCAAGCACTTGAAAAATTGAGGCAGGAAGATGAGGAGTCCAAATTCATCTTCCATTGCAGAGTGAGTTCAAAGCTACCTTGGGGTAATCTGTTTTTTTAAAAAATACCAACAACAGCAACAACAAAAAACACCGTAGACTAAATTCTATGTGAAGGGGACAGTTAGATGGAACTCCAGTGTATTGTATAACACTCAAATAGATTTTATTGCCTGACATATAAGCGGATGGGTGAGTGAATGGATAGATAGAAAGCTGGATGGATGTCTAGATGGATGGGTGAGTAGATAAATGTATAGATGCTCGGGCAGGGCTGTTTGGCTCCTGCCTGCAACCACACTACACTGCAGACTGCTTCCTCTTAAGGTAGTAGCGCAGGGAGCCTTGTTTACATCTTGCTATTTGACTCAGGATTCCAGAGCTCTACACACCCTGTTATCCTCATGTTACCCTTAAAGACACCTCTGTGGACCCATACAATTCCACAATTCACGACACAAAACAACAACAAAGAATAAAAAAGTCCTCCGAACAGTGTGATCCTCCAAGGCTCTTCCTAACCCTGTGCTAAGAGGCCTCTGTATGAGTTACAAAATGCCTGTCGGAACCAGGTTAAGGAAAGAAAGGTTCATTCAACTCATAGTCTCAGAGGCTGGAAGAGAAGGCAGGCTAGAGTCCATGATGGGGGAGCCAGAGGACACAACTCCCATGGCAGTGGCCCAAGAAGGAAGAAGCTCCGGACAAAACCAAAAGTGAGTATAACTTTCAAGTTCACTCCGAGTGACCTCCCCCACCATCCAGGTCCCATGTCTCAAAGCTTCCACAAATTTCCAGAACAATGAAGGACCAAATGTTCAAAGATATGAGTCTGTCTGTGGGGGGCACACTTCAGATTCAAACCATAACTTAGCCCATCACAGTGAGAGGCAAAATTCCATCTCCCGAAATCTCCTAGATAGCAGGAATAAAACACTATGGCCTTGCTACCAGAATCCAGATGGACCTGGGCCCCACTCAGTCATCACGTGAAGCTTCAGTTTCCTCTGAAGTGAGTGGCAGGTGGATGGGCACAATACTTCCAACTTCACAGAGTAGCATGCAGCAGTGGCGTGAAATCACGAGTGTCTCATGCACAGTCTCTATAACAAATGCTCCTTAAAAGCTAGCTGGTGCTAGAAATGGGGTGAGGGGAGGCTGCCTCAAAATAATCTAGTTTTCCAGAACCAGGAGTAGCAAACTCTTGTATTCTTAGTCACTTTCAATAGCATGAAATGGTTAAAAGTAAATAAAAAAGAAAGAAAAGAAGAAAAAAAAAAAAAAGGAGAGAGGATTGGATTTAGATTAAAATGCCCCATCAGTGGTTTGTTAGCTGTGTGATTCCTGCTGAGTCACTGAACCTCTCTGTGCTTTTTCCTTACTTAAATATGGAATATGCTTTTTAACTTTCATGGTGAAAGGCAAATGAGGAGAAAATACGGCGCTGAGGAAGGTGGACATAAGGATACAACCTCTTTCTTGTTGCCCACGCTTAGGGACTCTGAGTGGGGGCAGAAAGTCACACAGGAAACCTACAGGTTTACTCCTCGGAGTGTGGATTTCCAGTTAGTCCTCATCAATCCTCTCATCAAAGCCTGCCTTCAGTCAGGCTGTTGCAAGACACTGCCCCCCTTTTATTTATCTCCAAACCAAGGAGAAAGAGTGGGCTGGCTCTTGCCTTCGGCAGACGATGCTGAGAAATAAATTTCTCCCACAGCCAGCCCTGACAAAGAAAGATTTGAGGCCTTGTATGAATGAACTGCAAATTTCTGCCCCATACCTTGGCTCGGGGGAGGACACCAGAGCTTCATCATCATCTGGCTTCATGGACAAATAGATGAGTCCTGGGATTCCTGGAAAATGACAGGGAGGAGGGGGCTTCTGGGACAAGCAAGACAATTTACTTGCACAGTAGCATCTAAATAACAGTGCCCGTTGTCCTTAGGAGGCTCCCATCATCTCTGGAAAAGGAGCTCTGTGCAAGGGAGGCTGCTGTCAGCAGGTAATTAACTGCCATGTCTGCTCTGTCATTGCAAAAGGACAGGGTCTACTCTCTCTTTCTCTTTGGCTTGCATATGCTGTAGTATATGTTTGTATGGGGGAGGGGGAGGGGGGAGGGCATGATCCTCTAAGCTCAATGTGCAGGAGAAAAAACCATTCCTCATGTAATATTTTCTGATTGCTCTCTCAAGTGCCAAGTGTCCCTCCAATGATCTTTTGCAAGAGTTAACTCACCTAATTCTTCCAGCAGCTCTTGTGATGTGGGTAGTCTCCTGCCATTTTCCAGTTGTGGAGAACGTGGCTTCATAGCTTCAAAAATTCCAGTCCATAGCTACTTGGCCCTATTGCCTTTGGGCCTATGGCAAGGTAGCAGCTCATGAGTAAGGACTGCTCACCTCTGGATGACCAGGAAACAAAGACATCATACATGGAGTCAGGGTTCCAATGCCCTCTTCTAGGACATGCCCTCATGACTTCACTTCTTTGCACTAGGCCTCACTTCCTATTGTTTCTCTACTATCTGCTTTGGGGGACACCCAAACTCCAAATTACAACAGAAAACACGGCCAAGGAATCCCTCTTCCCCAAATATTACATGACATGGGACAGGCAGGACCTGAAATTGAACCGGTGGTATGTAACTCAAAAATCATACTTTTAGTATGTCTGAATGGCACCCTGGAGTCATTGATGGAGCCCAGATGCCTGGCAGTACTAAGATCCGGTCTGATGGGCAAAGCAGCAAACATGTCTTGGATACCAAATAGGTAGTGCTGAGCTGAATGCACTGACAGTGTGGAGATGATCAGATCAAGATGCTGCAGAGAGAGAGAAAGAGAAAGAGAGAGAGAGAGAGAGAGAGCTGCCAGAGCTAGCCACGTGCACCAGCTGTCACAGCACAGCAGCCACTGGGCTGGGCACCATATGTTAACTTGCTTCTTTTTCAGTAGTGCTTTTGCAAGGAGGTACAGCTACACCCCTGTTTCACAAAAGAGGCTAGTGAGGTACAAACATTCTGTGATTTCCCCAAGGTTAAAGTCAGCAATGGCAGAGGCAGAAATCAAAACCAGACAGCATAGCTACACAGCCTGTCTCCAGCTAGCCCATACAGACCAAGAGACGGTAGGTCACAGAACTATCCAGGTAAAGTGCCAAGGGCCTGCAAAGGAGCCCAGGAATAGCTTCCTAGATCTAATACTGCTTGGGACACTTTGAAGGGTGGGAGCATTTCTAGACAGATGGAGAAGGGAGACAGGAAGTGTTCATGCAGATGATATAGTACGAGCAAATGAACAGACAGGTACTGTTTGGGCTCTAAAAGTGGACAGTGTGCAGCCTGGCTTCTCTGAGCAGGAAGGAGGGATCAAGAAGAAAAATTTGTTTAAGAGACCACTCAAGCACAAAGGCAAGAGCCTTAGACTTTGAGCCATAAGAGGGTCTGGGAGCCATTATGTCTATGCTTTGAGGTTGTGGTGGGTAATAGGAACCAAGGAGGGGCTCAAGATGAGGAGCGAGGAGAAAGGTGCAAACATTTAGGAGGTTTTTCTGGGAAGACAAAGGAGAAGGGTGGACAAATGAAGAGACAAAAGGAAGGAAAAGATATGCTAAGGGGGAAAAACAGGCATAGGGAAGAAGAAGGAAGATGGGGGAAGAAAAGGATAGAAAGAGAGAGAGAAGGAAAGTATAGAATAGAGTTCATTTGAGGACACGGGAAGGGGAGTTGAGAAGGGAGTAGAGGCAGGAGAGGAGAGAGAGGGAGGGAGGGAGAGAGAGAGAGAGGGAGAGAGAGAGAGAGAGAGAGAGAGAGAGAGAGAGAGAGAGAGAGAGAGAGAGAAGCTAGGAACACATAGAGAGAGGATGGAGGAGGAAGGGGATAGAGGAAAAAAGGGATGAGAGCATAGGGAGAGAGAGAGAAAAGGGACAGGGAGAGTGAAGAGAGGCCAAACGGTCCCTTTTATAGCTATTGCCAGGTAACTAACTTTTGGGCAGAACTTAGGAGGAGTGCCAACAGGGTTCACAATCTGGTGACTGGTATACATCATGGATGACATAAACAGATACCTATCCATGATAGCCAACATCCTTCGTCCTACAGGAGGAAGGGTGGCCCCTAAGTCTTCCTCACTTCTGATTATACCAGAGAGCTGAATTTTAGGTCTAACAAGCCTTTGCTACCCTTCAGTGCTTGCTGCTTTTCCTTTTGGAGCACTGGAGCTCACTGTCTTCTGCAAGTCATGCTACTGGTGTTGTTTGGATTCTTATTTTGAACCAGCTAGAGCAAATACCAAAAAGTTGTTGCCCAAATGACCAAAATGTTGATTTTCCACATGCAGCTATGTTTAGACTCCTCCAAGCCTTTGAAAACATTTATGTCTAGGCATATCACGAAGAAATTCTGTGATATGCTGAGATGGACCATGGTATCAAGATTTTTCTAGAACTCTCTGAGTGATTCTAAACAGCAGCTACAACCGAGAACCAATAGATTCCGTCTTACAAATGTCTCGTTTGCTTGCTTCAGTCAGCATTGGGACATTAATGCTCTGGAGATGGAGGCAACACTCTCCCCCACACTTCATACCATCTCTGAGAACTAGGGGATCCTTGTTTGCGGGTCAGATTAATCTCTTCTATGATGATGTATATTTCTATATCCCAACCCAGTCTTTGTTCTAATATCCTGAGGGTTGAGAGCAGACCACAAAAGCCCTTCAGAGTCTTCTGCCTTAGTAAAGACTACATCAAGTCCCCACATATGAAGACACACAAGGTTTGGAGATCTTGCCATCCTAAGCCACATTCACTTTCCAAGCACCCATTGAGCTCTGGTGACATTGCAATTCAACAGCCTCTATGAGGAATGGGGGAATCCCCTATCCTCTCCTCAACCCAGCCCAGTCCAGCCATCCCCAGTGAAGCAAGCCAGCATGTGGTGTTCTTTTAATTAAGTCCCACAGCAGTGCCAAGTGCTTCCAGAGATGCAATGTAGGAGTTGTCTCTGAAGTATGAAGCAGGTTGGCAAGGTGGGGGTCATGATTGATCTTTCCACAATAGAGCCAATTTGCTTCTAATGACTTGACATGCAGCCAGCATCAATCCAAACTCACAGGGGCCTCCATGATCTATTTGTTTTCTCTGCAAACCAGAACCAAGTTTTCACTCCTGGGAAGTCAGTTCATAAGGATGCCATTTCTTGAGACATATTAGTCTGGAAAGCAAAGAATGTAATCTCAGATGCTTACAGAGGCCATAGAAGAAACATAAATAAGTGGAGAACACCAGAGCAGAGGGTAGGAGGAGTCGCAGCTTGAAAGAGCCAGTCTCCAAAACTCCCTGTCCATTATCTAGACTGACATGAGTAAATAATAAACCTTCACTGATTATGGGTGTGTGTGTGTGTGTGTGTGTGTGTGTGTGTGTGTGTGTGTGTGTGTGTAGGTGTGACTGATGGTACCCTCATTTACTGGTGGTTTCATGATTCTTACCATGCAACAGTCCATCAAATCAGCTTTCCTTTCCATTTGACTCAAGCGAGGCAAAATGAACAGTGTTGCAGGATGTAAAAAGACTCAAAGCTATTGACTGTGACTTATCTATGGGGAGTTCCATAACGAAAACCATCTGCACACTCAGTCCTGCTCCTTGAAGCCTTTAAGGGTCTCTGAAATCTGTCCTTGAAAGCTTGGAACAAGATGATGGAATTCTTGACCTTACTGATCCACAGGATTTATTCTCTAAACCTGGTCCATTTTCTGTTGCTATGACGGAAGATTCCAGACTGAGTAACTTACAGAGAAATTTGTTCCTCACAGTTCCAAGAGTTGAAAAGATTAAAGTTAAGGGCTACATCTGGTACCATCTTCCTTACTGGTGGGGATTTGGGGGTACATCTTGTCACAGATCAGGGCATTGTGGCATGCCAGGGAAAGGTAATTCTTATAACAAAGCCATTTCTTTCATAAACCATTAATCTACTGATGAATTAATTCACTGGTGAGGTTGCCTTCACACAGGTTAACTTGGAAGACAAGTGTGCTTTGGTTAAGCTGGTAGAAGCTATTAGGACCAGTTACAGTGATGGGTAAAATGAGATCCACCACCACTGGGAGCAATGTCCTTGGTCCTAAATCTGTGCCTCACGTTGCCAAGCTGGTAAAGGCAAAGGCCAAAGAATTTGCAACTAAACTGGGTTAAATGTACACTGCTAAATTTTCTGCATATAAATATAATTACAAAATTATCTTCAAAGACGAGAGAGAGAGAGAGAGAGAGAGAGAGAGAGAGAGAGAGAGAGAAGAAAGGAAGGAAGGAAGGAAGGAAGGAAGGAAGGAAGGAAGGAAGGAAGGAAGGAAGGAAGGAAGGAAGGAGGAAAGAAAGAAAAGAGAATGCCTCCATAATACCCACTGTTGGGCACTTTCTTAGTTGGTTATTGATGTGGGAGACCCCAGCCCATTATGGGTAGTGCTATTACTAGGCTGTTTGTCCTGGCTTCTATAAGAAAGCAGGCCAAGCAAGTCATATTGAGCAAGCCAGTAAGCAGTACCCCTCATGGCCTCCGCATTAGCCCCTGCCAGCCCCAGATTCCAGCCCTGTTTGAGTTCCTGTCCTGGCTTCCTTCAGTGATGGCCTAAGGATGTGGAAGTGAAAGCCAAATAAGTCCTTTCCTCCCCAACTTGCCTTCGGTCATGGTGTTTCATAATAGCAATAGTAACCCAAACTGACCCTGTCAAGGAATTTGTCAAGGCTGTTACTAAGGGGGACTGGAGAGGTGGCTTAGAGGTTAAGAGCATTGACTGCTCTTCCACAGGTTCTAAGTTCAATTCCCAGCAACCATATGATGGCTCATAACCATCTGTAATGGGATCCAATGCCCTCTCCTGGTGTGTGTGTCTGAAGACAGCTGCAGTGTGTATATATATCCGGTCTAAGCTACTACTTTGCTAAGTTACTACTTTGCTAGAGGTAAGCAGTAAAATCAGCCCATAGAGAAGGAAAGTTTGTGATGGGCCTAGCAGTGCTCTCGAATGCAGTTTCTATTATCCCCCAACAGCACTGTGAATGATGGGATAGCATCCCCAATTAGCCCAAGAAGAAACTGACTCTCAGCAAAGTGAGAGAAATTGCTAAAGGTCTTCTTGCTAATTAGAGTAATAAAGCTTTGCAACCAGGTCCATTTGATTCCAAAATATACTGAACCTGACTGTGTGTTTTCTGTGTCTCAGGGAAAGCATAGCTTTCATAAAGTTCCCTTTGAGATGTGTGTATCCTTAAGTTTAGAAAGGAGTTAACCAAGGCTCCTGAGCTAATCTGGCCTCCCACATCCACGAGGCTCATAAGGATAGAAGTGGCTCAGAGATCCAGTCTGCTGTCCACACAGTGTTTATTCTTGCCCAGGGTCAATCTACAGAGCCTGAAGTCCTTGGTTAGTGACAAAATCCTCCTCCTCTCACTAGCCACGTCATAGTTCTGCCATAGCAACTGACTGGTCCAGATGTTTTGACAGTAACTTGGCTTTGAGGACACTCTGAACAAGCCTGGAAGCTTCTCTCCATGCTATAAAGAAAGGCTGGACCTTAAAAACTGAGGGGTGAAAATGAAAGCATAGGACCTTCTTCACTTATACTAAACGTGTATTCCTCCCCCCCCCCAAAAAAAAAATCTTATGCTTCTGAAAAGTATGCTGTTTGCAGGAACCATCTCCCAGGCTGACTGAAAAAGAATTGAAGGGGCCAGTTTTGGCAGCTGATTAATTACCTGTCACCTGGTGATATCAGGAGCTGCTGAGTCTGGTCCTGTCTGCCCCACAGATAAGAGATGCTGCCAATATCAAAGTTCCCCTGCTCCCCTTCCTTAGAAGAGAGGCCAAGGCTAGCCTCTGCCTCTGCTTACCCTGAGGGAAGTCAGCTTCTCAAAAATATCCAAATGCAAGACAAGGCCTTCTGGATGTCAGAGCTTTCCCACATGTACCTCTTTCTGCCAAAACCGTGCAAGGACAAATCACAGAAGGTTAATGAAGCAAAAGCAAACATTGTGGAGACATGCAGCTTTATCCACATTCCAAAAACCGTGGGCCTAGAAAGCTCTCAGATAGAGTAGAAACTGGTGCAGCAAAGGAGGGAGTAGCTATTGGCCCAGGTTCCCTGAGGCCTGGCCCTTCCTAACAACGCCCCTGCACCATAGAAACCTTGCTGTCCCACACACTGGCATATGCAAGATCACAAAAGAACCAAAGAAAAGGCCCCTGCTGTTTCAGGAGCACATAAGGCAAACCCCACTAAGCAAGGAAGCCTTGATGTTTTTTGCTTTCTTAAGAGGACCTCCTGTTTTCATTCCCTTAGCTTGTTAATTGCCCTTCTGCAGCTGGGTGCTGCTAATTACCAGTGAAAGGTATTTATTCATTATAGGAGACCAGCAGGAGAGTCTCTACTTAGCAGCACTGTGTTTATTTGAGTTTGGCTTCAGAAGGTCATAAAGCTGCTTTGACTGAAAAGGTTTGCAG
Source organism: Uromys caudimaculatus (assembly GCA_028551405.1). NCBI lineage: Eukaryota > Metazoa > Chordata > Mammalia > Rodentia > Muridae > Uromys > Uromys caudimaculatus. The sequence goes on from CM052703.1 coordinate 77,585,994, forward strand.
AGGGAGCCCTTTCCCCACCTCTCCTTCACCTCTCCCAAGGAGACCCACTCCTATCTGTCTCAGGCCATGTTTAGTAAAGTTTGGTTTGGATGTTTCTTCCAGAGCTCATATGTTGAGGATTTGTTCCCCAAGCTCATGCTAATGCCCAGTGATGGAACTTTTAGGAGACGGGCCTAGTTAGTGGAAGTGAGGTCATCCAGAGCATGCTCTTTTGTTTTGGGTTTGCTCTTTGTTGTTTGTTATTTGTTTGCTTGCTTAAGACAAAGTTTCAGGTCCCACGAAAGCCTCAAATTCACATATATCTTGGATGACCTTGGACTCCTGACCCTCCCGTCTTTGTTGCCCAACTCCTGGAAGTATATTATACACCCAGGGCATACTTTCAAAGGAGACTGTGGGAACCGCAACCCCACTCCCCTCTCTCTGCTTGGATTGCCATGAGGGAGCAGTCTAGTTCTGCCATATGTTTCTTGACTCACCATGCTGCCTCCCTCTGGTCCACAGTGACACAGTCAAGCAACCATCTACTGAAACCAGAGTAGTCCTTCCCTCTTGTAAGATCCCTTGGGGAACTTTGTCACATTGGCAGAACTCCAACTAACCTCACTTTACCCGGCTCACAGGAGATCCTGCTGACCCTGCCACCGCCACCACATCCTCCTCCTCTCCTGTTTGCTCCTTTAGCATCTGCACTGCAGTAGTTTAGATCCTTCCTCAATCGCCAAAATTTCGGTTTGTGTCCCCTGTGTCTATCGGAATGGTAGATCTGGTCAACGGTTTTAATTGGCAAGCTATGTGCCTATAAGTAAGGAAGATGGCTGAACAAGGCCCACATCTGACCTTGACTTGGAGCTGTAATCTCACTCTAATTTTTATCACAGAATGCTGGCTTTGGAGGCAGCAAGCATCACCCAATAGTACTTATAGTGTATAGTGCCCACTTGGCAGAGCTGGGAACACAGCAGGAAGACAGCAGCTGCATCCCTGTTGCCATCTTCTCTTCAAAGCTTCCCATCTTTAGAAGTTACATTATAATTCCACTACAGTGTCTCAGCTCAAGGATGAAATTTTATTTCTCAGATGGGATGCCATTTTCTAACTCTCAATAATAATAATGGATAATTTGTATCCCCTTGATCTCCTTTTGTTGTCTAATTGCTCTGGCTAGAACTTTGAGTATTTTATTGAAAAGATAGGGAGAGATTAGGTAATTGCTTTTAGTTTCTCTCCATTTAATTTGATGTTGGCTGTTGTTTGCTATATATTGCTTTTATTATGTTTAGGTATGTGCCATGAATTCCTGATCTCTCCAAGACTTCTAACATGAAGGGCTGTTGTATTTTGTCGAAGGCTTTTTCAACATCTAATGAAATGATCATGTGATTTTTTTCCTTGAGTTTGTTTATATGGTGGACTATGTTGAAGAATTTTCATATATTGAACCATCCCTGAATTCCTGGGATGAATCCTACTTGATTGTGGTGAATGGTGGTTTTGATGTATTCTTGGATTCGGTTTGAGGGAATTTTATTGAGTATTTTTGCATCAAGATTCATAAGTGAAATTGGCCTGAGTGAGGTAACTCAGACCCAAAAGGACATACATAGTATGTACTCACTGATAAGTGGATATTAGCCCAAAAGTACAGAAAACCTAGAATACAACCCATAGACCGTAAGAAGTATAACAAGCAGAAAGTCCCAAGTGAGGGTGCTTCAATGCCAGTTAGAAGGGGGAAGAAAATAATCACGGGAGGCAGAGGGAGGGAAGGACCTGGGTGGGAGAGCTGAGGGTGAGGGGAAAAGGCTAACAGGAACAGGTATGGGAGGGGGTACAGGAGAGGAGACCAGAGGGCCAGGAGAACTAATGGAAATAAGCAGCCAGGGTTACATGTGAGGGAACACTCTAGAAAGTACCAGAGACCCAGGAGGGGAGGGGAGAGACTCTCAGGACTCAATGGGGGTGACCTTAGCCAAAATGCCCATCATTGAGGAGAGGGAACTCGAAGAGTCCACCTTCAGTAGATTGACAGGGCCTCAAGTGGAAGGACTGGGTTACTAAACCACAGTAAAAATTCCTCACCCAGAATTGTTCCTGTCTAAAAGAACTGCAGGGACAAAAATGGAGAAAAGACTGAAGGAAAGGCATTCCAATGACTGGCCCAACTTGGGATCCATATCATGGGAGTCACCAAGGCCTGACACTATTACTGATGCTATGATGTGTTTACAGATGGGAGCCTGGCACGGCTGTCCTCTGAGAGGCTCAACCAGCAGCTGACTGAGACAGACACAGATACTTACACCCAACCATTGGACTGGAGTCCGGGACCTCTATGATTGAATTAGGGGAAGGAATAAAGAAGCTGAAGGGGAGAGTGACCCCACAGGAAGACCAGCAGTCTCAACTAACCTAGACCCCAGGGAGCTCCCAAAGACTGAGCCACCAACCAGGAGCATACACAAGCTGGTTTGAGGCCCCTGGCACATATGTAACAGAGGTCTGCCTGGTAGGGCCTCAGTGGGAGAAGATGTACTTGAGACTTGAGGCCCCAGGGAAGGTAAAGGCCTGTGGGGGAAAACACCCTCTCGGAGGCAAGGAGGAAGAAGAATGGGATGAGGAACTGTGGGAGAGGGAACTGGGAGGAGGGACAACAACTGGAATGTAAATAAATAAAATAATTTTAAAAATAAAAATGGACAATTATTTAGGCTTCAGCTATTGCTTTCTTTAATTTTAATGTATATTGTCTCTTTTCTCTCAGCACGCCTAATAGGCAGAACTATTATTATTCCCTTTTCCAGATAAGGAAAATGACTCCCCAAGAGCTCAAGAATCTCTCTCAAAGTTGGATTACTATTCAAATATAGAAACAAAAGTAGGCAGAGTTTGACTGCAGAGGGCCAGCAGTCTATGAATAGCCAGGGCCGTTAAGTGGAAGAAAGAGGGAAGAACTAGAAAGACAGAAGAGTCTACACTGGAAACTGAACAACTCAAAGTCCAAGGTTCCCCAAGATGACTACAGCACTGGCTGCAAGTCAAAAGCCAGCAGTGTCCACCATGAGGCATTTTAGAAACTTATTTTTTTAACCAATAACATCAAAACATGGAGGAATTTAGGTCATTGTGAGGACAAGATTGCAAACCTAAAAGATACGCTGTCTTCCCGCTATGAGGAGAGACTTCATCTGAAATGGAAGAGAGAGGCTGAGTGTTGGCCATATCCTTCAGGTCCCAGGTCTAGCCACACCTACAGGTTCACCTCTCCTCTGAAGTACATTAACAGATGGCAATGCAATGCTGCTCTATCCTAGTAATTTAAGAATCATCTATGAACTAGTTAATCTTCTGACCTCCAATACATAAGCTAACACATTCTTTTTATTTATTAAATGATGCAATGTTCAGGAAATTTTCCCCTGTGCCCATGTGTTCAAGGATCTTTCCCACTTTCTCTTCTATTAGAGTCAGTGTATCTGGTTTTATGTGGAGGTCCTTGATCCACTTGGACTTGAGCTTTGTACAGGAGATAAGAATGGATCAATTTGCATTCTTCTAGATGCTGACCACCAGTTGAACCAGCACTGTCTTAGTCAGGGTTTCTATTCCTGCACAAACATCATGACCGAGATGCAAGTTGGGGAGGAAAGGGTTTATTGAGCTTACACTTCCATGCTGCTGTTCATCATGAAAGGAAGTCAGGACTGGAACTCAAGCAGGTCAAGGAGCAGAAGCTGATGCAGAGGCCATGGAGGAATGCTGCTTACTGGCTTGCTTGCTTCTCCTGGCTTGCTCAGCCTGCTTTCTTATAGAGCCCAAGACTACCAGCCCACAGATGGCACCACCCACAAGGGACCCTTCCCCCTTGATCACTAATTGAGAAAATGCCTTACTGCTAGATCTCATGGAGGTATTTTCTCAACTGAAACTCCTTTCTCTGTGATAACTTCAGCTTGTGTCAAGTTGACACACAAAACTAGCTAGTAGAATTGACCTCTTGTCAACTTGACACACAA
>CM052703.1:77590109-77605596 GCA_028551405.1 Uromys caudimaculatus
CATCCCCAAGATCTAAATAACTTTAAAAGTCCCACAATCTTTGCAAATTCTTTTTCTTTCTTTTTTTTTTCTTTTTTTTTCTTTTTTCTTTTTTTTTTTGTCCTTAATTCATTTATTTTTTTCCTTTTTTTTTTTTTTTTTAATTTTCTGATACTTTATTTACATTTCCAATGTTTCCCCCTTTCCGGGTCTCCTCTTTGGAAACCCCCATCTCCTTCCCTCTCCCCCACCTCTGTGAGGGTATTCTCCCTCCCATCCACCCGCCGACCCACTCCCGTCATTCCCCCTTGACATTCCCCTTTACTGGGGCCTCTAACACCCTCAGGCCCAAGGACCTCTCCTCACCCTGATGGCCAACAAGGCCTTCCTCTGCCACATATGTGGTCCGAGCCATGGGTCTTTCGACGTCTATTCTTTAGGTGGTGGTCCAGCCTCCAGGATCACCGGTGGCGTCAGGCCAGTTGACATTGTTGCTCCCTCCATGGAGCTGCAAGCTCCCTCAGTTCCTTCAGTCCCTTCTCCAACTCCTCCATCTGGGACCTCACTCTCAGACCAGCAGTTACTGTAAAGTGAAACATGAGTATTCCGGACTTTTAGGCTAATATCCACTTATCAGTGAGTACATACCATGTTTGTTCTTTTGTGACTGAGTTACCTCGCTCAGGATGATATTTTCAAGTTCTACCCATTTGCCTGCAAATTTCGTGAAGTCATTGTTTTTAATAGCTGAGTAGTACTCCACTGTGTAAATGTACCACATTTTCTGTACCCATTCCTCTGCTGAGGGACATCTGGGTTGTTTCCAGCTTAACATTTCGGTCCCTTTTAAATATCCAATCTATTAAAATTCAAAGTCTTTCAAAAATTCAAAGTCTCTTAACTGTGGGCTCCACTAAAAATACCTTCTTTCTTCAGGAGGGAATATATATCAGGGCAAAGTCACAATCAAAAGCAAAATCAAACTCTAATTGTCCAATGTCTGGGATCCAGTCACAATCTTCTGGATTCCTCCAAGGGCTTGAATCACTTCTCCAGCTCTGCCCTTTGTAGCACACACCTTGTCTTCTAGGCTCCAGATGCCTGTACTTCACTGCTGCTGCTGTTCTTCGTGGTCATCTCATGGTACTGGCATCTCCAAAACACCGCTGCCTTCTGCTACAACTAGGCTTTACCAACAGCCTCTCATAGGCTCTCTTCACAGTGCCAAGCCTCACCTCCTTTGCCTGACACCTTCAGTCCTGGGCCATCAATTGCAACTGAGGCTGCACCTTCACCAATGGCCTTCTGCGTCCTCTCACAGTGCCCAGGCCTCAGCTGCTCTTCATGACTCCTTCATGCCTTCAAAACCAGTACCACCTGGGTGACTCTTATACATTACCAAGTCCAGCCACAGTACAAGGTACAACCTTGGCTATCTCTGGAACGCAGCCTCTGTGCTCTCAGAAAACACTTCTCAGAAGATTTCACCTTAATGATACTGGTCTCTTCACAATCACAGCCAATTTCCCAGCTCCAGCTAACCAGCATCAATAGTCCTAGTAATGCAATGGTTTTGCTTTAGTATTTCTGATATCTTATTAATCACAGCTGATTTCTTCAGCCCCAGCTAACCAAAACCATAGAATCTTAAATCAAACTGGCAATGGCCCTGATAAGAGTCTTTAATCTTCCCTCTGAAATTTCACAAGCCAGGCCTCCATCTTCTGCACTGTTCTCAAAATTATCTTCCAAGCTCCTACACAACATCCCATAGAGCTCTTAACACTGAATGGATCTTCTAGCCCAAAGTTCCAAAGTCCTTCCACAGTTCTCCCCAAGTCATGGTCAGGTTGTCACAGGAATACCCCACTATGCTGGTACCAATTTGTCTTAGTCAGGGTTTCTATTCCTGCACAAACATCATGACCAAGATGCAAGTTGGGGAGGAAAGGGTTTATTGAGCTTACACTTCCATGCTGCTGTTCATCATGAAAGGAAGTCAGGACTGGAACTCAAGCAGGGCAGAAAGCAGGAGCTGATGCAGAGGCCATGGAGGGATGTTCCTTACTGGCTTGCTTGCTTTCCTGGCTGGCTGAGCCTGCTTTCTTATAGAGCCCAAGACTACCAGCCCACAGATGGTACCACTCACAAGGGGCCCTTCCCCCTTGATCACTAATTGAGAAAATGCCTTATGACTGAATCTCATGGAGGCATTTTCTCAACTGAAACTCCTTTCTCTGTGATAACTTCAGCTTGTGTCGAGTTGACACACAAAACTAGCTAGTATAAGCACCATTTGTTGAAAATGCTGTCTTTTTTCCACTGGGTGGTGTTAGTTCCTTTGTCAAAGATCAAGTGACCATAGATGTGTGGGTTTATTTCTGGATCTTCAATTCTATTTCATTGATCTACCTGCCTGTCACTGTACCAATACTATGCAGTTTTTATCACTACTGCTCTGTAGTACAGCTTGAGGTCAGGGATACTGATTCCCCCAGAAGTTCTTTTATTGTTGAGAATAGCTTTTGCTATCCTGGTTTTTTTGTTATTCCAGATGAATTTAAGAATTGTTCTTTCTAACTCTGTGAGGAATTGAGTAAGAATTTTGATGGGATTGCATTGAATCTGTAGATTGCTTTTGGTAAGATGACCATTTTTACTATATTAATCCTGCCAATCCATGAGCATGAGAGATCTTTCCATCTTCTGCTCTAAGATCAAAAATAGACAAAAGGGACATCATTAAATTGCAAAGCTTCTGTAAAGCAAAGGACATTGTCAATAGGACAAAATGGCAACCAACAGATTGGGAAAAGATCTTTACCAATCCTATGTCTGCTAGAGGGCTAATATCCAATATATACAAAGAACTCAAGAAGTTAGACTCCAGAGAACCAAATAACCCTATTTTAAAATGGGGTACAGAGCTAAACAAAGAATTCTCAACTGAGGAATATGGAATGGCTGAGAAACACCTAAAGAAATGTTTAACATCCTTAATTGTTAGCATTCTGTCTAAACTCCACCCCACAGTTACCTGGTAACACTCAGGTATGCTCCACTCCACAGTTACTTGGCAACCGCCAGGTAGGCCTGAGCTACTATAAAAGGGGCTGCTTGCTCCCTCCTCCCTCTCTTGCTCTCTTGCTCTTGCCTTCTTGCTCCCTCTCTGCCCATCTCCCCTTCCCCATTCCCTTCCCCCTCCCTCTCCAAGGTGCTCATGGCTGGCCTCTACTTCTCTATTCTATCTCACTCTGTCTTTCTCTGCCTTGACTATCCTCTTAACTCCACTCTCCATGCCTTGAATAAACTCTATTCTATACTATACCTTCATGTGACTGGTCCCTCAGGGATGCCTTGACATGGACCCACTGAGACATCCCCTTCCCCCATACTTCACCACACCCCCGTAGAACATATCACTTCTTTCTTTATCTTTTTATAAACTCATCATTAGTCATCAGGGAAATGCAAATCGAAACAACCTTGAGATTCTACCTTACACTAGTCAGAATGGCTAAGATCAAAAACTCAGGTGACAGCAGAACCTAGAGAGGATGTGGAGAAAAAAGAACACTCCTCCATTGTTGGTGGGATTGCAAGCTGATACAACCACTCTGGAAATCATTCTGGTGGTTCCTCAGAAAATTGGACATAGTATTACCCTGGGATCCAGCTATACCGCTCCTGGGCATATACCCAAAAGATATTCCAACATATAACAAGGACACATGCTCCACTATATCCATAGCAGCCTTATTTATAATAGCCAGAAGTTAGAAAGAACCCAGATGTCCTTCAACAGAGGAATGGATACAGAAAATGTGGCACATTTACACAATGGAGTACTACTCAGCTATTAAAAATAATGACTTCATGAAATTCATAGGCAAATGGATGGAACTAGAAAATATCATCCTGAGTGAGGTAACCCAGTCAAAAATGAACACACATGGTATGCACTCACTGATAAGTGTATATTAGCCCAAAAGTTCAGTATACCCAAAATACAATTCACAGACCACATGAAGCTCAAAAAGAAGGAAGACTGAAATGTGGGTGCTTTGGTCCTTCTTAGAAGGGGGAACAAAATACTCACAGGAAGAAATACAGAGACAAAGTGTGGAGTAGAGACTGAAGGAAAGGCCATCCAGAGACTGCCCCACTTGGGGGTCCATCCTGTGTACGGTCAACAAACCCAGATACTATGGTGGATGCCAAGAAGTGCTTGCTGACAGAAGCCTGATATAGCTGTCTCCTGAGAGGTTTTGCCAGAGCCTGACAAATACAGAGGTGGATGCTCACAACCAACTATTGGACTGAGCATGGGGTCCCCAATGGAGGAGTTAGAGAAAGGACTGAAGGAGCTGAGGGGATTTGCAACCCCCTAAGAAGAACAACAATATCAACCAACCAGACCTCCCAGAGCTCCCAGGGACTAAACCACCAACCAAAGAGTACACATGGAGGGACCCATGGCTCCAGCCACATAAGTAGCAGAAGATGGCCTTGTTGGGCAACAATGGGAAGAGAGGCCCTTGGTCCTGTGAATGCTCTATGCCCCAGTATAGGGGGATGCCAGGGCGGGGAGGCAGGAGTGGGTGGGTGGGTGGGAGAGCACCCTCATAGAAGCAGGGTAAAGGGATGGGATAGGGGGTTCCAGAGGGGAAAACCGGGAAAGGAGATAACATTTGAAATGTAAATAAAGAAAATATCCAATAAAAAAAGGAAAAAAATGACACAATGGACTTTGTCATTTTTGTCTACAGTATACCAGCTTTATTCTGTTATTTTCTCTTTATTATTAATATTATTATTATTATGCTATGGAACATGGCTAGATTATTTAGCTCTGGGCTAAGAGGCTACTCACTCACTCAAACTTCACTTCTAATCAACACCAACATTAATTCCAGATCACAGATATACACCTAAAGCTATAAAAATAAAACTTCTACAATAAAGCACAAGAAAATACTACTGAAATAAAAACCTTTCCTAGCATTTTAAAAATGCTAAAAGTATATCACAAAATTATATATATATATATATATATATACATATATATATGCAGCTTTATTGAAATTAACTTCTAGCTTTTGTGTTGTTTTTCTGTTACTGTAACAAAGATAATGAGCGGAAATGGAAAAGTGTTCACTTTGTCTCTCAGTTTGGAAGACATTAGTTGGTTCCATTGATTTTGGACCTGTGGGGAGGAGGTATGGGGAGTGGAGGATAGACTACTTGGTACCATCTCAGAGCCTGGCTTGATGGTTCACTAGATGCCAGCTCAGACCCGGGCTTGATGATCTACCTGATGTAGACTCCAGACACATTAATAAACCTTCCTAGGCTTCAACCTTCACCTATGGTAACTGAACTTACTGTGTAAGATTTATGGGGAATTTACAAACAAATGGTGTTGCATTGAGTGATGTTATCCCATCCTTCCTGTCTCCTCGAGAATTCCTGTCAGCATAGAAGTGCAGAGTATAGTCCCATTTTAAAAATAGGATATTTGCAGGTATAGTTAAGGATTGATATAAGATCCCTGGGTTAGAGTTGTCCCTATATCAAATGAAAGTATGAAAGTAAGAGACAGCAAAGGATTCTCTGGACACAACGGAGTTATAAGCACATGCAGAAGTGGCACACACAGCAACCAAGGACATCCAGGTTGCTGCATGTCATGGCCACACTAGGACACTAATCCACACAGTTAGTATGATGCCCAGTGAGTGGATTGTTTTGCTGGTAACCATTTATCCTTACTCCTAAAGAGCAATTCCTAAACCCTATTTTACATTCCTGAACAAGCCATGAAGCATCTAGCTATTATCTGTTTTCCCAGGTCCAATAGCAATTAACACTTTTGGCCAGGCCACTTAATAAGCACAGATGAATTCCCTTGCATGGGGTGGTGGCTGGAAGTCTTTGTCCAAGTTGGAGGCAGGGTGATTTCTTTCCTGGCTTCTCCCCTGGGCTTAGAATCAATGATGCCTCTCTTTCAACATTTCTTCCTCTTGCATGCCTGTCTATGCTGGGTCTCTCCTCTTATGAGGTCACCCATTTCACTGTAGTAATGGCCTCATTTTAACTTAATCTCTTTCAGGTCCCCTTTTCAATGCAGATAGAAAAGTACTAAGGATGAACACTTTAATGTGATGCTTGAGAAGACATACTTCAGCCCTTACCAGGGTTGATAAATGCTTATTGTATAGACGCATCAGTGCAAAGAAGTCTATAGCTTGCAAAGACAGCTCAATTACATCAAACAAGGATTTATGGGGATAACTGCATAGACCACAGATGTGTCCTGCTCAGGTCCTGCTGCAGAGAGTAGGCCTGACTCAGAGCATCCAGCCTGCACAGTGTTCATGTAGCCACCTTTGGCTGGAAAACTCTAGTTAACGAACTACTGAGAGAGGGAGGAAGGAAGGAAGCAAAGCTCAGGACCTCAACCGTTCCAACAGCTACAAATTCCTGTCTGAGAAGGCAGTGACTTCACTGGGTTTCCCCATTAGCCTGGTAGACACCCCACCCCCAGCTACACCATGAGCTGAAGCGCCCTCTCTCCCTCTACCCCGTCACTCTCTCTTTTCCTTGCACAGATGTCAGACCTGCATCATAATTGAAATCTCTCTTCATTGACTACAGTCCCTCCTCTTCTGTCTTCTTTAGAAATCTCCATTGAATAAATCTTTCATATTTTGTCTTAGTCTGCTTGGGTTGCTATAACAAAAGAACAAAGAAACAGACTGGGCATTCAAAAGGACACCTGGTTACATCACACAGCTCTGGTGACTGGAAGTGTGAAATGAGGTGGCCAGCACAGTGAGACATCGGTGAGGATGGCAGAAGCTCCATCATGCCCTAATGCCTCAGTGTTCTGCCTTACCTCAGACCAGGAACAGTGAAGCCAGCCTATCACAGCCTGCAGCTTCTGACATCATCAGTAAAAATCATCCTTCCTTCCTTTAAAATAATTTCCTAGGTATTTTATCACAGCAACAAAAGTTTGACTAACAGTTTCTATAACAGAATAGCAGAGGAAAATGAACTCTATAAAGAAGAAAGGGTTGCTTAGCTCACAGTTAAGGCTGGAAGCCTTGCATTAAGTATCCCATTGGTTGGCCCTCTAAGGAGAACCTATGTGAATTGTGGCAGGAGCCATAGAGCAGCTTATGAATCTCACAAGAGAAACTTTAATTCCTCCTATGGCAGCACCCCAAAGACCTAAGGACCCCCTCTGGGATCTTCCCCTAAATGATCCATCACTTCATGCCTCAGCGCACTGAGGAACAAGCTTTCTCAGTCTGAGGCTTTGATGCACACTTCACATCCATATACACCTGTATACCACATATACACTTCAATACCATATATGCATATATACTGTAGCTGTAATGCCTGTGCATGACTACCCATCACCTCCCTCTGCTCTGCCCCATCACACCTCCATGCCACTCTTGGAGCCACAGATCATTTGCCTGCAGACCTGTCTATCTCAAAAGATGGCAGCTTCCTGAGGATGGTCCTGTTCTTCCCTGTCCTTGCTTGTCTTTTAAGAAGGAAATGTATTTGAGCACTTACTATGCATTTGATGTAAAATCCATCTCCACAACCCCCAGCAAGGACAAATGCCTACCTCATCTTCCAAAGGGAACTTGGAGTTCCAGAAAGGCAAATCCACTTTACCCAGGTCCCATAACCTGCAAGATGTGGCATGGGCCATAATTCAAACTCCCATCCTTCTCTCTAATACCAGCCCCTCCCCCCAACACCCCATACAACCACAGTACCCCTGCCAACAGACAGCTGGGGTAGATTGGGGTGGTTATCAGAACAGCCATGCCCTTCCTGCATAGTGAGGGGCTGAACTAACAGATATTTAGCTTCTTGCCTGCACTGACATTTTATTCTAGGTTTCTTATCTTTCCTTTTGACACCACCTGCACTATTGGAGACAAGTCGCTGCTTTAAAAATAATGATAAAACTGCCTGTCAGTGGAAATAAGCTGCACACACTATCTTGCTAATAGAAAGAAGCAGGGGAATTTCTGAGACACCTCTGCGAGTTCGTTAGGCATGCAAGATTAAACTCAAATTCATCTCAGCCCAGCCAGACACATTCAGAAACTGAATTGCCAGGGATTGAATTTTCAGCCTCTCTGCATTCACCATGAAGATGAGGAGGACCCAGACAAACAAGCAGCAAGCTGCCCATCAGAAACCAGAGTCTATGGACCAAGGAATCTAACATGGACTCATCACATGTAAAGCTAGGATGCACACAGCTCTACTGCCTGCTGTGAGTCGCCTAAAGTCATGTCTTGATTCCTCAGTTTCCTCGCCTGTAAAATGAAGAAAATGACAGCATGCCTGCTGCTGTTTGTTGTGGAATACAAATAACTACTTATGGATAGCAGGCCTGCTGGGGTGTAGGGAATGCTCAATGATGTAAGTCATAATTTTTCTATAGGGTTTCCCCAAATGTGTTCAAGAACCCAGGATCATGCTTCTAATATCATGTACCCCCTGGGCCTGTGTCTTGCTTCTGGCTCTCTCCCATCCTATGCCCCCTCAACTAGCCTCCTCAGCATCACTGAGCCCTGGTACCAGGACCCCTAAGGATAGCCTCATTCAAAGATGCTTAAGTCCTGTATATAAAGTGGTGTGCTGTTTGCATCTAAGCTAGGCATATCCTCTACAGATGTCAAATCATCTCTAGATCTTATTGTTCTGGCTTGGATCTAAAATGCTCATGAAAGGGCACATGCTAAGGGCTTAGACCCAGACTACGGTGCTTCAGGGAGGTGGTGCAATGATTAGGAAGTTGGGTGGGGATATTTTCAAAAGTGGTGGGGAATTTAGAAAGTGGTGCCTAACTGAAGGAAATGAGACATTTTTGCCCCTGCAGGAGATAATATTGGGATAGTCTCCCTTCCCCATTTATCTCTATATATTTCCTTGCTGCCACAAGGCAAGCAGCTGGCTTTTTTACATTCTTCTACCATGATGCATACCCACAGCATGGACAAACGGCAATGGGGCCAAATGACCATGAGCCCAAAGACTGAAACCATGAGCCAAAATTAACATTTTTCTTAGCATGTCATCTACTTAGGTTATTTTGTCATGGAAATAAAACACTGATACATGTATGTCTCATATACTGCACACGCCACATCCATGGTTATTGTACTGTGTTTTTCTGGGAACCATGACAAGGGGGAAATTCTTACAAGTTCAAGGCAGACAGTTTGTTTCAAATCTTTTTCATCCATCATGGTGGAATCCACAGATTCAGAACCTTCAGCTATGGAAGGACAATTGCCCTTGTGGGACCTCAGATACTTTCTACTCTCTCCTCACATCCAAACTCCTATTCACACCTTAGGATCTTCTCCTGCCTCCCTGCCAGGCAGGAAGACTGGATTTGGGTCTGCACTGAGATCTCATTCAGCACTGGCTTGGGCCTATGGTCAGAGAGATGGCACTGCAGAGAGACAGCCCCTCGGTTCACCTTGTCTACGTCAGCATGTGGGAATACACTGGTGGAGACAAGGTGTACCTACAGTGGGCAGCTGTGGGAAGGGTCAGAGTCCTCCCACTGTCCAGAGGGGATGGCAAACCATAGCAGTGGTAAAGATAGCTTTACTGAGGATCAAACAACACCCTTTCTGCCATCTTAGACAGGACTTGGGGACCTTCCTGCGGACTTGGAAAACAATGACATTATTTATTTCTCAGTCAGCGACTTCTGTATTATCTGTCTCTGGCTTCTAGCATCCCATCCTTCCACCCCATGCAGCAGCATCACCTTCAGGTACCACACAGAGAGCCTCGTGATACTTTGCATTTGCCTCTTTTGGTTCTCCCTATGTTGTATGAGGCTAGCTTGTCACAGTATGGATCCAAGAACTAGTCTGCAACTGTTCTGATATAAGATTCTCCTTTTCTTTTTGGCTGTGTGACCTCAGGGGAATTATGTAACCTTTCGGAACTTTAATTTCCCTGTTTGTCATAATACTATTACTTTTTTCATAGTGTAGCTCTCAGAGCTAAATGCATTAAGTAAAAAAAAAAAAAAAAAAACAACTCTCAGAATAGGGTCCAGTGTATAGATATTTTCCCCAGCAAGCACTGGGAATGATTAGTATTACTGCTAATTCATGTGTCCCTCTCCATCCACGACCCCATCCTGAAGACTAGTGACTATCAATATCACTGATACTTTGCCCCCAGTCCAGGATATAAGATAAATCAAGGACAGGAGATCAGAAAGACGAAGGACCAGGAAAAAGAACAGAGATGGAGGCGAATACCTCTGAATGGAAACACTACCTTCTGGGGAGGCTCAGAAGATCTGGAAACTCACCATGAGGCTCAGAAGACTCCAGAAACTATAAACTTAAAGGGACTAGCCCTGAAGCTACAGAAACAGACATCATTTGTTAGGGGAGAAGAGACTCTACCTGAACTGTCTGCAAGTAGACAAGAACTCCAGGGACGTAGCTTTCTGGTGGTCACCCAAGCTGGGGTGGGCTCTTATAAACTCACTGGTTCCCCAAACTAGACTGGGGTGGTAGAGTTATTTTGCTCTGTTGTTGGTACCCTGTCTGGAGTACAAAAGTGTTTATTCTTATCTCAGGAAATGCCACACAACAGAAAGGGGACAAAGACCAGGATGAGGGACGAAGCAAGGGGCAGGAGAGAAAAGGCAGAGGGGAGTCCTCAAGCTTGGTTGACTATAACACACATGCCAAACCATCTGCCACTGTAGGAAGTCTAATACACTCTATCCAAGCATAACTGGTCACTCTGTTACTTTGCCAAAAAATGTAACTGCATTAAACGGCAAAATATTTCAAACCCCTTACTGTGAGTTCATCATTTCTCATTTTGGAGGAGAGCTGATTAGACACAGTAGAAATCCCTTGAAAGCTGAGTCATATGGTACAAGATAACTCCCTACAGTGGGCAGGATGCACACAGTCTTGCCAAGTCCTTCGAGAACACATTTCAGTTCCTACGCAGAGAGCAGGGGCCAGTGGTTCCTCCAGTGTTTACCACATGGTTGGTCTCACATACTCACCTAAGCTTAGCAGGTCTGATACTCAGTTCTTCAAGCAATAAATAACAGCATAACTTCCAGTCTCATCTTGAAATTCTCATGATGCACATCCTCTAGATTACTGCTTAAAACCAAAATGTGAACTGACCAGTTTTCAGTGCAAATCATTGCCACACAGATCACTTCTCTCTGACTCTATGTAACCGCATTGTCTGCAACTACATGATGGTTGTCTACTCAAAGTGAGAGGAGTTACAGGAATCAAATGCCCAGAACCACTGAGATGAGAAGGCTGACATGCTTATCTTACAGCTCAGATAGTCTTTCTCTGTATTGCTTAAATTTCAACCATTTAGGCGCACCTACACAACTTTCTGTTGTACACACTGGTATCAATATCTGTGATACTGATTGAGAGCTTCTGAGGAAGTCATTTACAAGTAGGAGCTTAGAACTGCTGAGGACTATGTCTTCGTAGCAAGAGGCAGTCCTCTTGGCCAGCAAATAGTTTCCCAGTGGCTTTCCTCCTTTGTTTCAGTCCAAGGTTTCAAAAGTTCTGTTCATTTGGCTCTATTGTGTCTTGGCCTGATAAGGCAGAGCATTGTTGTTGGAGCACACAGTGAGCAAAGCTGAGTACTTCATGGCAGTCAGCACGGGGAGAAAAGGCAAGGCACAGAGAGGAAGGGAAAGAGGGGATTGTATAGCAAAGACCCTCCTTCCCAACCATCTATCAGTGGATTAGCTGGCCGATGAGATCTAAGTCCTGATGCAACTACCCTCAAAGGTCCCAACTTTGAGTACTGTTCTCTTGCCTTGAGGAGGATCAAGCCTTCAATACAGGAGCCAGGTCACTTAAGACACAGACTATAACAAACCAATGTTTAATGTTTTTCTAGTCAAATGGAAACTGAGAGAAGACACCAATTATAGAGAGAAATGTGAAAGTGTATTTGCTTCTAGAATTCTGAAATTTTAAGTATTGATTTTTTTTTTTTTTTTTGTAAGCCTAGGCCATCTACTCTGGAAAATTTGACCTATACTAAATATGGCTTATGCTCAAATTATCAACCATTCAGGTCACCTGGAAATGAGGGAATGCCTACCCAGTCCACCACTTTGCTAAGGATCTCTTGATACCCATTGATAGAATGCATATTTTCACTGACTATGAACAAATAACACAAATGTCCTTATAGTCTCCAAGAACATCAGAATGGTCAGTATGGATACTTAAAAGTTATCTATTCCTCTCTTTGTCAAGGTCCTTCTCCTTTCTCATCCCTGAGGAGTTTTATGAGCAGCCAAATTCATATCCATTTATTTTATATCTTTGATATAAAGAGATGAATCCTTAACAAGAGAGCAGTGTATGAGGAGTAACATTAAGACAGTGGAAGAGAGGAACTGGGTGCTGTTTGATATTGCTTCAACGTCCTCAATAGGATATCACACATCATCAATGATATCCCCAATCAGCAGGAATGCGAACTGTGTCAAGGAAATCAAATATTCAGCCAATGTTACCCATGAATCTCTGAATCCTGCTCAACCTTAGAGGTGGTCTTGCCAATGCAAAGTCCCCTGGACACCTACAGGATACAAGCTGTGCATGAAGAACTGTGACTGACATCACACTCAGTAGCAAGACTGAAAGCCAAATCAATGAAGGAAGAAAAGACACCCAGGTTGGACCTGGTGACACAGGGCTGTATCTGTTCACATATAAGGTGAATTTGAGTAGGGAGTCCTGAAGATCCTCCCAAATTAGTAAAATTAGTATATTCATTGAAGTTTTAAGACAAATAATCAATATGCAAAAATCAGTTTGAGTCCCTGTGCACTAGTAATGAAAAATATCAATAGAAAATTAAGAGAATAATTATAATAAATAACATTAGAAAGACCAACATACTTAGAAATAAACCATAAAAAGATGTACTCTAAAAATTACAAAGAATTACTGAAAAAAGTTAAAGAAAACATAAGTATGAAGGTGTCCCATGTTTGTGGATATGAAAATTATTACCCCTAAGGTACTACCCTAAGCCATCAGCAGATTCAGTGTACTCTCTATACAAACCCCAATAGGTATTTTAAGTATAAAATATTATCTTAAAAGTCTTATGTTCAAAATTCTCAAGTGACCATGAATAATCAAGACAATGTTTAAAAGATAAAAAGAACAAATATGGATAAGTTATACTTCCTATCTTAAAACTTGCTGCAAAAAATAGTTACAAGAATAACTTGGCACAAGACTACCATACAGACTGACAGATGGGACAAGGAGACCACCACATAGACCACAGATAGGCTAAGGAGTCTAGAAACAAATACAGCTATAGTCAATCAATTTTCTAAAAGACAGCCAAAAGCATTCAATTCAGGAAGATAAAACAAACAAACAAACAAACATATTTTTAAAATTAAATTGAAATCTTATACCTTATTTTTAAAACTCAAAATGAAAACATAACTTTAAGAGCTAAAATCCATAAAACGTTTGTGGTTGAAAAGGAATAGAGGAGAAAATGCATGATAGTGCATTAAATGGTGGTTCACTGGATATGCCAAAAAGCATAAGCAACAAGAGAGAGTTCACAAAGACCAACTTTTGTGTGTAAGGTTCTATCAATAGAGTGAGAGGAGAGTAGACAGAATGAGAGATGATAATCGGAAGTTACATGTGTCATAAGGATTTCATATACAGAACACATGAAGAACTCTCATTGTCAATAAGTAACAGAAGCAACCCAGTTCAAAAGCACATAAAGGACTTAATAAATATTTCCTTGTAGATACAGAAATGTCTCATAACCAGACAGAAAGACATCCAACATCACTAGCCATAGGAACAATGTTCATTAAAGCCATGATGAGATACCATGTAATACCTGTTATGACAGCTTTTAACAACAACATCCTTAAATAACAAAGATGGGGATGTGGAAAAATTGAAAGGAGCCCTTGTGGGCTACCAGCTGATCTGTGAAAATCACTATTTTCCATGGAAAAAAGCATAGTGATTTCTAACAAAATTAAACACACACACAAAAAATAGCACTTACCTTAATAAATCCATTTCTAAATACAAATCCATTTAAAAACTAGGGAGATGGAGAATGGCTCAGCGGGTAAGAAATCTTGATGCTTTCTTCAGGCATCCAAGTTCAACTCCCCATACCCACATCACGTGACTCCAGCTCCAGGGGATTCCATACACTCTTCTAGCCCCTGTGAGTGCCCACATACATGTGCACACACACACACAGACACGTAAACATAATTGTAATAAATAATTATTTTTTAACAACTTGAACTCAGTTCTTCTTAGTGTTCATAATGCCATTATTTACAACTTACAACAGAGAGAAACATTCTAAAAGTGTCTATTATAGAATGAATGGATAAATAAAATGTCCTGTGTATATGTGCATATGGAATATGGTATAGTGCTATAAGGTACGGTATAAGTGCTAAATAAAAGTATATCACAATGTACAATGTAGATGAATCTTGAGAAACAGGCTAAGTGAAATATGCCAATCACAAACAGGAAATTAGTGTAGAATTCCATTTATATGAGAAATCTAAAGTAACTGAATTCATAGAGGCAGAAAAGGCTAGCCTCCCAGGCCCTCAGGACACAGGGACTGAGAAAAAGCCTGGGACAGGAGCCTTCCAGTTTCCATCTGTGGCTGGGAACCTCAGCCTGTGCCACAGGGCTCCATAACCAAATAGTGCCAAGAGAAAACTAGACTCCCAGGAGTGTGGACAAGCCTGTCTGCTCAGAGGGACCCACCTGGAATCCCAGTACACAGTGACTGAGGAGTGGTCTTCTGGTTTCTTTCGGCAGCCAGGGAGCTGATCCTGTGGCACAGGGCTCCATACTCAAATAGTGCCAGGAGAGACCTGGTATCCCAGGAGTGCCGACACACCTTCGAGCACAAGCAAGACCACCACTTATGTTCAAATTCACTGGATCAAGAGGGACACTTGCAGAGCCACCAGGACACAGGAACCAAGGGACAGCTGGGGACAAGATTCTTCTGGTTTCTTTCTGCACCCCAGAGCTGACCCTGTGCCAAAGCTCTCCAAACTCAAATTCCTCTCAGAGAGAGCTGGTCTTCAAGGAGTATTGACACAGAGGCCTACAGGAGGGACAAGTCACAGCCAGAGAGAGTAAGAACAGTTAACACCAGAGTTAACCAGATGGCGAAAGGCAAGGGCAAGAACATAAGGAACAGAAACCAAGGCTACTTGGCATCATCAGAACCCAGGTCTCCCACCACAGCAAGCCCTGGGTACCCCAACACACCAGAAAAGCAAGATTCAGATTTAAAATCATTTCTCATGATGATGATAGAAGACTTTAAGAAGGAAATAAATAACTCCCTTAAAGAAATACAAGAGAACACAGGTAAACAACTA
>CM052703.1:77605696-77687468 GCA_028551405.1 Uromys caudimaculatus
GAAGAGAGTGAAGATTCCCAACTTAAAGGGCCAGTAAATATCTTCAATAAAATTATAGAAGAAAACTTCCCTAACCTAAAGAAAGAGATGAACATAAATATACAAGAAGCCTACCAAACTCCAAATAGATTGGAACCGAAAAGAAATTCCTCCCGTCACATTATAGTGAAGACACCAAATACACAAAGCAAGGAAAGAATATTAAAAGCAGTAAGGGAAAAAGGTCAAGTAACATATAAAGGCAGACTATCAGAATTACACCAGACTTCTCACCAGAGACTATGAAAGCTAGAAGATCCTGGGCAGATCTCATACAGACCCTAAGAGAACACAACTGCCAGCCCAGGCGGCTATACCCAGCAAAACTCTCAATTACCATAGATGGGGAAACCAAAATATTCCATGACATAGAGGCAGAAAATGGGGGAAAGGCAACCAGGGGCAGCAGAGGTGAAAATTAGAAATTATCATTTAATGGGTCTGTTTAAAATAATGAAAAGTTTTCAGAGTGGATAACAGTGACTGCGATGGTTAGTTTTGTTTGTTTGTTTGTTAACTTGACAAGCTAGGATCATCTGAGAAGAGGGAACCTCACTTAAGATTGTGCTCCATCAGATTGACCTGTAGGCAAATCTGTGGGGCATTTTCTAGATTAACGATTGATGTAGGAGGGCCCAGCCTACTGTGGATAGTACCACCTCCTGGACAAGTGGTCCTTGGTTGTATAAGAAAGCAGTCTGAGCAAGTAATGGGAAGCAAGGCAGTAAGCAGCTTTCTTGTACAGTTCCTGCCTCTGTTCTCACTTGAGTTTCTACCTTGACTTCCCTCAGTGATGGACCGTGATCAGGACATGGAAGCCAAATAAACCTTTTCCTCTCCAAGTTGTTTTATTTTTTTTCGTAGTGTTTTATCATAGCAACAGAAAGCAAACTAGGCTTCGAAATGGCTATGCAAATGGTGAATATGTTTATGTCACAGAATTACACATGTTTAGAAATTGTAATTTTGTTTACACACATGCAGAGAGAGACAGAGAGAGACAGAGAGAGAAAGAGAGATCTATTGTCCAATCATACAGAGGAAAATGGATAAGAATCTACAGAAAAGGCTGTCAGGAGGTTCAAAAATTTAAGACTTAGTAACACCCTGTCTCAAAATATAAATAAACAGGGCTGGAGAAGTGGCTCAGTAGTTAGAGCACTGGTAGTTAAGATGACCTAGATTCAGTTTCCAGCATCCACGTAGTGGCTAACTGTAACTTCAGTTTCTGGGGGATCTAATATCCTTCTCTGGCCTTTGAGAGCATGCCATGTACATGGTGCACAGACACATGCAGGCAAAATACCCATACTCATAAAATAAAAATAAATAAATATTTTTAAAATACAAATAAATAAAAATCGAAAGTGCTAGGAACAGAGCTCGGTAATAGAGTGCTTGCCTAGCAAGCGTGAGGATTGTATTAGTTGTCTCATTGCTGTGACAAAGTATTTGACAAAAGACACTTAAGGATGGAAAAATTGGTTTGAGCTTGTAGTTTGAGAGATGCTGTCTACCATGGAAAGATTTAGCTGGAGGAGCAGGAAGCAACAGGCCCAACCATGTCCACAATCAGGAAGCAGAGCAGGATGCGTCCCCAGGATTAGCATATTTCCCTTTTGCTTAGCCAGGATTTTACTCCATGGCCAGTGATTCTTCTCTTTCAGTTAATGTAATCTAGATAATCCTTCACAGATATTGTTTCAGAATGAAAGAAAATGCCCCCCATGCTTAGTTCCCAGTTGATGAATTGCTTCGAAAAAGATTATGGGGTGTGGCCTTGTTGGAGGAGGTATGTCACAAGGAGTTGGCTTGAGGTTTTAAAAACTCACACCAGGCCTAAGTGTCTCCCACCCCTGCCTGCCTTTCTGTGTATCAGGATGTAAAGCTCTCAGCTACTTCTCCAGGCCTGTGCTTGCCTGTATGTCACCATGCTCCCCATCATGCTGGTAATGAGTTAACCCTCTGAAACTGTAAGGAAGACATCAATTAACTTCTTTCTTTTATATGAGTTGCCTTGGTCGTGGTGTCTCTTTACAGCAATAGGACAGTAACCAAGACAGGCATGCCCAAAGGATTATTTCTATGGTATTTCTAAATCCCAATGTAGCTGAGCCTTGAGATAAAACATCACAAGGTCCTTGTTTGAATCTCCAGTGATGTCAAAAAAGGGGAGTCTGAAGGTACAGTTCAGCAGTAATAATGCCTTTGTTTAAAATGTATATTTATATACTGTCTGTTTACCACTATGTGTATGTGTGAGAGAGAGACAGAGGCAAAGACAGAGAGACAGAGAAAGAGAGAAAGATATCTCTGTCTTTGTGTTGGTGTACACACACACACACACACACACACACACATACACACACTGGCTGATTTCAACTACACTATGGAATTCTCTAATGGGGCAAATTATTTTAAACTGAACCATATCAGAAAGTGGTGGCCTGGGAAGGTAGAAGACTGGGAGAGCTTGGTAGCAATTGGACTATTTTTAGGGTGAAAGAAATACATTAGATCTTTCTACTGGTGGCGTACAAAATTATCCAAGTTCATTTGACCAAAATAAAACTTTTATTATGTGTAATTATATCTGAAAGACAAAGAAAATTCTACTGGTCACAATCTCTCTCTCTCTCTCTCTCTCTCTCTCTCTCTCTCTCTCTCTCTCTCTCTCTAACTGAAGCTCCCAATAGCCCCTTGCCTTTCTGCTTTCTGTCTCCATGGCTACACCATCCCTTGCCCATTTTTGTTGATGGCTACATTCTTTCCTCAGCACTGTCAATATGTTCAATCAGAGTCTATTATCATTTCCCAGGTCTGATACCTACTCAGTCTTCTTACAGTGATTTGTCATGTCACCTTCCCGACTCTTACAAGGTTATGCAACTTCCTTATATAATCCCTCCAAACCTCCTTCTTGGAATGACCATATTTGAAGGATTTTCTTTACTATATTCCAAATGCTAAACTCTGGTATTATTTCTAGTATCTGAGCACAATCTTTTAATTTATTATCAGATAGAATGATTAACTTGGACCACATGGCGATTCCATATGGCTTAACAGTAAAGGTTGAAAACTGAATAATTTCCAACTTTTTATGGTAGACAGTCATTTTTTAAAATATTAAAAATTTCAAACATTTAATAAGCAAGAACAAATAATTAGGCAATTTTAAACTGAGTTTAAATAATAAGCAGAGCTAAATAAGTTCAGCTAAGTAGCAATAGCTAGTTTGGACACTCTGTTGAAACAATGGAACGTAGAAGATTTTAGCAGCTGGTGATCACATGCATACTTGCTCATGGTGACAGTATTCTGCTAATGGTCAGCTTGCAAGCCTCAGCGTCTTATGCTTGTCTTTATTCTTCATACCCACTAGAGTGTGTAAAGCATAAATGTTCAAGAAATATGCCCAAGGAGGGCAGAGTCAGGAGGATTCCATCCTAGCCAAGAAAATGTGAGTCCCAGGTCAGAAATGTGACCCGGCTTCAAAGGAACAGAGAATGAGAGGTCACTCTGTGCCCTCTCCTGGTGCTTCAGAGCATGTTCAGTGGCACAGAGAGAGAGAGAGAGAGAGAGAGAGAGAGAGAGAGAGAGAGAGAGAGAGAGAAAGAGAGGGAGGGAGGGAGAGGGGAGGTGCATGTAGGCTTATAAACATACATGAATAAGTACTTTAAATCTTTTTAGAAAAATAGAGACAGGAGAAGATGGGTGATCTGATAGTAACCAGAGTGTCCCAAAGACACAGCTGATTAACTTCTGCTTGTGAGTATTTCGTTTGCTGGGGGCAATATGGAGATCTCTTGGGGGGATGCTTATGAATGTGACAGAGCTGTATTCAGAGCTCAGCTTCTCTCCTTCTGGACACTGTGTGCACATAGGCTCTTTAACCTCTCCCAGCTCCAGTTGTTCATCTGCTAAAGGGGGTGGTGGCCAATTAGACATTCACTCCCATCAACATCTCTCTGGGGCTCCAACAGCTAACAAAATCAATAAAAAGATCTGCCCTCCTGGAGCTGCATTTGAAAGAGAAGAAATGGTAAATTAAGTGCATAAATTATAGGCTGTATTTGAAAACAAGGTTTCAGAAGATAGGGCTTTCTGAGTGAATGAATAACTTTGATCAGTCATTGGTGATAGGATAAAATCTCTTGTAACAATGAACAGTTTAGAGAAATTACCTATGCGGATTTTAAAACATGATTATTGTTAGTTAAATGGGCAGATTAGAACAGTGGAATATGTAGACTAACAGAGCAGCATATGGATGAGGGGGAGAACTAGACAGACAGAGACAGACCTAACAATATTGATATAAGAGGTATCCCCAGGAGCATTGCAACGACATCTACTAGGAGAATGAATCCCTCTTGTCCTTGCACTTGTGGCTAGCTAGTGGGTAGGAGACATTCATCTTCCTCCTACACTGAGCTGTGTGCATCCTGGTAAAATCCTCTCCATCCTTCAAGGAGACCCGGAGGAACTGGCCTTTTCTGGAGTCAGTACCACACAAAAGCCACACCAGACACATTTTCCAGCAGCTCTAAGAAAACTGTCTGGAAGTCAGCAGATGTGAGGTTTGTTTCAATGAAACCAAGGATACATCCTTCACCATTGCCCTTTCCAGAGCACTGAGTGTAGAGCAAGCACAGAAAGCTACTGAAGAATTATTGGTGTTCTGGGTATGATCATGGCGACGAAGCACTGGAGAGAA
This sequence comes from Uromys caudimaculatus, assembly GCA_028551405.1. NCBI lineage: Eukaryota > Metazoa > Chordata > Mammalia > Rodentia > Muridae > Uromys > Uromys caudimaculatus. The sequence continues at coordinate 77,610,456 of CM052703.1, forward strand.
AGAAACATCCTTGTCTTTGATGTTTGCAATGATGTCTGGGACTCACTTGAGCAAACCTTAGCCAGGAGGGACTTCTGTTTTTCATAAAAGCTGGGGGTTTTGATAAAACAGGCTTGGCAATCTATTTATGGTTTGGGGAGCTTGAACATTGGGGCATAGAAGTTTACTTGGTTTCCCTCCACCATTGGATGTGCTGGGACATTTTCATGACAAAAAGTTAATGGTGTAGCTTCTCCATTTATTATCAAAATAAAAAAGACTTACATAGAAATGTACACATAGAAGTGCACACAGAGACTTGTTCTTGGAGCATTTTTCTAGCTTTTGGGACTAATTTTGTTGGTCAGCAGAAAACCATTCCATTAAATGCTTTATGGTATTTAAAGAGCAGTTTAGCTCCATTTAATTATTAATTGGCTGCCTTAAATTAACTGCTACCTAAGCCTGGAAAAATGAGAGTTAAGACAAGACTGTAGGAGGAGGTGACAGTGAGTGGCTTCAAGTGTAGCCAGCAATTTAGGGTGAGCAAGAATAACCCATCCTTTGAGAAGAATGCAGAACAGAGCTCTGTAAAACAGCCTGCCAGCCACTTTCTAGGGCCTGAGGCTCTTTAAACTTCTTCCCAGATGTTCCCAAACAATGTGTGTTTATGATATAGAGTAAATATTAAATAACCAACGCTAAACCTTACATGGCTTCAACATTCTTTCACTGCACAGTTTCTCAGGGTCTCCTCTGCACCATACATAAGGGATACATGCTAGTAAACAATGCAGTGTTCCAACGGGCCGTGCAGTCCAGCCAGGAGGACATTCACAGTAAAGTAACTGGTTGCTGCACAGCACCTGTAGATGTTCATAGACCAACCTGGCAGTGTGATAAGCATTGCTTCACATGATGCCCCAGTCACAGCTCATTTAGTCCCATGAACATTATCAACTGCCTTCGTAGTGAATAAAAAGGCCACAGGAAGGTTAAGTGACTCATCCAGGGAAGCCTGAGAGTTACTGGTAAACCTATGAACCAGGAACCATAGAACTTCACCTTCTAACCTCTCTACTGCCCTGTCACTCAAAGCAAGGAACCAATGGCATGCTCAGAGAGGGCCCTCCGAGTACTGAGCTGCTCTTGACCCTGGAATAAAACCCAGGAAAGGCCAAGCCTCTGTTCTTCAGGAGTGTTCTTGGGGGAGAGTCAAACATTTAAAGATACATCAGAAGGTTATGGGAGGTGAAAAACAGTGAAGAGGACAGGAAGTAACCCAGAGCTCTCAGATAAGGGAAAGTCCCAGCAGAAACCAGAATGTAATGTTGAAGGCATGTGGGAGAAGAATATTCCAGAAAAAGGCTGCAGCATTCAGCCTTGAGGTGGTGAAGTTTGGGGTAAGTCAAAGGTCACTATAAGAAGACCCTGAAGGCAGAGGAATGAGAAGAGGTGGTGGAACCTGAGCTCAGAAGGTTACAGCATTCAGGAAATATCCAGTGCTGCAGGTAAATGTAGAAGTTGTGAGTTCTACCTTGAGTTCATGAGGAGCCCTGAGGATTACAAGCAAAAGAGAGGTAGGTTATGGAATTCTTTTTGAAAGTGCATTCTGCTTTGGGGAGCAAGAGAGGAATCAGGGACAACTTTTAGCAAGACAAGATCTTCGAACAATTTAGCTACTCACCATAGTGGCTTGGACCCAGAGATAACCCTGGCAGAAGATGACAAGTAGTCCTTCTGATTGCATTCTGAAAGAAGACTGATAAGACTCTGGCAAATTGGATGCGGATGTGAGAGACAGAGAGGCCTGGGGTATATGTTCATCTGCACAGCAGAGGCTTTAACTAAGGGGGAGAAGGCTGCAGAGCTCTACCTCAGGACTTTGAACAAAGAGCCTGGAAGCATGCAGGAGACAGGATGGATGGAGCACGTCATTCATCAGGCACACATCTGAGTGACATCTAAGGTCAAGGTAGAAACAAGGATCGTGGCAGCTAATTAGGACTGTCCAATGAGCAAGAGTAAAAAGCGGTGTTCAGACCCATGCCTGATGGGACTTCATGGCCTTTCAGACAGTCTGGAGTGCCTGGCAGCCTTGAAAGCAGCACCAGGGGATAAGCAAGTCAGAAAGACAAAGATGTGCTAGCCATCTAGGATACACAGTACAGAGAAAGACATGCCCTTCACGTATAGACTACTGGTGTCCCCAGTGACCATCTACAGATGAGGTTCCCAGGGCCCCATTTTCACCCTTGCTCAAAGAATGAACAAGCTGGTAGGCAGAGAGGATTCTTCTTTCTGAGTCCACCAGGCAGAACATTATGCCTGATGGGGAAAAACAGATGGTGGAGCAGCTGCATCAAGCCCCCTTCATGGCTCGGCTGTTTGGGTTGTAAAAGTATTGGTGGATCTGAGAGAGTGGAGTCTGAGGAGTAGCAACTCCATTTAGTGATGTCTCAAGAACTTGCTTAGGCATGATCATGGTTCCTAGAAGAGAATGTAGACAACCCTTTCCCCATGGCTCTCTATGTCTTTGCTATTCAGCCTGGCCATTGGACCTGCTGTTCCAGAAAAGACCATGGCCTCTGGAAGAGCTGGGGAAGAGCAATCAAGAATAACACTTTGGAAAGTCATCCAATGATAGGTATGTAATAATTATTCAATAAAAACTAACTGTGCAGAGTATTACTCAACTCTGCATCCACAGAGCAAGATATGCATCTCAGCACATAGGGGTGTCAATAGATACTCGCTTTGTATAACTTGACCCTATCATCATCACCACCCTCAGTTAGCATTCAGTTCTTTGTGATGTACCTGGCAGACACTTGAGGTTCTTAGGCCGGGGAGAGTAAGAACTTGAATACTGAGGGCATGAGTCAAACACCAATTTTGGGTAGATACTCAAAGACCACTTTCTGAAGCAGATGCTGATCTTAAACAAAGCTAGAGTAGTAAAGCAAAGAAAGGTGAGAGCACAGATAGACTGGGGAGGGCAGCACTCCCAAGTACAAGAGTGAAATTCTGAAAGTTTTAGGGATTTGGATATGTCTAAAGTAGGCCATTTTCTTTTAAAATTGGAGCTAGGCATTGTCTAGGCAGTCAGTGTGTTAGCTTTAATTCAAGACAGACATGTTTTCTACCTCCCATAAACTCATTTTCTCCTTCTGTCTTCCTTCTCTTACTTCCTCCCTCCCTCCTATCTTTTCTCCTTTCTTTCCTTTCTTCCCTTTCCTCACTGTCTTCCCCCAAGGAAAAGAAAAAAGAAAAAAATACAGTAGTAACTGAGCTCTAAGATCTGACTCCAGTGGACTGAAAGCAAACTCAACCATGAATCCTCTGAAAGCCTGTTTGCCAAATTTGCCAAAGATGAACCTACAGTGTGAAAGCTAGGCAAGATAGAGTTGATCTGTAACTCTGTCCTGGGGGTCAGAGAGGTGGATTCTTGGAGCTTGGTGATCAGCCAGCCTGGATGAGTCTGTGAGCTCCAGGTTTAGTCAGAGACCCTGTCTCAAAAAAAATCAGGTGGAAAGTGACTGAAGAAGATACTTGGTGTTGACCTCTGGCCCCCACACTCACACACATACATGTACACACACACATGCACACATGCATACATGTACACACACAGGCATATATGCATGCATACACAAATTTAAAATGGAAAGGGAAGTACCTGAAAGTCATTGTCTTAGAAAGGATCTAAATATAGAAAGAAGTCCAACTGGAGTTGGAGTCACTTAGCACAAATCCCACATTGAGAGAGAGGAGAACATTTACTGACTGTCTCATTGGAAGGATTTGTGCCACTCATAGTTTCAGGAGGCCTCAGTCCATCATGGCAGGAAAGCCACTGAAAAAACATGGTGCCATCTATGGTGGTGGGGGCTTGTAATGGGCGCTTTTCATATGGCATCAGCAGGAAGCAGATTTAGGCCAGAATCAAAGTGGGTATTATCTTCAGAGACCCACCCTTAGTGACCTAGTCTGTCACCCAGGCTCCACTCTCCATAGCCTTCAAAATACCACCACAAGCTGGGGACCAAACACTCAAACTATAAGCTCTCAAAATGGCTCCTGTGGGAGCCATCTAGTTTCAAAGTATACTGAGGAGTAGCTACAATGTAAGGGAAAAAGGCTGCAGATGATAAAAGCCCATTGGTAGAACTCCCCAGTTGAATTTAAGTCCACAGCTCTGTAATTGTATAGGACCAGCATGACGCCTGCAGGTGAGTCACAAGTCATGAGATTGTGTCTGTCTTCCCTGTCCTTCTATCTTCTGGATCTCCACCTACCTTCCTCACAGGACACCAGGTCTGCTAATTGATCCTACAGACACATGGTGTGCAGCTGATTAAGAGTGGGCTCCAGAGACAGCATATCTCAAGACTTTATGCAAATCTTTATTTCTCTGTGCCTCACATTTCTTCATCTGCAGGATGGCAGGGGAGATAATGAGAGCCTCGTGGGTCAGTTTATGATGGCAAAACAGATTAGTGCTACAGAGTTCTTAAACTCCTTGATTCACAGTAAGTGACCAACACACAATAGCATTGCCACTGCTGGGTGAGCAGCAAAAATTATTAGTGAATTTTTCTTTTTTAAATTTGCCAGTTACATACATTTGTATTTATGTGATGAATTTTGCTTGTTCCACAGCCCCCTTCACACAATTGAATGAATCCATTCAGACCAAGACAAGGGAGAACAAAACATTAGGAAGAGCCTTTGAGATGAATTCTTTCAACACTGATCCATAAGGAGGGGAGTTAAGTGATGAGGGGCATGTGGGTTTGGGGAGTGATCACTGGTTTCTAGGTTAGATACAGTGGCTGAGTATTTGAGAGGAAATGGAGAGTGGAGTTTCAGTAGTACAGGGAGCCTGTCGTTAATGAGGAGTTGTTGTGATCCATTTCAGAGAATTCTAGGGGGCAGGAACTGAACCACTGCAGTACTGGCTCCAGGAAAGTATCTAAGGATGTGTATGGGGGAGTTCTTTTGAAAGGGAAGCAGAACTGCCTGGTACTGATTCTGTTCCACCCCCAAAGTTCCATTCTCCCTAATTACATACATTTTCCAAACAACAGAGAATTCCATTAACTTTATAGATGGGAAAACAGGGACCCTGAAAACATAGAACTGAAACCAGAGATCAGAGATCAGATGGGATGTCAGGAGTCTGTTTCCAGGGTTCAAAATTTAAATTCCCTTACTATTTTATCCACTGACTAATCCAAAGTCATTATTCTCTACTTTGATAATCAAGCAACAAATCTATACACTCACTGATAAATGTATAAATATATAGAAGATTTATTTTTGTTTTAATTTTGTGTGTAGGGGGATGCCATGTGCACATGTGCATGCAGGTGCCTACAGAGTCCAGAAGAAGGTATTGGATCCCCTGCATGTTGGTTCCTCAACATCATCTGGTCCTCTTAACCACTGATCCAATCTCTTTAGCCCCTACATTTTTCATATGTGTTTATATGTGTATGTAGCCAAATCAAATGTATGATTGAAAGACAACTATAGTATACAAAATGTACAATAAAATCACAGAGTTTCCCATCCAGCATGTTCATGCTCAAAGAAATTTAGGCAGATCAAATGGTGCTACCTTCCATGTAGACTTACCAGGTTCAGAGTTGGTTTTCTGCTCCTAATTTACAATAGATGCTCTCAAGACACCATCTCTGCCTCCTCCCTTGTCCCTCAGTCTGGCAGTCAACTTCTGAGCTATGTTCTCATAAGAGCCAATTCCACATCCAGTGCAGCACCCACCCTTTGAACACAGGATCACATCACAGAGTTATAAACTCTGCCAGCAGTTTGGATCAGTGAGACATAACATGGAAGCATGAAACACTCAGGGTGTGCCCAAAAGATGAAACCATTGAACATGGATCTGACCAGACACAGATAATAGTGGTGCTCTGCACAATCTGAGGGGCTGGAGCTTCCTTTTCCCTCCTGGCTTTGGGGCAGGGACCTGGGAGGAAGCAGGCACTGAATGAGATGTTGAATAATGCGTGCAATAATGGCAACTGGTCTACCAGGTGCTCTAGGGTCAGATTTTTCTCAATTAGTGCATCAATATTTGTATAACAAGGATGGCGTGTGCATTGTAGTAGCTGAGTAAGCAGGGCAGAGCTTCTGCAAAGACAATTCTTATCTTCTCTGTGGGGAGGCAGAGGCTTGAGGAGGGTACAGATGGAGGCAGCTACAATGAGGAAAAAGAACAGCAGCGTTGGAGGCAAAACCTGGAGTTGAATCTCAACTGTGTTTAATGCAAGCTACAGGCCTTGGGGTAAGTCAACTCTGGGCCAGAGCTTCCCCACCCCACTTGCATAAATTATACAAGTTATACCTATTATTCACAAGGGATAGCTTCCAGGATCTTCTTGCATGCTCAGATTCTTTATATCAAATGGCTTAATGTGCATAGCATGCTCACATTTTCCCATGTATTTAAATCACCTCTAGGTGACTTTCAATGCCTAATACAATGTAAATCATATGTAAATAACGTTAGAATGTATTGTCTATCGAATACTGAGAACACTGTCTAAACATATTCAGGACCAACAAATCTTTTCAAATATTTTGGTCAGGATTTGGTTAAATGCACAGCTCCAGACCTCTAGGGCCTGAAGGAGCAGCTTTACATTGGATCAACTCGAAAGTTGCACACTTCAGTTCTTGCTTACCTTCTACTATCTGTCCCTGCCATCCTCCACCTGCATTCTTTTGCCACCCACCCTTGTCCTTCCTGCATTTCCTTGAGGGATTGCAGGCCTGATGTCATTTGCTATCTTTCCCCAGTTTTTTCCCTCTACCTGAAATAGTTCCCTCCCTTTTTCTCTGGTCAATGCTACTTATCTTGCACATCTTACCTGAAATATCATTTCTTCCCTGGACCACTCCCTGCCCTGCACCAAGATTCAGCCAAGCTACCTGGGAGACACATAGCCAAGCAGCTATAGAGCACAGGTTTTGGGGTTATCTGGCTGAACCTGGACAGTCATAGGTTCTTGTACTCTTGGAAAAGTGTTGTTAGATATCTTTGCTTCCTGATCTATAAAGCAATACTAGGTGCACACCAGGGAGCTGGTGTGAAGGCAGAAACCTCACTTCCAGGAACCATGGGAGAACTAAGGAAATCTTATGCAACTAAATGCATTATAAGCCATTAAATGCCATGAAAACAGGGTGGTTCTTCCCATCATCTGTGAGGTGCAGAGGGACTCTCAGACCTCTGAATGTGCCAGGAGGAAGAGAAGCTATGATCTTCTTGAGAAGAAGTAGGAAACAGATAAAGATGTGGAGGAGTGGCAGAGAAGGGCAGTTGAGCATGGTGGCCCGAGGGAAGGGAACAGTGAGTGTCAATGAATGGCACAGTCTCCACTCACAGGCTGAGCATCAGTTACCTCTGCCTGGAGAAGAGATATTGAAACATCTTCTCCCTCTGAGGACTGACTTCCCCAAGAAGCTTCCATTCATCCCTTCAATTCATTCATTCATTTGATGTTTATTAGTTTCTGACTTTGTTGAACACTCATTGCATATACTTCAAAATATAAGGAGCATAGAAATGATTAATACAGACTAAGATGCAGCTGTTGTGGAACTCTAGCAAATCAGTCTGCTCCTATAGACAACCATGTCCAGGAGGACAGTGCTACACAGAAGGGTGAGGAGGGATGATAGAAAGAGCTGCTTTATAGAAGGGATCAGAGGGGCTCTCTGCATTTAAACAGAGGTACATTGTATAAGCTAGGAAGAAATCTGAGAGAGCAGGTGTCAAAGCCCTTGGGTGGGAGCATGCATGCTATATTCTGCTATATTCAGGGAATGAAGCAAAATGAGGAAGGGAGTGTCATCATGTGGCAGGTACATAATCATGTGGGGCTGTGTCATCCCCGTGGTGGTATAATAGAAAGAAGATCAGCATCTGATGTACTTTTTACAGGTCACTAGATGCCTCATAGAGATGAACATGGGGGAGAAGGTGGAAAAATGAGACAGAGGGCATTGCTTGATCAGGGGAGGCTTTGATGGCACCTGGGACCTGAGTAGTAGAGTAGATAGACATCTCTTCAATGGGGCTTTGCTTCTCTTCATAAAGGTCTTATATTTGTATCAGTAATCATAGTTGAAACCATTGGGGACCTTGACTGTCAGATGGTATAAGCATTCTCATCTAGACAGTGAGATTTCTCCCAGGCTCCCGGTTCACATCTTTCCACCTGGTGCCTCCTTAGTGCTCCTTGTCATTCTCCCTTCGGTCTTGGTGGCTTTGAAGAAACAGAGCCACAGAGAGCTGCTGCATGTTGAGAGGTTGAGAGTAAAATTAAGACCAATTTGCTTTTCATTTATAATTCATGCACTCTACACCACCTACTTCCCAAAAGGATTTGAGACAGCTTACAATAACAGTCATCTACAAGCCATCTGCACAGCCCCTGACAAACATGTTTTCAGAGAACCCGGAATGGCACAAGGAAATGCTCAGAACATAACTTTCAATGAAAAAGGCAGGATACAATGCTTTATTTACTATAATATTGTTACATAATACAGAGATGGATGGGGAGGAGAAAAGCAGAATGAGAGAAAGGGAAGGAGGAGGGGGAAGGACACTGTAGATGAAGGAAGAAGAGGAAGTGGGCCAGGAGGAAGGAAAGAGACATCCATGGTGAGTATTTCCCTTTGTAACACTAAAGGTTAGACCTCATCGCTCACACAAGAGTTCCCCAGAATAGTTTGTAAGGGATTTTTTCTTTTTAAAAATAAAACCACATGCACAAATATACATATAATTTTGAGTATAAATTCTGCATATGAGAGAAATCCCACATTTGTCTTCCTGAGTCTGGTTTATTTCACTTGAAATAATGGTCAGTTTGCACACATTTTCCTGTGAGTATCATAATTTCATTTTACTGTATGGCTGCCTAGAATCCAAGTCCATGGATTTTTTACTTCTTCATTTGTTGATGGACATCTCAGCTGGTTCCATTTCTTGGCTGTTGTAAAGTGTGCAACAATAAAAATGAATGCACAGCTATCTCTGTGGTGTATTAACTTGCAGGCCTTTGTTATATACCCAGGAGTGGGACGGCTGGGTCATAGAAATGAGATGATTTTCAACGACACTCAAATTTCTTTGGTATGAATAGTCACACATTGAAATGAGATGAGTATTTTTTTTTAATTGGCTGACATATGCTGTGGAAATTTCCTCAGCCTTCCAGGTCCGTTCTCCATGGCCTCTGCCCTGCTCTGAACACAGGAATCATCCTGGCTCTCTAGCTCTGAGTTACTTTGGATCAATATGGATTTCAGCTTTAGAAAAAATCAGAAGACAGTAAAGGACAGTTGCTTTGCTACTTCACCCCCTCCTGCTTTGCCTGGGTTCTAGAATGGCTCTGCTGCCTTCATTGCACGAAGTTTGGATCCCAGAGCTGCCCTCAAGTTCTTTTAATTCTTCTATTTGCCTGGCTAGTCCCTGTGGCCTGTCCCTTCTCCTTTCTTTTGCCACATTTTTAACACTTTAGCACAATGGTTCTCAACCTGTGGGCCACACCCCCTTGTGGGGTCAAATGATCCTTTCACAGGGATCACATATCAGAGGCAATGCATCTCAGATCTTTACATTACAGTCCATAACAGTAGCAAAATTACAATTATGAAGTAGCAATGAAGTAATTTTATGGTTTGGGGGTCTCAATAGCATGAAGTTCTGTATTAAAGGGTAGCAGCGTTATGGAGATTCAGAATCCGTGCTTTAGCACATCACAAGGTTCATTTGCACTCATAATCATCTGGGCAGAGAGGCTTGCTAAACCCTAGGTTCCTATAGAGTCTTGCTGACCATGATCGCCATGCTGTGTAACCCAGACAGAAGCCTCAAATGGCCTCAAACTCTTGGTCCTCCAGAGGTCTCCACATCCCAAGTTCTGGGACTACAGGCATGCGACAATACGTGGGTGTCCTCCTAATTTTTAACTTTGCATCTCTTGGTAAGTCTTTGATAATCCCACCTCCTCCTCTTTTGGAGAAGGTGGGGCTCTGATAATCTCTCTTCTGTATTCTAAGAACAACTGCTTTAGAATCTACAGATGAGAGAAGTCATGCAGTATTTGTCTCTCTGTTTCTGGTCTATTTTACTAACAGTACTGCCCTAGACTTCCACCCATGTGGTCACATATAACAAGACTTTGTTCTTGTTACACTTAGATAGTATCCCACAGTACATTCATGCAATGTCTTCTCCACTTGCCTATTACAAAGTAAAGATAGTGATGCTCTCCCCACAAGAAAGTGATGAATGCTCATAGCAATGGGTATTCTAAACGTTCTGGGTTGATCATTACATAAGTACGCATGTGTTGATCATTTGGGGGAATATTGAGAAGTTAACCCAGGACTGTGAGCATGCTGGGAAAGCACTCTACCACAAAGCTATATCTCCAAATCTGTGTACATGTATTGGGTTATCACATTGTGCTTCAAAAATATATACAATCATTAAATTCCAATTAAAAATAAAATTTACATTAAATACAGATTTATCTTTGGTGATTCCATCCTTGGAATCTGCAACAGACAGAGATTGTGACTTGGGAGCTTCAACGAGCTTCCTAGTGATGCTGACGCATGCCACTGTCCCAGAGGCCACATTCAGAGCAGCCGTGCTTTTTTCATTATAACTGTCAAGCATGTTATCTACTCTCTGAAAGCTCCCTAGATAATCTCTGATGAAGGTGCCTCAACAGAAGCTCCTGTAGTAGTCAAGATACATTTTCTCATGTGGTAGCCACAGCCAGAAATATGGCCCATGCCATTAAGGAAGTGATTCATTCTTATTTGATTTTTTGTTTCTTTTGTTTTCTGAAAATCTGTTTAATTCAATTTTTGACAATTTCTCACATGTGCATTATATGTTCTGAATGCTCTCACCCCTACCTCCTTGTACCTTCCACTCCTATAAATACCCTTTCTCCTTGCAGGTCCCTTTTTCACACTTCTATTTTGTTTTGTGACTGACTTGGTTTAACCAGGCCATATATGTGATCATGGGGTGGAACTAAACAACAGGACTCCAGTTTATACACAGCTAAAGACAATGATTCCCTGCCCACAGCTTCCACTAAGAATTCTAATAATTTTCTGATCCATAACTGTTGACAGGCCCAGTTTTGCACAAGCCTAGCACAGACAACTCAGCTACTTTGAGCTCATGATTACAATGTCTATGCTATACCTAGAAGATAGCATTCCACAGCCCTTCTTCCTGTCATCCAGCCCTTACATTCTCTCCATGCCCTACTCCATGATGTTCCATGAGTCTCATAGGGATGATATAATAGTTCTGTTTAGTACTGAATGCTCACTGGTCACTCATTTATTCTCAGCATCTTAAGTAACTATGAGCTTCTGAATTCATTGCCACTCACTGTATAGAAAGAGAAGCTACTTTGATCAAAGCTGAGAGTAGCATTGTCTATGGGTATAAACATAAATATTTAGAAGATGGTTTGATGACATATCAAGTTATCAAAACAGTAGTAAGTTCCCTACTAGGTCCTATGACTTCCATAGCAATGGGTATGGTTCTTTTTTTTTTTTTTCATATTTACAGTACCAGGCATGGATCCCCTCCTCTGCAGCAGGCCTTCAATCCAAACAAACAATGATGCCACCATTGCACCAGTGGGCACATCTAGCCTGGCAAGTTGGTACTAACACTCAAGGTCCAAATCCAGGTGAAAGCACTGGGGAGTTCTCTCCTCCAGTAGCCTGCACAGCACCTGCTGGCACTATACGCACCAGCCATCGGGGTGGGGTTTCCTCCTGAGTTCAAGGTTGATTCCTCTGTTTCCTGCAACGAAGGCATGTGATGTCTGCAGAAATAGTAGTGTCTCACTACCTAGCAGTGACAACCAAGAGCAACTGCAACGCTTTGTATTGTTTGGGGGGCCTCTTTGACCTTCCTGACAACTTCTAGGGAAATATCCCACATCCCACAGATTCTAAGATTGGTATTATCAATCCATGCAGGATATCTCTGTTCAAGCTCTTTTAAAGAAACACATTTTGATTAGCTTAGACAGTAGTGTGCTTCTGTAAGTCTTCTTATTACACGTTTAGCTTCAGTTAACACTCCCTTCAAACTTTCCCCTTTCTTGTTCTCCCACCCCCTTCCCTGTTTATCCAAGACCACACCAGTACTCACCCAGTCTCTCTATTTTTATCTCACATGAGTTCTACTGGTTTTTCCTCTGCTTCAAAATAGGTTTGGGCTAATCAAAGTCAGGTGACACTTTCCACACCCTGCCTGCACATCTCCTTAGCCAACTGGCAGACTTATGTGCTGTCACTATCTCCATGTTCACATCTTCTGCGGGGGATAGGTTTGTTCATTGTCCATTGAAGAAGATCATTCAAAGCCCCTTTCTCCTGCCCCCAACAGTACCATTTTCACCACTACTCACCAGTCTTCATTGATGGTCACCTGGCAGCATCTAAACCTCTGCCCAGTCCTAGAGCCACTGCCACAGTTTAGTCTTATAGGTACCCCAACTTCTCTTCTCTGTATTGCTACAGCATAAGCCACCTTGATCTAGTGCTTTAGGCATTCACCAACTTCATTCACCCTCTTGATTCTTTGGGCTGGAAGGTTTTCTACCTCACAGTTCTTCTGTTCTATCTGAGATTGACTAGACGGTACCATCAGGGAGCTAGGCTAGCCTGGACTATCCAAGTTGGCTTCCTCCCTGCTCTGGAGGTGGAGTAACTAGGTGGGCATCTCAGGTGGAACTTCCCCTCAGAGTCCAGGTAAAGAAATCATTTTGGACAGCCAAATTTCAATCTACATACCATCCCCATGGACACAAAATGAAATGCACCTTGGTTTAATAGACCCAACTAGGTCATGAAAAGCTATAGTCTTAAAATTTGACATTGATATAGGCAATCCACAGATCGTATTTTGAGTGGCAACAAAGTAGAATGTTTAGTGGAAACACTCTGGGGTTTAGAACCACAAAGACTAAGTTTAAAGCACATCTCCGGCCCCTTTATGCTTTGAATTATTGCATTAATTGTTGAATATTCAGCTTTGGTGTCCCCAACTACTAAAACACAACTGTAGAATAATTCTTTAGCATCAATAGGAAGGAGTTTGGTGTGATATTCTTTGAGACTCTTACTTGCTGTGTGCCTTAGGCACTCACATTTTCCCCTCTGGGTTTTATTTTAATAAAATCAAAATGGGGATGGAAATGGTGATACCTACCTCTCAGGGTGGCTATGATAAGTGGATAACGCGTGCGTGAGAGGAGGCGGGGTGTGTACCAGCTGCTTTTTCCATTTGTCCCTCTCAGCCCCACCACATATGTCCTAGCTGTCAGTATTTGCTGCTGTTCAGTGGGAGATCAGGAAGGAAAGAAGCAGGGATGGAGCTTTTGAATTAAGTGAGGTTGGAAGCTAACCAATGGGTCACCTCTAACAATGACCTCATTACCACAGAACAGTGAGAATTGGCTTTGCCTTCTCCCCCAGGAAGCTGAAACCAGAGATAATAACAGAGAATGATGCTTCCCCAGTGTTTGTGGTCTCAGCAGCAGGCGTGAATCACGGTCCCTGCTGGGAAATTCAGCTGTGGGCTTCTGACAGCTGCAGAGTCATGAGACACGATCTGCTAGAATGTTCCTGATCCAGTTCCATGTGAGCTGTTATCCTGTGGAGATTCTCTGGCTACTCTGGAGAACTGAGTGTTCTGGAGCAGTAAAAATGGTCCACATTTGTTGAATTCTTTGTATATGTCTTATATTCATCGAGACCTGTGGACAATTTAAAATGACCATCAATCTTTGAGATTATGTTAGCGTGATATTTAACCAAAGCCTCCATACCTGGAAAGAAAGTAATGGCAACTGTTCATTGCACACTTACTCTGTGCTAGGCTCTGAGGTAAGTAGTCATGTGACCCTGAATGATGGAGATATTCTGAGAAATGTTTCATCACTGTGCAGACATGAAGTACTTAAATTAAGAAAACTACCATGTCACTAGGTGGTAACAGCTTAGGACAAGGCTATTATCTATATGATTCATTTATATTTTAATGTATTGTATGTGTCTATTACTGCTGTGTGTGTGCAGGTGCTGGTAGAGATCAGAAGGGGATGTGAGATCCCCTAGAGAAGGAGTTATAAGACATTTTGATCTGCCTGGTGTGAATATTGGAAACTGAACCAACCCAGATCCTCAGGAGGAGTAGTAAGTGCAGTTAATTACTGAGCCATCTTGCCAGCCATTATGTGATTCAGCTTGATCAAAATACCAAGAATGTATAGAAGTAGACATTGTCTCCTTTCTATAGCAACCCTAAGAAGAAGACAATGTAGAAGCGTGTAATTGCAGCATTTGAGAGTCTGAGGCAAGAGCATATCTAAATTTGAATTCTAGATTACCCTGGGCTATATACAGAGTGAAATCCTACTTCAAAACATATAAAGCTTGCTCATAGAGAAGGATCACTGGATAATAGCCAAGTCTGAAGACCTGAGTTCTGTCTCTGAATCCCACATGGTATAGGAAAAAAAACCAATTCCCATGCATTCTTCCCTGACCTTCATATGCTGTGACACATACATGTGCATGCACATAAATACATAATAAATAAAATTTTAAAAAATTAAACAAACACAAAGTTGACATGTTCAGATTAATAAACTGAGTTATATGAAGTTGGAACAGCATGATCAAAGTCACAGAGACACAGCAGGGCTCAGCCTCGAATTCAAGTCTGGCTAATATCTGAATGTTCTAAGATGGCTTTTAAAGGCTGATGAATTTGGGCTAGGATAGGAAGAGAGCAGAGACTTACAGTTAAGAACAGTTTTCTTCTGATTCAGTGTGTATGTACACACACACAAACACACACACACACACACACACACACACACACTCACACATACACGTACTATTCAGGTAGGCATACAGGAAAGCAATTCAGTTCTTTTGGGCAAAGCAGAACAGGAAGAATCAATGGGCACAATCTGTATGCCCAGGCCCATGCTTATGGGGCTCTGTAATGGTCCTTTTGGTAGTCATTGGTCCCAGGCTGGACACACCACATGCACAATGCTGACACTGTACTGTCTGGTAACCACAGTGCCTTCCCCTATTGTCAGCCCTCCCGTCACAGCTATGTCTCCCCTGAGGACCCAGTTCTTACTGTGTTCTTCTCCCAGCCCTTTCATTGTCTGGCACAAATGCTTGGAAAAGATTCTATTCTCTAGCTGTTCTGTCCCTAGCTGAGTCCTCCTCTAGCTCATCTTCTGGAATGATCTCTACAAATGCAAATAAACAATATCACTTCCCAGTTTGGAAATTGCTAGCAGCCTCCCAGTACCCTCAGGGTCCTTCCTTAGCTCACCTACCACCACTTCCTTTCCTATACCTGGCCCTCACGCCCTGCCCAGGTATTCAAACCATCATGAGTTCCTGTTAGCTGTCCCACTTTTGATCCAGCACCTTCTTAGGCTTGCAAAATTCTTTCTCCAACTCCTCTGAGATACAACTAAACCATCACTATAGTGAGCCTGATAATAACCCCTCCCTCCCAGGTGGTTGGAGAATTAAGGCAAATGGGATGTATGTGTAAATGGCTCTGGCAGCCATCACTAACTTCGCCTGAGAGCGGTGAGGTGAGTTGAGTCTTTGTCCTTACTCTCTTTTGCCAAAATCACCTTGGTCCAGTTTATATTTTGCCAAAGATGTTTTTCACACTGTTCTGATCCCTAACACAAAGCTTATTTTCTCCCAAAAGACCATAAACTGTGTGATCAACAGGGAATAAAGAAAAGGCATAGAGAGGAGGGTGGACAGGCTGCGGAAGAGAAGTCAGGCTTCTAAAGAGATCCTGAGCATCAAAGACTCCATCTCCAACTTAGAGGTAGGGCATGGTCACTTTGTTTCCTTGCAGGAAAAGGCTTGAGAAAGCAAAAGAGTCTTACTCAAGACCATCCCAGTACTTTCTTGGTAAACTGCTGTGGGCCATTTGGTGTCCTTGGGGAAAATATTAGCAAAGTATTTTATCCTAAAAGCCTCACAGTATGTGAAATGAATCACCTGCCACACTTGAGCCACAGGGAAGTTTCACGCCGTCACTTGCCCAAAATCCTCATAAATTGTCATCCCCAATGACTGGATGCTTAACTGAACTTGAGGGACAAGGCAAAGAGACATAAACACTAAACACATAATCTTTCAAGTCTTTTCTTTCATTTCCCGGCTGTTTCTTCTCCAAAGGGAACTGCTCGCTCTCTTCTCTTTAAATGTGCACTGAGGAGTCAGGGTTCATCCATTTGATGTCGGATTCACTGCACAGACAATGGTGTTCTGGAAGGCAGGGTCCTTTCAGGAGAAGGCAGAATGTGAACTCATACAGTCCTGGTGGAGATGCCAGCATTGCTCCTAATGACAGATTTAACACTGCATGCCTGTTTTCTCACCTGCAAAGTGGGACATCTTGTCTACCTCTTGGGATTATTGTGAAATCTACATGTGGGGCACTGATCCATTGATGGGTACATAGTTTCACAGGATATATGAAAGTAGAAACTTGAGTGGGTGGGGCATGGAATTGGAGCACCAAAGATATGCCATGAAAAGACTTTGTGTCTCCCACCCTCCCCCATCTTTCTCTACTTCCTGGCCACCATAGACTGCAAAGAGAATGGGCCTAGCATGGACTGAGACCTCTAAATCCACAAGCCTTGCCACAACAGAAAACTGGTGAACAGAACTGTAAAAAACAGTTTAATGTGTAAGTAACTCACAATAAGAGATTAGCAACAATAACCAATGAAACAGAACAACTCAGTAATGTGTTGTAATAAAAGTTATTAGACTTACAAATTATTTCTAGAATTTTCTGCCTAGTATTTTTGGACCATGGATGGCTGTGAATAGCTAAAACCTCAGAAAATGTAACCATAGATAAATGGACAGCAATGTGTATGTGTGTGAGTGTGTGTGTGTGTGAGAGAGAGAGAGAGAGAGAGAGAGAAAGAGAGAGAGAGAGAGAGAGAGAGAGAGAGAGAGAGAGAGAGAGAGAGAGAGAGAACTAGCTTAAACACATTTGTGGAGATAACACAGCAGCAAATGACAAAAATAGTGCTATAGGCCAAGACTGACTCAAAATTTGTTCTCTAAATCCCTTGCTCTGTCACTGTTTAACACCTTCTATCTGCCACCCTACTAAGAATCAGAATGGGCTGTGCACACTAATACAGGGTTCTCACCAAGACAAAAGATGAGATGCCTCTCCAGAGGACTTATTTCCATTGATTTGTTCTTTTCAAGCCACCCATAGGCTCCTAGAGTCTATGACATTCAGATTGAGGGACATGCTCTAGCAAAATTCACAGGTGACTGACATATAGGCCAGAATGAGTGTGCAGTAAATGTGTTCATTTACAGTGAGTATGGCCTGTGCCAAGAGGCCCAGAATACCTCTGCTGGCACAGACAGCACACTTGCTGCTTGTTTGAAGCCAAATTAAACTCAGCTATTCATTAAACCAATAATTACGGAAATCTACACTTGGGTGAATAGAAGAAGACATGATAGGTAGCTTGGTGCCCATGGCACCAGAATCTACACTGGGATTATTTGGGTTGTAAGCAAAAGTGAGTGAGCATATGCTTGGTTAGCCAAGATACAGCTTTCTACACATTGAAACAAGCATACAGAGGTTCTCACAGATTCCAAGGACAGAATGTTGTGAGAGACCCTGCCTCAAAGGAATATGGTGGGCAGTGGTAAAGAAGTATACCCATTATCCTCAAACAGCCTGGGGACTCAGAATAAGGGAGAGAGGGCCTGGCCCACAGGATGGCATCTCTGTCCCACTCCTGCCTTCCTCCTTCCCTGCCACAATACATCATCTTTCCCTATCCCTGCTTCATTCTTTGCTCCTATTGGTCAGAGTTTTTGTTGGCACAGAATTTGATTATGGCTAATTTTAACAAAAAGTGTTTGTGGAAAGGATATCAAAGACTCAGATTCTCCAAGAATCCCAAAGAACAAAACAAAACAAAAAAGAAACCGGGCTGTGGAGGCAGCTCAGTGGGTAAGGGCACTCGCTGTGTAGAGCAAGCATTAAGATCTTATTTCAAGTTTCCATCTGTGACCGGGGACCTCAGTCTATGCCACTCAGCTCCATACCCAAATAGCACAGGGAAAGAGCTAGCCTCCCAGGAGGACAAGACTGTGATGGGGGGGGGGGGGAAGGGTAGTGGGGGGGGTAAGGCCAGCACCTCTGCTCAGAGGGACCTGCCCGGAACCCTTAGGACACAGGAACCTACAAGCATCCTGGGAAAGGAGCATTCCGGTTTCCTTCTATGTCAGGGGA
Source organism: Uromys caudimaculatus (assembly GCA_028551405.1). Classification (NCBI taxonomy): domain Eukaryota; kingdom Metazoa; phylum Chordata; class Mammalia; order Rodentia; family Muridae; genus Uromys; species Uromys caudimaculatus. Next base: position 77,628,871 of record CM052703.1, read on the forward strand.
CCTCAGTCTGTGCCACTGGGCTCCATAGCCAAATAGTGCCAGGAGAATGCTAGCCTCTCAGGAGTGTGGACAAGCCTGGGAGAAGAGAGTTCCCAGGGACTAAACCACCAACCAAAAGAGTACACATGGAGTTGACCCATGGCTCCAGCTGCATACATAGCAGAGGATGGCCTTGTCGGACATCAAAGGGAGTAGAGGCCCTTGGTCCTGTGAAGGTTTGTTGCCCCAGCATAGGAGAATGCTAGAGCAGAGGGGCAGGAGTGGGTGGTGGGTTGGGGAGCACCCTCATAGAAACAGGGGAGGAGGGGTAGGATGGGGGCTTCTGGAGGTGAAACAGGGAAAGGGGATAACATTTGAAATGTAAATAAACAAAATAACCAATAAAAATAATTTAAAAAAAGAAAAGAAAAAAGAGATCTTATTTCAAATCTTCAGCATTGACATCAAAAGCCAGGCATGGCCACATGCACGCTGCCCTAACACCAGCACTGTCAGAGGCAGAGACAGTAGGATTGCTGGGGCTATCTGGCCACCAGCCTAGCTCTAGATTCAGAGAGAGATTCTGTCTTGGTGAAAGGATACCAAGTGTTATTTTCTGGCTTCTGCATATGCAAACAGGCATATATACACAAACAAGTGCACATATACCACACACACACAAAACACACACACACACACACACACACACACACACACACACACACACACACCACAACTCAAAATCATTGCATTTAGTATTTGAATTTCTCTGATTGTCTCATGAATATCTGCTTTGTTTCTTTATTATATATAGATTAAACTAAGACCTATACCTTGCCATTCTCCTTTGTCTCAGAAGATTCTAGAAGTTGGAAGCTGGATCTTGAATCTTTGTGTGGTCCACTTATTCATGTGGTCAGCACTTAATGGGGTGCACTGCCATTAGAAGGCCTTGGTACCCCAGTTTCTGAACATGGGCAGCCATTAACAAGCACTTCTTAAAATCTTTATTTTGTGAGTTATAATAAATTTAGTTCATGTAACCGAGTAATAGGGAGCCTGTCTAGTTTGTCCAAGTCCTGGGTTCTATCCCTGGTGCACCCCTCAAAGTAACATTCTACCAAAGCCTTTCATGTATTCACTAGGACATCTGTATGCCTTTACCTGCTTGGAGGTAAACTGTTACCTTGACAAACAGTTTATGCAGAAGAGACAGCCCAAATGCTTGATTGTGTGTCCTGTTTACCAGCTTTCAAAATGCAGTCTGGTTCATCTAAAGGGGACCTGTAAGCTTGGAGGCTGTGGTTAGCATCATTATAAACTTCTAAATTCAAGCATATTACAAGTGCTTGCAGATCCTTGCAGTATTACTGTTGATTCTCATATTGTTCCAGCCTTGGCCACTAAGATCCCCTGAAAGTTGGCTCCTGGGTCTTCTTGACAGACTCCGGAGTCCTGAGAAGCTTCCTGGATTCCTGATATGAGATATTCCGGGTTCATTAGGGATAGTTTTTGTCTCAGACTAGATATCAGTCTGTCCTCCAAAGACTCCTACATCCTTCTAATATGTTCCAGTTTCTTTACAGCTTGCTTCCCAACTCACTGAGCACAGTTGACTGAGGCTGCACCACTGATCCCAGCAGTAGTGGCACTTAAGGTTGGAAACTCCTGGAAAGCCTGTGACCAGATACTTCATTGTGGCCTTGCTTCCACTGAGATGACAGCAGAGAAACTCCCAAAGCATGAATAGAATATAGTCAGATGATGTTTGTCCCCTGACATGACAACAATCCTGGTTTCTCCCCATATAAAACACACTTGGCCAAACACAGTGCCTCCACAGTCACCAAACTGACACCTCTCCACCTCCAGCTCAAATGCCAACAGAAGCCAAGGCCCCATCTCTAAACCCTCAGGAGATATGGTCTGATTGTTACAATGTAATTCAAGTGTAATTAGCTTTGGCATAAGGACCGGGTCCTGCACTGTAAGTGTATCCATGGGAGTTTTCCACTGGACAGAGAAAAGGGAACCTGTTTGAGCTGATATCCTCAAAACACCCACTTCCTTCTGTCAGAGTCCAGGACAAGTGATTAGAACTATGGGGGCTTTGGCAATGGCATTTGTTGGGTCCTCTCTGTGGTTCCTAACATGTGGGACTCCAGGAATCACAACCTGATCTCTCTACAGTCTGGGTTTATCTAAGCTGGAGTGGGTCAGACACCAATGACTGACCCTTCTTTCTACACAGCTCACACCCAAAGCCTCACCAGAGGCCAGTCTCCCTGCTCCCTCTTGTGACCTCCCTTGTGTCTCCAGCTCTTTGAAGCCTCCCTCTTGTGAGTACTCTCTGTGGTCATTTCCATTTTTCTGATAAAGGAATTCACATTTGGAGATGTGAGTGTGTCATTAGCCTACTTATAGAGATGGAGCCAGGCTGTGACCGCAGGTGAGCTAAGGGCCTGAATTCTGCAGCCTAACACCATTCTTTAGCATAGCCCCCATCCAGGAACATTGGCATCTTCTTCGATACTGTAACCAGACTAATGCAGAAGGGAGGCAAAGAGCTAAACCCGGGAGACTCCTTTGTCCTGAGTAATTCTTCCTAACACGTCCATGTACCATGTACATCAGAATGGTCACTGAAGAGGCTAGAGAGGTGGATCCTTTATTAAAATGCTCATTGTTCAAGCTTGAGGGCTGAATTTGGTTCCCAGCACCAAGGTCAAAGGCTGGGTGTGCTGACATGAGCTATAATTCCAGTTCTGAACATGTAGAGTCAGGAGGATCCCTGGGGCTCATTGGCCAGCAAGTCTACCTGAATTGGTGAGGTTTGGGTTCAGTGAGAGCATGCATCTCAAATAAATAAGTGAATGAATGGATGAATGAATGAATGACATGGACAGTGACTGAGGAAGTCATTCAGTGTTGACCTCTGGTCTCCATAGCTACACATAAATACATACATATGCATGCATACACACACACACACACACACACACACACACACACACAGTTTCCTCCAAGATGACTGTGATGAGCATGTACACCTTTCTTTCTCACCATATTTTTTTCCTTTAACTATCTGCATGTAAAAACACAATTGGTCATAACTTTAAAAGCCTAGAGGATTTTAGACAGATGTGCCTTCTCTGTCATAGATGCCCATTGTCATTTCAGACACTAGGATGCAGAAACCTCTGTTCACAAACTGCTCAGCCCCTGCCCCAGACATACACATGATTTTTCCAGGAGCCAAGTTCAAGTGAAAGAAGATTTTTCTGGCTGATCATCTCAGGTGAAATCCCAATATAATGCTGAGATACTGCCAGTCAAGTAGTCAAATACATGTGAGTCACCCTGGTACTTCAGGCCAGGACACCAGGACACATGTGGGGTGTGACTATGAGTGTGTGTGTGTGTGTGTGTGTGTGTGTGTGTGTGTGTGTATGTGTGTGCTAAAAAAGTTTTTAAAACATGCTGGTATCAAGAGAAAACAATGAGGTGAGAAAGAACGGAGAGGCAGTTCATCTGGTAAAGGGCTTGCTGCCCAAGCTTAAAGATCTGACTTCAGACCCTCATACCTACAAATACCAACCATGACGACACACCTGCCATCCCACTGCTGGGAAGCAAAACAGGAGGCTCGCTGGGCCTCAATAGCCATGTAACTCAGTCAGTTGGTGAGTTTCTGGTTCACGAGAGATGCGAGCTCAAAAAAGAAGATATCAATATTGATTTTTAACCTCCATACATGCATGCACAGGTGCACATATATGCACACACATACACCATACAAAAACAAGAAAGAAAGAGAGAAGGGGAGGTAGGAAAGGGCAGGGAGGAGGAAAGAAAGAAGGGAGGAAAAGACCTTTCAAAGTCAATAATCAAAACACAATTTAAAAAGCAAGTAAATTTATATGTTTATATATATCAAAAACCGGTCTCTATGGAAACACCATTAGACATTAACCACCACACTGCCATAGGCTTTGAGCTTTCCGTATCATCTATGCTGGTTTTCACTGTTTATCTTTAAAGCAAAAGCATTTTGTAGACTTCTAACTTTAAGGACTGGCAATGCTGTTTTGCAGTGTGCTGAGTTTATCTCTGGAATAAAAGCATTTTGAGAGTATGCCCTAAACAGGAAGCAAATGATAGTTTCTAACCCTAGCTGAACAAGAGATGGGAGTTTGCTGTACAGAATCTCATTGGGCATCTCCTGACCAATAAGGGGCAAACAGCTAGAAATCCGAGCAGCCTCAATTCCACCCCGGTCTTATGGGAATCTCATATCTGTGGCCTTGCCAAGCTTCGTTTTCCTCATCTGGACACTGGCAACAATTCAAGCATCCTCCCAGAACAGTGATGACAGACCAATCATAACATTTAGCAGAAGGAGGGAAGATGCTGGCCAGGGCCATTTCGTTATTCACAAAAAGGCCACTCATGTCCTGATGGCTGGTCGGGTCCACATAGTGTGTTATGACAGTGTATCAGTGGGCTATGAATATTTAATGGCACACAGAAGCATGTCGCCTCTGTTGAATGATAATTTCTTAATTGCTTCTGGCAGATGTACTTGGCTTTGCCTGCTGAGTCATGGAAGAGGATTTGGGAAGTGAGTTTCCAAACATGACAGGCACTGAACAGTCTCATGTTGGTGAGGCAATAGCTAAGGTCAAGTGAGCAGGACAAGAGTTGGATGAGTATTGTTGCCTGGATCAGGATGGACCAGGAGTATCACGTCTTGTCCTGTCTGTTCATGCTCCATGCCCAGCCACACATGAACAGCATGTGGAGGGGTCTGGAGGTTGAAATGACACTGAATAAATTAAGTGTACAAGTAGAACTTGGGGTGTATCATTGACGTGCTCTTCAGAGCTCCACAATGGGGTCCGCAAACTGAACTATGCCTCATTCTCCCTCCTTCTGTGTATGTGTATTCATGTGCAGGTATGTATATTCATTTGCACATGTGTTTATCCATGTGTACCTGTGTGTATTCATGTGCACATGTGTGTGTTCATGTGTATGTGTGTGAATTCATGCTTGTATTCGTGGACATGTGTATGTGCATTCATGTGTACATGTGTACATTTGTGTGCACATGTATGTGTATTCATGTGCATGCAGGTGTGGCTGCAAGTGTGTCATATTCATGTACATGCATGTCCATGTGGAGGACAGAGTTGGATAGTATTCATCAGGAGACATCCATCTTGGTTTTTGAGACAAGGTTCCTCAGTGTCCAAGCTAAGCTGACTGGGCATCAAGGCACAAGGAATCTCTTCTCTGCCTCACCAGTGCTTAGATTACAAACACGCGCCATCACACCAGGCATTTGTATGTGAGCTCTTGGGATAGAACTCAGATGCTTATGCTTGTATACAAGTGTTTTACCGACTGTGCCCTCTCCAACCCCATCTTCATTTTAATAACACTAATTATCATGATAAGAATCAGAATTTATTGAAGACTCACAATATACCAGGCAGGGGTCCAAACACTTTTCATGAATCCACTCAATACAGACTTACAATGGCCCCAAAAGTAAAAGATCACTGAAAACTCAGTAAACAAGAGTCAGAAACATGCCCAAAGCCGTCACGCTCCGAAGCCAGGCCAGAGTGTACAGTCGGAGCTCAAGGTCGATCACAAATACTCAAGTGTCACCATTTTGTGAGAATTTTTGTCTGAGAGTCCATTCTGGTGTGTGTGTGTGTGTGTGTGTACATGAGAGAGAGAGAGAGAGAGAGAGAGAGAGAGAGAGAGAGAGAGAGAGAGAGAATGAGAATATTCAACTAGTCTCCAACAAAAAGACATTCTGTGTTCAACTATGTTAGGATCCTTCCTGTCCTACCTGTTTCTTCCTTGGTGGCCACTCATTCACTTCTTGCCATTCCCTCCTTCCAATTCATTCAATAGCTATTCTTAGTGTGCTTACTAGGAAAGGAGACAGGATGCAGTGGGCAGTGTCCAGTAGTTTTCAGCATGGCCTTTACAGCACAAGCTCTGGAGAATACTGCAGGACAAGTGGAGAAGGCTTAGCATGGGTCTCACTTGAAATAAATCTGAAGGTGCTTCCTGCACAGGCAGGGCCGAGGAAGGCAGACAGGCAATGAGAGCTCAGGCAATCAGGTGCTGAGAATTGCCCTGAATTTTGTATGAATGGCCACAAGAAGAAGTTTATGTAAAATACAGTTTCAGTGGCAACTTTCTCCAACAAACAAATTGCAGGCAGAAAGAGCAGGAGCTGGGGGTGGGGGAGTGGATTAAAACAGACTTTAGAGATATCTAACCAATACTGACATATGGTCCTTGTTTGCATTCTGATTCCAACAGATTGTAAAAGAGAAAAAGAAGAGTGAACGGAAGACAGCGAGGGAGGGAGGGAGGGAAAGGAGGAGGGAGGAAGATGAGACAATAAACCGAAAAGAGACAACTTGGAAACCAAGAATGTCAGCTGAGTGCTGGATGACCTGAGGGAATGACTCTCCTGTGCCCGAGTGTGATGACAGCTTCCTGGTCCTGTGTTTGCCTTAAAGACTCTTTGCCTCCTTTAAAAAACATGCAGTGTTTAGAGATAAATTATTAACATGGCTGAGTTTTGCTTCAAAACACCTGGCAGAGGAAAGAAAGAGTCTGGAGAAGAGAGTTCATGCATCCAGATCACACAGGGTGCAGTGTGAGAGGAGACACAGGTCACACTCACAACTCCACTCTGCCCAGGATCTTTAATGTCCGCCTAAGTGAGACATGAACTGACATGCTTGTCGGTGAAATGATGTCATGATGAGGCTTTGCTTCAGAAGACTCTAGTTACCTGCTTAGAAACCGAGGACAGAGAGTGGTAGCTAGGTGAGAGCACACTATGGGAATCCCTTGCTTTTGCCAATGCTGAAATTTTCATTTAGAAGAGGGTAAACAACTGTACAGTACCTAAGCATGCATGGGCTTCATCATTCACTTTAAGCAAGTTCTGTACTCACGGGCTCAGTTTTCTCCTCTGTGATATGGAGCAAGCCTGCCCCATTAAATAAAACCTGTCCATAGATGCTCATTTTGGAATAGCACCAAATTGAAAGCAACCAAAGGCATCAATATGTAAACACATAAATGACTAGGCATATTTATATGACAGAATACCTCATAGAGCTGAAAAAGAGTGGACACAGGTGTATGAAACACAGTGGATAGACTTGGGAATGATTAGGTGGTACAAAATCAGCCAGACAAAATGAGCACATTTTATGATTCAATTTACACAGTTTTTTAAAATTCAAATATCATCTACAGTCTTAGAGATCATGGTAGCAAGGAGGTGAGGTTGATGGACTTGTCCGCTATCTTCATTATGGCTTGGCTTTTCAAAGGGCCATTCATGTTTAAATTTATCACAGGAACTGGATATGGTAACCCACACTTTTAATCCCAGCACATAGGAGGCAGAGGCAAGTGGATCACTGTGAGTCTGACGCCAGTCTAGTCTATATAATGAGTTCCCTAGGATCTAGGGTTACATAAAGAGACCTTGTCTCAAACAAAACTAACATCAACCCTTAAATATGTGCTGCTTACTATATAGCAATTATATTTCAATAACCCTGTTAATAGTGAGTAAAACATCTTAGAACGTTCTGGGCACTAAGTGAACCAACTTATTTGAAGTGCATAGAACTTTGTCAGGCTCGAGTGAACTCTCAGCATCCACTGCCAGGTCCAGAGCCATGTAAACTCCTCCAGGTGCAAGAACAAGTAAGACAACAGCTAGGAGTGGTGACACATGTCTGTCGTCCCAGCATTTGGGAAGCTGATGCAGGAGCATCATAAATTTGAGGTTAGCCTGGTTTAATCAGTGAGACCTTGTCTTAAAAGAAAAAAAGAAGAAAGAAAGAAAGAAAGAACGAAAGAAAGAAAGAAAGAAAGAAAGAAAGAAAGAAAGAAAGAAAGAAAGAAGGGAGGGAGGGAGGGAGGGAGGGAGGGAGATGGGGAAGGAAGAAAGGAAGGAAGGGAAGAAGGAAGGGAGGGAGGGAAGGAGGGAGGAAGGGAGGGAGGGAAGGAGGGAGGAAGGGAGGGAAGGGGAGAAAAGAGAGAGAAGAGAAAAGGGACAAAGAGATGAAGGCAAACAGGAAGCAGGAAGTAGGGCAGAAAGCAGGAAAGGAGCAGGAAACATGGAAGAAAGGCAGGAAACAGGGAAGAAAGACAGGAAGCAGAGAAGTAACTAGGAAGTAGGGCAGGAAGGGTGGAAGAAAAGGAAGATAGACCAGGAGCTTCAATCTCACTCCTCCCAAGAAGAGAAAAAAACAAATTACGAAATGCTTCAGTAGGAAAACAGTGAGAGGACCATAAGACAGGGTGTTTCCTGGAAGAAGAGACATCAGCTGAGGCCTGTGAGATGAAGTGAGAGGTGTTTGGAAAGAAGTCTAAGAAACAGATGTGCCAGTCGAATGAAAAGCATGTGTAAACATCCCCAGCTTAGAGGAAGTATGGCCCAATATAGAAGCACAATTTTTTCTAAGAGGTCTAGCAGGGAGGAGGATAAAGTAAGTAGAATACTATGAGCTAGTACGGACTGTCTACTGTGAGGTAGACTATGTTCATGAAATCATGCACCCAGATAAGCCTAGGAGGCAAGAACTATCACTGTTCTTATTTATATCTGAGAAGGGATACGAAGTTGGTAAGCTACTTTGTCCAAGATCACTGTCTCAGTTAGGGTAGGCAGGAACTGAGGTAGAGAACATGGAGAAGCATTGCTTAATGGCTTGCTCCTTATGACTTTCCCAGTCTGCTTTCTTACATATCCCAAGACCATCTGCCCAGGAATGACACTGTCCACAGTGAGCTGGGCCCTCCCATATAAATTATCAACCAAGAAAATGCCTTACAGATTTGCCAATGGAGACATTTTCTTAGGATTCCCTCTTCCCAAATGATAAGGGGTCAGTTGTCCTGACTAGTGTTTTGACAAGTTGACACAAGCCAGAGTCATTGAGTAAAGACCCTTAATTAAGAAAATGTCCCCACTAGACTGACCTACAGGCAGGCCCGTGCTTCATTTTCTTTATTGATTACTGATGTGGGAGCCCCCAGCTGACCTAAGCTGGTGGTCCTGGGTTCTATAAGAAAGCAAGCTGAGCAAGCCATGGGGAGCAAGCCAGTAATCAGTGTTTCTCCATGGCCTCTGAATCAGCTTCTGCCTCCATGTTCCTACCATGTTTGAGTTCCTGTCCTTAACTCCTTTGATGACAAATGTGGAAATATAAGCTAAAGTAGTCTTTCTTCTCCAAGTTGCTTCTGCTCCTGGTGTCTTATCACAGCAATAGAAACCCTAATTAAGACAATCAAAGTGGATTCAAATGCAAACCTGGTCAATTCCAACACTGAACAGTATTCTAACAGCCAACATCTACCAAAGGATCAAAGAGTTTGCAGTATCAAGCAGTCTGGTAACCAGTGGAGGCTTTCTTCTCAATGTGGCAGGAAGAATCATATCAGATTGTTAAAAGATTCTGTCTACAACTCCACCTGTGCCTGACATGCTGTGACAACCCTCTTTGGTAAGTATCACTGTTCCCGACTTAACCAATGAGGATGAGGATCCACAAATAAAGGAAAGTCAAACAGTTTGCCGGAAGTCACACTATCTGATTCCAAACCACAGGCTTTCCCGCTGCCCTCCCTCCACATCACCACCTCCCCTCATCTGGATTGTCCAATCCCAGCCTCTCTTGCTCGCCCTCCTTTACCATAACAGGCATCCAGCAGGGCTGTTTGGAAAAGGTGATTTAGACCATGGTGGACAGAGGAGGCATCAGACTTCCACCTCTTGAGAACAAATGTCAGAATCCAGTGACACAGCACTCAGTTGGCCCTTCTTTCCTATTGAATTAGCACTGCTCGACACAATCCTTCTCCGGCCACTTTAATGGGATAAGTGGCTAATTTGATTGGGTTCAATGAGATGTAAATGATTGGATTCAATAAAGGAGCAGAGAGTGTTTCCCCCCAACAATGACCTCATTTCTCATTGGAGGTACAGTTTTTTGCCCAGCAGCACCAAGAGTAGAGATTGAAGACCCTGCCAGCATCCTCTGAGCACAGGAGACTCGAGGATGCTTTCTGCTAGCGTTTATATATACTGCAGATGTCCTCTGAGGTTTCTGTGCTAAAATTTAGTGCCCCATTGGAAGGTAGTAAGAGAGTAAAGATGCAACCTAGTCATTCGACCACAAAACCAGGCTCCCATGCCCTGCTCCATATAAAAGCAAGTGCGGTCGCTCATGCTTGGGAGGTATATGCAGAAAATCTGTATTTCAAGGTTATCCTCAGCTACGTAGAAAATGCAAAACTAGCCTGAGATATGAGACTCTGTCTCTTTAAAAAATAAAAATAAAAAAAGGATAGAGACATAAAAAGACATAATCTTACCACAAGGGTAGTCTTTGAGGGTGATTAAATTTGTATATGGACATGAGGTGGGTTTTCCTAACTTGCCATGGTGTCACAAAACAAGACAGACACACATAGACAGACAGACAGACAGACAGACACACACACACACACACACACTTCTTGTCTCTTACCTTGATCCTCTGGACCACCTTCAGACTCTGTTGGAATGAAGGCCTTCACTAAATGTGGGCCCTCTACCTTTTACCTCTATCATTTATGAACCAAAATAAGCCTTTTTCCTCATGATTTGTGTTCATGAAGCAGACAAGGAGAGAGCTTAGCATTGAAACCCTGAGTATCCTTCAGGCTAGACCGTGGGGTTAAGGGTACAGCCATTCCATCGGGTTCTGTGAGCCAACTCGAATTACATGACATGGGAGATGCTGCTTCCATTCTCTGAACCCAAGCCTTCTTTCTTCAAATTGGGGGCATGTTAATGTTTCAGAGAATGATGACAATGACCATGGCAATGACCAGTGGGAGATGTGCGCACCTCACACGTCATAGAACAGAATGAACACCAGACGCGTTAGTGCCACCATAAGGACCAGTAAAGCTAAGGGCAAACAGTACTTCAAAACAGAAGTTAACACTGTTACCTGGAAGTATAACGTGTTTGCACACAAAAGAGATTTGAAATAAGGTTGTGTCCTTGTGCTGATTTAATGGCCCAAGAAGAGTCCAGACAAGAATTGATTTCATAAGGCCCTAAATCATTCCACACAAAGCTTTGCATGCCCCGCCCCCAACATTCAAAGCCTCCCTCCAGCACTAAGTCCAGATGCCAGCAGGAGGCTAACTTTCATGGACTGTGCATTTTATCAGAGATAACTCCTCAGGACTTTTTGCAAGATGTGAGTCAGTGGCTCAGTTACTAGCTGGCACGGAGGTGGGGCTGGACTCTAGGGCAGTGGAATGGAGCCGCAGGCCTTTACTGGGAAAACCTCTTCTCCCATCTCTCCCTAGCCTTGGAATTCCTGACTGCTGCAGAGCAATCTCCTCCTCTGGAAGGAGCTAACATGATGTGGGGAAACTGTCATGAACCCATTCCTGTGTCTAAAGGAATCCCAGCTTAGAGTTTCTTCCAAAATTCTCCTGAGGTTTTGAGTATCTACCAAAATTGCATCACTGACTGCAGGATCAGGCAAACAGCACATGTAGCTGTAAGGACAGTTCTCAGTCAAACCACATGGAGCATCAGACACACTGTCCATGCTCACTGCAAGATGTTCCCATTCTTTCTAGGGGTTCCCAGATGTTTCTTCCTGAAGAGCCTACTTAGTCTACTCAGAAAGAGTCTGGGGCAGTGGTTCTCAAACCTATGGGCCACGCCCCTTTGAGGATCAAACAACCATTTCACTTGGGTCACCTAAGACTATCAGAAAACACAGATATTTACGTTATGATTGCAACAGTAGCAAAATTGCAATTATGAAGTAGCAACGAAATTAATTTCATGGTTGTGGTGACCACAGCATGAGGAACTGTATTCAAGGGTGGTGGCTTAGAAAGGTTGAGAACCACAGCTCTAGCATCTTGAGCAGATTCAGAGAGCTGTTGGTGTGATCGGTGATAGTGATAGGCACTAGTTAGTTCCTTGTGAACCTGATCCCACTTCTTTGCGGGCACAAGAGCAGACCCACAGTCCACAGCCTTCCTGCATTTAGGTGTGGCCATGCGACAAGTCAGGCAGTGGCTATGGATGGAGTGCTGTATCTGTTACATCCTGCCCAAAAGAGCCTTCTTCCCTCACAGTGCCTCTGTGTTTCCTCCTTCATCTTCTGGATACATATAGAAGACATCATGACTTCAGAGGTGGGAGCAAAGCCACAGAGAAGAACCTGAATCTTGGAGCCACCCCATAACTCCTCCCTGAGGGACCAGGAAATCTACACTGAAGGAGTAATGCTCAAGGCTAAGGAGTGTTTAGCGTCTGGATTTGAAGACTGGTTTTATTTGAGGAGCGAGTGCCACAGCCAACATCTGCAGAACCCACTGTAAACCCCATCACATGCACCCAGAAGGGAAAGAGAACCGGACTTCTCCTGGGATTTGTGAGTCAGCTTTTCCACCTGTAAATGTGAGGACTTTTTACGTCAAAACTGCCATCAGGGAGCTCTCATGGGGAATTAACCTATGAAGTGCTACTACGATGACATCTGCACTGCTGTGTGATCACTGGGTGCCAAACTGTAATAAGAACTGTTTGTGCTCGGCCTCAGCTATTCTCCACGACAATCATGCAACAACAGTATTAATCCCATTTTACCACGGAGGGACTAGAGAGCCAGGGGCTTTAAGTAGCGTGTTCTCTCTTGTACAGCACAATTTGGCTCAATGTAATCAGACTCCAATCTTTCCATTTCTGCAAGAAAGGAATCAGGTAGTATTATATTCATTTTTCTGAGGGTCCACCAAACTGATTTCCAGAGAGGTTGGATCAGCTTGCAATCCCACCAGCAATGAAGGAGTGTTCCTCTTTCTCCACAACCTCACCAGCATCTGCTGTCACCTGAGTTTTTGATCTTAGCCATTCTGACTGGTGTGAGGTGGAATCTCAGACTTGTTTTGATTTGCATTTCCCTGATGACTAAGGATGTTGAACATTCCTTTAGGTGCTTCTCAGCCCTACGAGTTTCCTCAGTTGAGATTTCTCTGTTTAGCTCTGTTCCCCATTTTTTGATAGGGTTATTTGGTTCTCTGGAGTCTAACTTCTTGAGTTCTTTGTATATATTGGATATCAGCCCTCAATTGGATGTAGGATTGGTAAAGATCTTTTCCCAATCTGTTGGTTGCCATTTTGTCCTATTGACAGTGTTCTTTGCCTTACAGAAGCTGTGCAATTTTATGGGGTCCCATTTGTCGATTCTTGATCTTAGAGCATAAGCCATTGGTGTTCTGTTCAGGAACTTTTCCCCTGTGCCCGTGTTCGAGACTTTTCCTGAGGATCCAGCTATACCACTCCTGGGCATATACCCAGAAGATGCTCCAACACATAGTAAGGACACATGTTCCACTATGTTCATAGCAGCCATATTTATAATAGCCAGAAGCTGGAAACAACCCAGAGGAATAGATACAGAAAATGTGGCACATTTACACAATGGAGTACTACTCAGCTATTAAAAACAATGACTTCATGAAATTTGCAGGCAAATGGATGGAACTTGAAAATATCATCCTGAGTGAGGTAACTCAGTCACAAAAGAACAAGAATGGTATGTACTCACTGATAAGCAGATATTAGCCCAAAAGTTCGGAACACCCATGATTCAATTCACAGCAACTGTTGGACTGAGTGTGGGGTCCCAGATGGAGGAGTTGGAGAAGGGACTGAAGGAGCTGAGGGAGTTTGCAGCCTCATGGAAGGAGCAACAGTGTCAACTGGCCAGACCCCCCAGTGCTCCCGGAGACTGAATCACCAACCAAAGAATGCATATGGAGGGACTCATGGTGCTGGCCACACATGTGGCAGAGGAGGGCCTTGTTGGCCATCAGTGGGAGGAAAGGCCCTTGGGCCTGAGGGTGTTAGATGCCCCAGTATAGGAGAATGCCAGGGAGGGAAGACGGGAGTGAGTAGATGGATGGGGGAGCACCCTCATAGAGGCAGGGGGAGGGGGAGGGGATAGGGGGTTTCCAAAGGGGAGACCTGGAAAGGGGAAAACATTTGAAATGTAAATAAAGTATCAAAAAAAAGAGAAAGGAATCAGTCTTCTCTGGAGTCCTCTAGAAGCCAATGGGAACTAGAGGGAGCATTGGGTTCCTGTGCACGAACAAGGCAAGAGTAAGGATGGTGAGGAATAACTGAGGCCTGCACTAGCAAATGTTGACCCCAGGCCAATCCTGCTCCACTCCACATGCTTGATATAAGCATTTCATTTGTGTATTAGCAGCATCCACCAGAGACATATCCTCTTCTGTGGGTTTGGACACTTTCCCCTACCCTGCCAAGCCAGCCACTAAGTGGCTCCTCTCTGAACTCTAAGATGCTTCATTTGTATCCTTCCTTGTGTAAACTCTGGCAAGCTACTCAAGCCCTCTGAACATCGGCTCTACCATCTATGTGATAAAATGAATAGCCATGCCAACTCCTTCGGTTAGCTATAAAAACATAGGTAATATGCTTGGCGCTAAGCGGCATTTAGTAAGCACTCAATCAACTGAATGTATAGACGCCTATAGGAATTCATGCTTTATTTTTATTTAACTTTTTGGTGTCAGGACACTTGCCTTAGAACACAAATTTCCAATCAGCATAGTATCTTACATCTAAGGAATATTCAACGATATGTTTTTTTTTTTTAGAATTATTTATTTTAGTTATGAGTATACTGTAGCTATCTTCAGGCACCCCAGAAGAGGGCATTGGATCCCATTACAGATGGTTGTGAGCCACCATGTGGTTGCTGGGAATTGAACTCAGGACCTCTGGAAGAGCAGTCAATGCTCTTAACCTCTGAGCCATCTCTCCAGCCCCAACAATCTGTTCTTAAGATTTAGCTTTTATGTGTATTTGTGTATGTGTTCATGTGAATCTAGTACCTTAGAAGGCCAGAAGAGGGCGCTATACCCGTGAGGTAGAGGTACAAGTGGTCATCAGCCACACCCACTGTGGGTGCTGGGAACTAAACCCTGGTGCTCTGCAACACTGCAAGTGCTCTTAATAACTGAAGCATCTCTCCTGCCCCAAAGATTTGCTTTATTTTGTTTATATGTGTGAGTGTCTATGTGCACAGGTATCCGCAGAGGTCAGAGGTTTGTCTGGAGGAGTCAATTCCTTGGTGCTTGGTGATGCAGGAGTTTCTGAGCTGCCAAAAGTAGATGTTAGGATTCTGATAGAGCAGTAAGCACTGTTAACTGCAGAGCTACCTCACCCTCTCAACAATCTTTGTGCTGTTACTATTTGGAAGTTACTCGGCATCAACACTGAGCTAAAATCTAGACATCTCTAGATTGAGTTCTGGATCCCTGGTGAGGCTTCCTTGGCCATGGAAGTTCAGCTGCCTACGCCTCGGTCTTTATGTCAATAAATAAATAAATATAAGGATAATTGTGCTCACTATAAGGGGGTTTATTGAAGTATGAAATATTGTCTAAAATATTCTGAAGGTAACAACAGTATCTTAAAATCCATACTTATTGTGTCCTTTCTACTTCTTAATAGGAAAGCAGACTGTTTTCTTGTAGTACATCAGCATATAGCACAACACCTGGGACACAGTAGGTGCTCAATAAATGATGGTCACCTGACTGAACAAATGTATGCATGGGTGATCTAAATGCCTGGGGCTCTCATAAGCTTCCAGAACTTAGGTCTTTTGTCTTTGAAGCAAATTTTTTTTTTGAAACAATTATCTCTATGACCCACTAGGCCCAGAGCCTCAGGCTTCATTTTCATAACAACAGTGAGGACTTTCCAACCTCTTTCTGATAAATGTGGCAATAATAATAATTGAGTATTTTACTTCTAAAATGCCTCTGCATGGATCACTGCATTTTATTTTGTCAGCAGCCTTATAAAAGTAAAAATTGTTATTTCTATTTTGCAAATGAAAAGCAAAACTGACGTAAGGAAGGAGAACACAAAATTCTAACCTGGCAAGCCAACAGCCTCTCAGACATTTGTAGAAGAAATATAAGTTCAGTTATTCTGTCCTGTCCTCAGGATGGCCGGTGTCCTGCTCTACTGCTCTCTGCCTTGCTACCCTGAGATAGGGTTTCTCACTGAACCTGGTGCTAGGATAGTGGCCAGCAAGCTCCACAGATGTTCCTGCCTTTAACACACACACACACACACACACACACACACACACACACACACACACACACACACACACACAAATGCGCGCACACAGGCATACATGCACAGCACTTGGGAAACAGGTATATGTGACCATGCCCAACATTTTATGTGAATTCCAGAGCTTGGAGCTCAGGTCCTCATGTGTGCACAGCAAGTACTTTTACTTGCTGAGCCATCTTTTCAAGCCTCCTCAGAAATCTTGGTGCCTTGATCTAGAGGCTCAAACCCTCCTCCATTTTAGGTCAGACATTTGGTCTGCTTACTAAACAGAATCATCTATGCAATTGCCCAATATAAAAACTTGGAAGTTCCCTGAGGTGCTTCCTGTCTCCCATCTCCCTATGCCAAATCCTTGCCTAGCCACAAACAAGAAAGCTGCTACATCTCGACCATTCCCTCTAAAATCTCTCTAGCACCATCTCATCTGTCCCCACAGTTCCAGCAACCCAGCCACAATTACCCCTCAACTGGATGGTATCCTGCTTGGACTGACCTCTGTTTCTACCTGGGTCTTCCAGCCACTCATCGTCTAAGCAGCGCCATCACAGTCTAAAGCTAGAAGGCAGGTTCCAAGGTCTATGTTCTCTAATTTCCACCACTGTCTCATTCCTAGACCAAACTGGACAAGACCAGCACTGAAGGAAGAGCATCCTATACCTGGAATATCCCCTCATCTGTCTACCTTCTGAGTCTTTACATACATTCTGTGGCCATCTGTCCTCCAAGGCTTGGTGTGAATGTTCACAAGCTTGGTTTGTATAGAGGGAATCGGATGCTTTGTAGCTCCTGTGATCCCATTGCCAGCCATGCAATGTAAATAAGATTGTGTAGAGCATCAGTACCAGTGTCATCTTCCCCCATCCAAAGGCCTTCCAACAACTCCAAAGCTCAAGAGAGGGGAGGAAATCTTTGCAGGTACCTCTCTCTAAACAGTGTCCAGTGGAATTTTTCAGTACTTCTTCCGTTTTCCCACCCAAAAGAGACCAACAAGAGAGAGGAATTGTTTGACTTTCCTACAATGTCTAGAATTCTTGCAGAGAAGCGTGAAGCACACATCCCCCTGACATTTTGCTGACGGTGTTGCTATTTCAGCCTCAGGGTCTGTTCCACTCTTAATTCCCTCAAGAGCATTTACCTCAGTGTCTCACTCCCTAAAGCAATATGGTAGTGACTAGCCACATATGGCTACTGAGTGTCTGAAATGTGGTTGATCCAAAGGGAGACCCACCTTAAATGCTAAATGCACACCAAATTTCAAAACTGCTATATGAAAAAAGAAGGCAAATTGCCCATAAATAATTGATTTCATATTATATATATTGAGGTCAATAAATGTCAAAATAGTTCTGCTTGTTTCTTGCTATTTTATGTGGCTGCTATAATAGTTTTTATTTGCTATGAGGCTCACATTGTATTACCATTTCATGCTATTTGTCTACACCATTAAGCTCAATTATGGTGGCTCCTTCTGCAGGAGAAATTCCAGTGTCAGGCTTTCAAGACAAAGTTCATCCGTTATCTCCTCAGACACTGCGAGTTAAAAGCACCAGAGCTCAGAATTAAATCTTCCCTTAGTTTGTTTCCCTGGGGATAAAACAGGGCCAGTGTTGATTTGACAAGCACTTCCAGAGCCCTGCTGTGCAACAGGCACTGGGATTACAGGGGAGAACCTGTGAGAAGTGTGAGCCAAAAGGAGCTTCCTGAGCCCCCCTCAATTCAGATTGTCAGTTGCTCACACAGCTTTAAGGCTCTACTTCCACTGTGGTCAGAGCATGAGGAAGGCATAGTCTTCAAACATAAAGGTATTTTTCATCTAGGTAATAATAGTACATACTTATAACCCCAGCCAACAGGAGAAGAAGCAGAATGATGTAGGTGAAGGTCAGCTGAGTCTACTCAAAAGGAGTTCCAAGTCAGGATCTACAGAGAAGTTCCAGGTCAGTTGAGTCTATGTAGAGGAAGTTCAAACCAGGTTAGGCCAGAAGGAAAGAGCAGCTGCAAACCAGAGCAGACTCCATTACTCTGAAGCAGAACTAAGACAGAAAATCTTTGTTCATTTGGAATTTGATCCCTAGTATAAAAACTGTAAAGTCTACTGAAGAGTTGGGATTATTTCAATTACATCTTACAATATCCAAGAGACAGAGAACCCAACATAAACAATATTTTTTCACTGCTGTGAAGGGACATGATGACCAAGGCAATTTATAGAGGAAAACATTTAGGAGACTTGCTTATAATTTCAGAGGATGCATTCATGAGCATCATGGTGGGGAGGCTGGTGGCAAGCAAGCAGGCATGGCACTGGAGCAGTAGCTGAGAGCTGATATCAGATCCACAAGCATAAGACAGAGAGATAGCTAACTGGGAATGATGTGGGTTTTTAAAACATCCAAGCTCACCACCAGTAACAAACCACCTCTATTAAGGCCCCACCTCCTAATCCTCCCCAATCAGTTCCACCAACTAGAGACCAAGCATTCAAATAAATGAGCCTGCAGGAGTCTTTCTTCTTTAAACCACCACACTGTGATAAAGTCAAGGTCAAACTGGCTTAGCCATTTCAAAGTTTAGGGATACTTGGGATTGCTTAAGGCATATCATCAGGACCTGCTCCATTTCCTCAGACTTTTTCTTCTCTAGTGCACTCCGGGTTCTCAAAACTACTCTTTATAGGGAGGCAATATCCTCCTGCCTGGATAACCACAGAAGCTTGGTTAGTGCTGAGTGATTTAAGGATACCATCTGACTCTTTATGAACTGATCACTGTGGTTGAAGAGACTGAGCGAGTGATCTGATTGACCAAACCTAAGCCATATACCTACTCTTAGACCTCAGAAATCCACTTTATGTCCCCTGAACTTCCCAACCTGAGGTAAATGTTTCTTCAAGGGAAATTTGCAATTGCACGGAGCAACCATGGAATGAATATTGACAGGGAGAGCTCATAAATGTCAACTCTGAGCCTAAGACCTCAAGTTTCAAAAGCGAAAGGAAATAAAGCCCTTTGAGTGAAAGGAAAGATCTTACAACAGCTAATTTCAGAATTCCATCAGTGTTTCCAAATTATCAAAATACTTAATAGTATGTTCTGATGAGACAATGGGCACCAACTTCAGTGAATCATTTCATCTTTCAGAGGAGAAAGAACACTGCAGAGAGATGTTTATGAGAAGATGGGGAGTTTTATCCCCTTTGCATTATGATTTTTATTAAGTGAATGTCTAAATGCCCTCAAATTCTAGGGCAAGGAACATCCCTGTTCTTTTCACTAGTGAAAGCATAGTGAGGAACAGGTGACCTCAATGTGGCCAGCTCTGGTTCTTGAACTTTGGTAGGTAAGATCTCTCTACCACGTTCCCAAAATCTTCCCACAAAAGTACATGCAGCCCAAACAAAAGTTTCTTTTTCTATCTTCAGTTTCTAGTTTATGTTATTAACAAAACCAATTCAAGGAAAATTCTGCCTTCTGTGAACATCTGCTGCCACTGATTAGAAACCACTTAGAATCAAGCTATCTTCTATCTTGCCCAATGTTAACTGAGAACAGACCCTGTAGCCAAGTTCTTCTAAATGACTTGTAATAAACTGTGATGTTTCCTTAAGTGTTTTTGCAGATGGAGACACCATATAAGATAAGGGTGCCCAGAAGTGAGGTGCATATAGCAAATAAGGAGGTAGCTGTGTTGTCTGGGATCTCTAAGAAATAGAATCAATAGAAAACATAAACATAAAAATATTTTACTATATGGAATTGGCTCACTATGGTGGAGGAAGAGTTTAAGATCTGCAGTTGACAAGCTGAGCATGTAAGTGAGCTGATAGCACGGTTCTATCCAAGTCTGTAGAGCTGAGAACCAGGAAAGCCAAAATGCAAGTTCAATTCTAAGTCCAATGATGAGAAGACCAGTGTCCCAGTGCAAAGACAGTTAAACAGAAAGGTACCTCTCACTCATCTATTTATTCTGTTCATATTTCCAAATAGTGGTTGAGACTCAGCCACATGAAGAAAAGTGATCTACCTGACTCAGTTTACCATCCCCAAATACTCTCACAGATACCAAATTAACATATAACCAAATGTCCTGGCCACCTGAGGACCAATCAAATTACTATATAAAATTAATTTCTCTCACAGTTCAAGTGCCCGACAATAGTCTACCTACTTGAGGTCTTATATATTTTATAATGTAAGTTTCTTGCTTTGGACCCCAATAAGTGGTGGAGTCCTAAACTATGCCATTTAGAGCCAAACACCCAAGATAGAGTAGATTTTTTAAGCTCAAAGAGACAGTGATGTTCACTGTGGCCCAAGTCCTGAGGGTTAACATAATACAATAGTTAAAGAGTTTCACCTTTGGGGTCAGATGGACCTGAATTTCCAGCTCATGACTTCTACTTTGTAGTTAATAGTCAAGAGAATATCTCTTAACTGAGCCTCAAGTCCATAACCCACATACCAAGAATAATAACAGCACAGATGGTCCTTGGCATACAGTCTTTCAACTTCATGACTGTACAAACGTGACACACCTTCAGTGGAAACCATACTTCAAATTTGGATCTTGTCCTTGTCTAGAAATATGCAACGTAATGCTCTCTGGTTATGCTGAGCAACAGCCATGAAGCTACCAACCAGCTACAGGAGCATGGGGGTGGGAGCTGGGGGGCACCACCTACAATGTTGCTACACTGTGACATTTAGTAGGTTAAGTACATTAAATACACTTTTAACTTAAGATATTTTCAACTTAGGTTTTATTGGCATACACCTCATCTCAAGTCAAGGAATCTAGCAAGGAGCAGATATGAACTGTTATCTAATATATATTTTCTTATTTGATAATTAAGTGAGCATAATAAATAATCTATTAGTAAAGAACAATTGGAATAGAAAAACTGAGTAACCATAATATGTGGCATTTATGGAGACTCTTCTAGAACTTTCTAAACTCCATGGAAACCCTAAGAAAAAGTATTTTGCTCCCATCTTACAGATGAGAAATCCTAGGACAGAGAAGTTAAGAAATTTATTCCCAGTCAGAGAGAGAGAGAGAAAGCAACAGAGCCAATGGTTAAATTCGAGGTGTCTGGCTGCACAGGTCAGGTTCTCAAGTAATTGTGTGGTACACAGAGAGGATAAAAGTAAAGAGAAGTCCTTGGCCATGCAATAACAGCTCCCTGATTTTCTGATAACATGAAGATTAAGACTGTGGGCTCTGGGGTGAGATAAGCTTAACCTCCAATACCAGCTTCAACACCCTTCAACTGCCTGATCCAGGCAAGCAGCTTAGCATTTCTGAGCCCAGCAAGATGGCGCTGCTGATAAATTGTGGAAATGATGAAGTCATAGGTATACAGCTTCTATCCTCCTGCCATACATGGTTACAACTGTGATAGTAACAAAAATGGCAGTCATAAAAATCATATTGTATAGTAAAGGAAAGCAGGAAGATGAGCAAAAGAAGAAAGGTAAGAAAGAGAAAGCAACTGCTTCCATAAAGAGATAAATTCTATAGTGGGTGCTGAAGTCATAGAAAAACACTATCAGAGCTTAGAATATTACCTAATCCAGTGGTTCTAGATCTTTCTAATGCTGTGACCCTTTAACACAGTTCCTCAGGTTGTGGTGACCCCAACTGTAATTTTGCTATTGTTACGAATTGTAATATAAATATCTAATATGTGGGATATCTGATATGCAACCTCTATGAAAAAGTCATTTGACTCCAAAGAAGTCATGACCCACAGGTTAAGAACCATTGTCCTAGACTGTGGAGGGGGTCATAGGTACAGTACATCAAAAGGCACAAGACGCCTTGAGGCACACTTTTTCCTTATCATATGCTGGACACTAAGAAATGGGGAAAGAGTCCTGGCAGAGTAACAATAAAAGGGGGGCCTGACACCAGGATCCAGTGCCCTAGTGGGACATCACTCTACAACATCAGAAGTTCTGCATTTCCCTCATATCCCATAAGACTCAACTTTCAACCATATCCTCCTGACACATTCGTCTTAACCGAGATGCTGTTTTCAGGGACCAGTTGGAACATCTTCTCTGTGGCCTAATTGCCTCTGCACATCCAGACAGATACTACTTGTGTTTGAGAGGTTAGGTTTGCTCAGAGCAATTGAGCAGAAACTCAGGCTCAGAGAACAATTTGCTACTCACAAGAAGCCATCACTCAGAAATGTACTGTCTGGACTCTAAGAATAAGGCTATCACCCAATCGCTCCTGTGGGACCTTGAGGTGTGAAAGTCTTCAAAATTAGAAACTAGGGACAATTTCTGCTACTTAACAAGGATGGTACGGCTAGAAGCCACAGAACCCAAAATAAAATGCAAAAATTCAAAAGAACAGGCAAACACACATGCTCTCCCTCTCTGGCTAGATCTTTCTCCATCCCTCTTTCCCTCTCTATCTTCTGCCAATGGCAAGTCAATATGTTGTATTCCTTGTTACTCTAAGCAAAACCTTTATCACCAGGGACTTGTTCCATAGACCAGCACCACAGCATCACCACAGATTCAGTCTATAGCCCAGCAACATTATAATAACATGGGAGCTCATTAACAATGCAGAATCTCAGGCCCCATAACAACCTTACTAAATCAGAATTTGCAAATTCAGATTTCTAGGGGATCCCATTCACATTAAAGAATGAAAAGCATTATTTGAAGGAAGTTGAGCCTTCTGGACCCAGAGAGTTAGAAACTAATCATATTAAACTTAATAAAAAGTAAAGTAGCCAAATGTCCATAGACAAATGAGGACAACTGCCATTTCCCCAGGGCCCATGAAATTCTAAATGTTCCATGTGGCTTCTCATCTGTCTTTCTCCCCATTTTACAGATGTCAAAAATAAGCTTTAGACAAAGTACCTTGCACAAGGCCATCAGCCAGTGACAGTTGAACTAATTGTGATCTATTTCCCCCAAAATATGAGCATGTGATTCCCCTTTTCAGAGCACACAAACACTGTTTTTATTATCCATGAAGAACGGAGGGAGGTTTCCTTGGCTTGGTTGGGTGTGATTTGTTGGGCCCCAACAGTCCTTTAGGGTTAGGGGCTTGGTCCTCAGGATAACACTCTCGGAAGGAAGTGGAACTTTTGGATCAATCACCTCCAGATGTCACAAATACACTCCTGGCATCTATTCCTACATTCCATTTCTTTTATCACCATCTCCGCTTCTGTCCCCTCTCATGGAGCATCTACAGAGGGCTTATGAAAGAAATCCTTTCCACCTTAGTGCCTTATCCCATTCAAGGTAGAAATCTTCAGTGCCAATACTATTTAACACTTCCATCTCTCTACTGATGGCCAGGTGGCCATTCTGCATAGCCAGCCAGCCCATGGACAATCTGAAGAACTCTGTCATAAACTGAAAGGTTTCATCCTTGTAAAGTCCTCCTAAAGGATGGTATTAGGAGATGCAGCCTTTGGGAGGCAGTTACAGCATAAGATAGACTTCAGAGCAGAGCCCTCAGGGTTGGGATTAGCACTGCTAGAAAGAGACCCAGAGGGCTCTCCCACACTGTTTCTGCCAAGTGTAGTTCCAAGTTAGCCTTTAACAGTCAAGAAGGGTGATCATAGCAGAGAGAGGCCATGCTGGTTTTTGCAGCCTCCAGAACTGTAAGAAATACATTTTTGTTGTTGTGAGTTTCCAGCACGAGTTATGTTGTGATAACAGCTGAAACAGATCAAGGCAAACCCCTATGGCTTAGGTCTCTCCTATAGGCAGATATGGTGCTTGTTAAGCTTAGTCAAAAAGAAGTCCATAGTGAGTGAGTACCATCTGTTCTCCCTGGGATAGAAACCCCACTCAGGGTTGATGCAACCTCAGAGACAGGATCTCGGAGGAGGAATAATTTGGGCTGGGGGTGCAGCTCTGTGGTAGAATGTTTACCTGTGTGCAAGATCTTGGCGTTCAATCCCCAACACTTCAAAAGAAAGAACATAGGTTCCTCCATACCCAGTGTTACCTTGTTCAAATACCTCTCATATGGCTTCAGACTAATGTTTTAAAAATCAAAATCTTTTCATTTACATGGCGCATTCAGCTTTACATCTGTGTCTGGGTGTCTGTCTGGGTGTGTTTCGGTGAGTCGGTGTGTGTGTGTGTGTGTGTGTGTGTGTGCATTTGTGTGTGTGTGTATGTGTGTGTGTGTGTGTGTATCTGTCTGTCTGTCTTTATCTGTATCCATGTCTGTGCCTGTCTGAGTGTGTATGTTCTGGAGTGATATGTGTAGACAAGCCAAAAGTCAACATCAGGTGTCGTCCTCAATTGCTCTCCACTTTATTTTTTGTGACAAGATCTCTCATTGAACTTGGAGCTCATTAATTCAGTTGTATTGGCTGACCAGCAAGCTCCAGAGATTCTCCTATGTCTATCTCCTTAGTGCTAGGATTAAAGCACACACTACCCAGCCTTTTACATACAAATTCTGATCCCCATGGTTGCATGACAAGCACTTTACTGACTGGGCCATTTCCCTAGCCATGGATCCTTCTCTTTGCGAATTCTCTTGGGTTTCCTTTCTCTCTACTCCATAAGGTATTTCTACTCATACATCTGGGCAAGACCTAAGCACACCAGACTCTACGGTTTCAACAGCAGTGTGTATGGAAAACACAGACAAAAATAAACTTGAAAACTAGGAAGGCAAGTGTTGAGATGTAGCATTCTGTTCTACCTTAAACAACCTTCACCAACAACTAACGTCAGTCATCAGTCCCTGCAAATGTTTCTTCTCTTCCGCCTTTATGCTGTGTCTATAGAGCAAAAGGCAACTGCATTCAAATGTCATGGAGAGCTATCTATGCGCCTCTGCTGACCTGAGGAACAACATTACTCTGGAAGCCAGAGGAAATTTCAGGATTGAAAACACTTAGGTAAGGAAAAAATACAAATTAATTAACTTGTCACACCCTCCCTCTCAGATAACGAGAATGCGGTATGTTTTGCAAAATGAAGCATTGTTTTCTGCTGATGCCAAACAACTATTCTCTTTCATGTTTCAATTCATGTATTCAAAGCAACTGGTGAATTAGCACAGTGCTTACAACCATTGGGCATGACGGCTGAGAAACATTTTGCAAAATGAAATGATTTGTATTATCTGAAGTTTTTACACGTGTAGGTCTAGATTCCATTAGTGACAAAAATGAAATATGGTTTCTATTGTTTACATTGACAACTGGCTGAACTGTGAACACCAAAATTAGTTAACAGGTTTGAATGGAAATTCTCAACCCAGATGAATTTCAGTATTATTTAAAATAATGTAGTTTGGGTTGTTATGGTCATTGGTGCATTTTTACCTTTTAAATTTAATTTAAAAATTAAAATGTTTAAACGATGAGTTACCCTTTGTTCCCTCAAACCAGCAAATACTCTCATGGGTGTCTACAAGTCCAGCCCCACTGGAATTTCTTGAGTTTGCAAATGCAGACACATCTTTCTTCCACAAGCACTTTGCCCATGCTCACTCACATGGAATCTCAGGCCTGCCCCTGGGTAACTCCTCCTATTTGTGGCTTACCTTAAAGCTCTTGCCTTATGGGAAGCCTCCCTTATGTCTCCTGGCCAGGTTCACTCCTTTAACAAACACCCATCGCACCCGTTCCCCTCCGATGTATCTATTGGTTCAACATCTGCCTTCCCCCAGTGGACTGTGACCTTCTTGAAAGTGGAGAACATGTCCTACCCATACGTTTGTCTGTTACCAGGTTTACAGTAGATGCCCGGTGACTATCAGGAGCTAATGATTGGCAGAGTACAGTGGGCCAGTGACCACGATTCACTGTAACTACTTGCTTGCACTTTTCTAGATGAATAACAATCCACAGGTCAAAAGCTGGCATCAGTGAGCCACATGTCGCCTGCAGGTCGCTGGTTTGGCAGGCAGAGAATTGTCTACACTTCAGTTTTATAATTAACTGTAGCATTTAAGAACTGGGAAACTGCACTTTAAAATCCACAGTTTCAGTTTCTCCTGAAAGGGACAAACAGTGGGCCATACCTCTTATGTAATAATTGTGCCCTGAGTTGAGCTATAAATATCCCACCCTTCATGATTCTGACTGACCCCAATGATGAGGCTTCAACATCCCTCAGAAGACCATGTATTGGAAATTGAATCCTCAGTACGACAGGAATGGGAGGTGGAACCTTCCAGACAGACTATTAGATCTTGAGGGTTGTGGCATCTTGGATGGGCTACTGCGATTATCCACGTTGGTTAGTTACTGTGAAAATAGTTCCTGATGAAAGGCCTTACATGTATTCTCTCTCTCTCTCTCTCTCTCTCTCTCTCTCTCTCTCTCTCTCTCTCTCCCCTTCCTTTTCCTCCCCCTCCCCTTCCATTTTCCTCCCCCTTCCCTCCCCTTTCCCCTCTCCCCCTCGTGTGTGTGTGTGTGTGTGTGTGTGTGTGTGTGTATGTGTGTGAGAGAGAGAGAGAGAGAGAAAGAGAGAGAGAGAGAGAGTTCCTCTCTTGCCATTCTGCCTTCTGCCATGGAATGATGTAATGGCAAGGCCATCACCAGAGACAAGCACCTTGTATTGAACTTCTTAGTCTCTAGAACCCCTAGAAATAAACTTATTTTCTCTGTAAACTACTCTATCTGTGGTTGCTATTGTTTGGTTCTTGAGTATCCCCCAAATGCCCATGTGTTAAAGTCTGGTCTCCAGGTCTGGAGAGTGGTGGAACCTTTAAGCCATGGGGGCAGGTAGAACATCATCTTCGTCACTAAAGTCATTCCGTTTTAGGTGATAGTGGGTCCCCAGTCCCCTTCTCGTGCTCTTTGCTTCCTGGTCACTTTGTTCTCTCACACATACTCCTATTGTAATATTCTCTCTTGACACGGGTCCAGGAGCAATAGAAACAACAGTTCACGAACTGAAACCTCCAAAGGTGTGAGCTGGAAATAAACCTCTTCTCTCATAAAATGATTGCCTTGGTCAAACCATAATGGTTGGACACTCCCAGAAGCTTTGTGCCGTTATTGCACAGTGTATCTTGCAGGCAGAACACCATTGTAGATCAGAAGGTTTGTAGCTGGTTGTTTACATTTCTTCTTTGGTAATGTGCAGTGTACCTTCTGGGATCGAGAACACTGGTCAATAGGAGGTGAAGGCTATAGGTAGGCACCATCTCAACCTCTCCCTGAGCTGTGTAGGTCTTATTTTTCAGCAATGGAGCCTTGTTGTCAGTTAGTAGAGAGCAATCTATAGCGTTTTCAACAGGCTGTGTTGTTTGAAGATTCCCTATGGGACCCCGTTGGCCAACAACTTGATTAGATATAACTGAAGCCTCATTTGGTGGCGACAGATTTCCAGTTTGGACTCTTTTCCCCCTGTTATTTGGGGTTTCATTTAGATTGCCATATATATATTTTTTTAAAGAAACTCCAAGTGTATTAGGCATCCATCGAACACCCCCAAAGGACTCTCAGTTTTCTCTGTCCCTCCCTATAGTCCCTCCCTTGCATCCCTCTTCTCTCCCCCTCACCATTCGATCCTCCCATTCCAGCATCCACCCACTCGCCCAACTGTAACTATCTATTCTATTTCCCTTTCCTAATGATATCTGTCTCTCCCCACTAGTTCCTCACTCTATACCTAACCGCTGTGATTCTACAGACTGTAACTTGTTTATCAATGACTTAAGAGCTAATATACACATATAAGTAAATGTATATCATATTTGTCTTTCTGAGTTGTGTTATCTCACTCAGGATGATTTTTCTCTCGTTCTATCCATTTACCTGTAGATTTCACGGTGCCATTTTTAATAGTAGAGTAATATTTCATTGTGTAAATGTACCACATTTCCTGTATTCATTCACCACTTGACAGACATCTAGGTTGTTTTCAACTTCTGGCTATTGTGAATAGAGGAGCAATAAACATGGTTGAACAGTGTCACTATGGTAGGATTACTGTCCAAGATTGGTGCCTCTGGATCTTGAGGTAAATCTATTCCCAGATTCCCCATGAACTGCCACACTGACTTCCACAGCGACTGTACAAGTTTGCACTCCTGCTAGCAACTGATGAGTGTTCTTACGCCACATCCTCGCCAGCATGAGCTGTCATTTGTTTTATTTATCTTAGCCATTCTGACTTACTACAAAATCTCAAAGAAGTTTTGATTTGCATTTCCCTGAGGACTAGGGATGTTGAATATTTCTTTAAGTGCTTCTCAGTCTTTTAGTTTCCTCTTTTGAGAATTCTCTGTTTAGATCTCTACCCCATTTTTCAATTGGGTTATTTATTTTCTTGGTATTTAGGGGTTTTTCGAGTTATTTATCTATTTTGAATACTAGCTCTCTATTGGATGTGTAGTTAGTAAAAAATTTTTCCTGTTCTGTAAGCTGCTACCTTGTCTGAATAATGGTGCCCTGTGCTGTGCAGAAGCTTTTCATGAAGTCCCATTTATTAATCGTTGATCTTAGTGCCTGTGCTATTGGTCTTCTGTTCAGGAGCCTTTTCCTATACAAATGAGTTCAAATCTAATCCCCACTTCCTCTTCTGTCAGCGTCAGTATTTTATATGGTATAATAGACAGATTATTTCTCCATTTGGAGTCAAGTTTTGTGCAGAGTGATAAGCATGGATCTATCTGGGATTCTTCTGCATACAGCCATCTAGTTTGACTAGCACCATTTGTTGAAGATGTCTTTTTTCCAGTGTGTATTTCTGGCTACTTTAACAAAACGCAGGTGTCCATAAGTATGCGGGCTTCTGTATGGGCCTTCAATTTGATTTCATTGATTACTGTATCTGTTTTGTGCCAACTTTTATGCCGTTTTATCACTATAGCTTTCTAGTACAACGTGAGATCGGCAATGATGGATGATCCCTTCAGCAGTTCTCTGATTAGTCAGGATTGTTTTAGCTACTTTAGGATTTTTTTCAAGTTCTATGAAAAAAAATGTGTTGGAATTTTGATGGGTATTGCATAGCATGTGTTTACTACTTTTGATACGATAGCCATTTTTACTACATTAATCCTAGTAATTCATGAATATGGGTGATCTTTCCATATTCTGATATCTTCTTCAATTTCTTCAATGACTTGAAGTTATCACACCAGTCTTTCACTTTCAATGTGAGTTACTCCTAAGATATTTTATGGGTTTTTTTGTTTTGTTTTGTTTTGTTTTTTGGAGGCTATTGTGAAGTGTGTTGTTTTGCTGGATTTTATTTGTTGGTTGGTGGTATTTGAATATTGGAAAACTACTGATTTTTATCTGTTAATTTTGTATCCTGCTACTTTGCTGAAAGTATTTATCAGCTGTAGGAGTTTTCTGGTGGAATTTTTAGGGCCACTTACATAGACTACCATGCTATACTCTAGTACCATACCATCTACAAATAGATATACTTTGACTTCTCCCCTTCCAGTTTGTATCCCCTTCAGTTGTCTTATTGATCTAGCTAAGACTTCACTATTATATTGAATAGGTATGAAGAGTAGAAAACATAGTTATGTTCCTGAGTTTAGTTAAACTGTTTTTGAGTTTCTCTAATTAACATTGATGTTGGCTTTGGGCTTGCTGTAAACTGCCTTGATTATGTTGAGGTATGTCCCTTGTATCCCTAATTGCTCCATAACTTTTATCATGAAAAGGGTTGAATATTGTCAAAGGCCTTTTCTGCATTTAATGAGATGATGTCTTTCACTCTGTTTATACGGTAAACTACGTTTATCAGTTTTTGTGTGCTAAACCATCCCAGCATCTCTGGCATAAAGCTTATTTGATCACACTAATGAGTTTGCAACCATTTTCTGGAGAATTTTTACTTCTATGTTCATAAGGATAATTGGTTTGTAATTCTCGTTCTTTGTTGGGTTGTGTTGTGGTTTGGGTATAGTTCACTGGACTTGTGAAATGAATTGGGCAATGTTTCTTCTGTTTCTACTTTGTGGAATAATTTGAAAAATGTTGATATTAACTCCTATTTAAAAGTTGGGTAGAATTTTGCGCTAAAACCATCTGGCCCTGGGCATTTTTTGGTTGGGAGACTTAATGACTGCTTTTATTTCACGAGGGGTTATAAATCTGTTTAAATTGCTTATCTGGTCATGATTTAACTTTGGTAGGTAGAATGTATTGAAAAAAATTATCCATTTCTTTTAGATTTTCCAATTTGATGGAGTACAGGTTTTAAAGTATGTGGTTATGATTCCCCAAATTTTCTCAGTATCTGTTGTTACATCCCCCTTTTCATCTCTAATTTTGTTAATTTGGATCTTCTCTCTGCCTTTTCGTTCATTTAGATAAGGGTTTGTTATTCTTACTATTTTCTCAAAGAACCAACTCCTTGTTTTGTTGATTCTTTGTTTTTTGTTTGTTCCTATTTCAGCTATGAATATGATAATTTCGGTGTGGTTTCTTCTTCTTCTTCTTCTTCTTCTTCTTCTTCTTCTTCTTCTTCTTCTTCTTCTTCTTCTTCTTCTTCTTCCTCCTCCTCCTCCTCCTCCTCCTCTTCTTCCTCTTCCTCTTCCTCTTTTTCCTCTTCCTTCTCCCTCTCCCTCTCCCTCTCCCTCTCCCTCTCCCTCTCCCTCTCCCTCTCCCTTTCCTTCTCCTTCTTTCTCCTTCTCCTTCTCCTCCTCCTCCTCCTCCTTCTTCTTCTTCCTCTTTTCCCTAAAGGTTTTAAGTGTGCTGTTATGAGAATGGGATCTCTACTTTTTTTTCTAAGGAAGGCACTTACTGACATGACCTTGTCTCAGAATTGTCTTCATTGTTTTCCATGAGTTTGGGCATGTTGTGTTTTCATTTTCATTTGATTTTAGAAAGTTTTTAACTTCTTTCTTAATTTCTGACTTGACTCACTTTTCATTCAGTAGTAAGTTGTTTAGTTTCCATAAATTTAAAATCTTTCTGTTGCTGATATCCAGCTTTAATCCATGATGGTGTAACAGAGTGCAGGGAGTTATTTCAATTTTCTTGTATCTGTTGAGATTTGCTTTGTGTCTGAGTATGTGTCCAATTTTGGAGAAAGTTCCATGAGCTGCTGAAAAGGTATCTTCTTTTGTGTTCAAGTGAAATGTTCTGTAAATATGTTAGGTCCAGTTAGCTCCAGTTTTTCTCTGTTTAGCTTTTGTCTGAACAACCTGTTTATTGGCAAGAATGGAGTATTGAAATCACCCACTATCAGAGTGTGAGGATCAATATGTGACTCTAGCTGTAGTAGTGTTTCTTTTGTGAACTTGGGTGACCTTGTATTCAGTGCATAGATATTAGGAATGGCAATGGCCTCTTCATATAATTTTTTCCTTTGATATTTATGTAGTGTCTTTCCCTATCCTGATTAGTTTTGATTTGAAGTCTGTCTTGTCAGATAGTAAAATGACTATACACCAGCTTGCTTGTTAGGTCCATTTGCTTCAAATATCTTTTTCCATCCTTTTACTCTTAGGTAACGACTATCCTTGATGTTAAGGTGCATTTCTTGAATACAGCAGAAGAATAGATCCCCGTTTTCACATTCATCCTGTTAGCCTATGTCTTTTTATTGGGTAATTAAGACTACTGATCTTAAGAGTTGTCAATGAGTAGTGTTTGTTGATTCCTGTTATTTTTTCACTTATTTGTGTGTCTGTCTGTGTCTCTGTGTCTCTGTGTCTCTGTGTCTGTCTCTGTCTCTGTCTCTCTCTCTCTCTCTCTCTCTCTCTCTCTCTCTCTCTCTCTGTGTGTGTGTGTGTGTGTGTGTGTGTTTCTCCCCTCTTTTGATTTGCTCGTCTGGGATTATTTATTCCTTGTGTTTTCTTGAGTGTGGTTAACATCCTCAGATTGAAATTTTCCTCCTAGCACCTTATATAGGGCTGAATTTGTATTTAGATACTGCTTAAATTTTATTTTATCTTAGAATAGCTTTCTCCATCTATTGTAATAGTAAGTTTTTTCTAAGTAGTCTGGCCTGACATCTGTGGCCTCTTAGAGTCTGTGGAACATTTGCCCAGGCCCTTCTGGTTTTAGAGTCTCCACTGTGAATTCAGGTATTAATCTATCAGGTCTGCCTTTGTATGTTAGTTGGTCTTTTCCCCTTAAAGCTTTTAAAATTCTTTCTTTTTACTGTACATTTAGTGTTTTGAGCATTATGTGCTCAGGGGATTTTCTTTTCTATTTCAATCTACTTAGAGTTCGGTATGTTTCTTGTATCTTGATGAGCATCTCTTTCTGTTAGGGAAATTTTCTTCTCTGATTTTGTTGAAAATATTTTCTGTGCCTTTGATTTGAGTTTCTTCTCCTTCCTCTATTCCTATTATTCTCAGATTTGACCTTTGCATAGTGTCTCAGGCTTCCTGGATGTTTTGTGCCTGGTTTTTTGTTTGTTTGGTTGGTTGGTTGGTTTGGTTTTGGTTTAACATTTTCTTTGACCAAGGTATTTCTTTCTTTCTTGTCTTCTCTGCCTGAGATTCTTCTATCTCTTATAATGTTTTGGTGAAGCTTGCCTCTGAGGTTCCTGTTTGAGTTCCTACATTTTTCATTTCCAGATTTCCCTCAGTTTGGATTTTCTTTATTAATTCTATTCCTGCTTTCAGGTCTTGAAATGCTTTATTCATTTCCTCCCACTGTTTGTATTTTCATAGGTTTCCTTAATGGATTTATTCATTTTCTATTTAAAGACCATTATCATATTCATAAAAGCTATGCTAAGGTCCTCGTCTTGTGCTTCAGCTATGTTGAATTCTCAGGGCCTATTGTAATAATGCTGCAGAGCTCTAGTGGGGACATATTGTCCTGGCTGATACTGATTGTGTTTTTACATTGGCATCTAGACATCTACCTTTGGGATGATTTTAATTCTAGGTGCTGATGTCCAGACTTGTCTTTGCTGGGTAGATGATTTGTTCCTTCATTTCTGCTGACCTTTCTCATTCTTAGGAGTGTTTTAGAGTGGTGTGTGGGCTGGTAAGGAATGCTTCTGAGTTCCAGCCAGGTATGGTCACTGGGGAGTCCTGGATACAATGTATTTCTAGATATTGGGAGTTGATATTTAGAAATGGAGATGACCTAGAAGAGGGGGAAGGCTGAAGGCATCCACAGGAGGGAGGAAAGAAGGGTGTGCCACCAGAACCTGCTTAGTCCCCTGGGAGTAGGGGCAGAGAGGGAGGAGAGGCCACAGCAGGTGCTCTGTACAGAGCTATGGGTGAGTCTTGGGGATTAGATTTAGAGAAGAGGAGGATTGTGTGTAAATGAAGTTTTGGAAAAAGAAGAGAGAAAGGCATTAATATCCCCATTATGTAGATGCAAATATTTCTCAGATTTTTATGAGTACCAGGCACCATACTAAAGACTTGACATGCCATAGCAGGCACTTCTTGTTTTCATCAACTCATTTTAGCAATAGGATGGAAGTCTGAATCTAGAAAGATTAAATTATTTGCTTAGGCTCATATGCCAATAAAAGTCGGGTCAGGGGTTGAGTTACAAAAGCAAATTTGTTACACTGCTTAGCTCTTCTCACGCAGGGGCTGTATTTGCCACTTCTCTTCCCCCTATTTTACTGTGCATTCTCCCAAGCAAGGACTAAGGCATATCCACAGCACCCCCAGCTAGCACATGGCCTGACAGTGTATGCATGATGATTGGAGCAAAAGGAACAGAGGGAAAGAAAGATGTAATGACCCACACACAACTATATAAGCAGATTCCTCCTTGGCTTGAGAAGCAAATGCAGTTCTACTGAACTCAAGGTATTCCCAGTAACAATAGTAATATCAGTTACTATTTATTAAGAATTCACAGAAGAGCCGGTCTGGGCTGGTGCCCTGAGCAGACCTTGGGTGTGAACTCTTCAGTCAGTCCCACAACACCCAGATGAAGCTCTAACACACCCAGGATCATAGGATAAAAGGTGAGGAGGATACAACATCTGTCCCAACACCAAGAGTAACTGGGACCAGCAGGATCCAGGGACCCAGGAACCTCGCTGGACCAGTGGCACAAACTCCTTCCGGTCTGGGCCGGTGCCATGAGCAGACATTGGGCACGAGCTCCTCGGCCAGTCCCACAACACCCAGAGGAACCTCTACTCCCAGGTGCTATAACACACCCAGGATCACAGGATTACAGGAGCTTGGTCACACCAGGATCTCAGGTTGCAGAGGCAGCTTGACTTCCTGGAGCTCTGTCACACCCAGGATCTCAGGATCCCAGGGACAGCTGGTCTCTGAGGAGTTTTGAAACAACCAGGATCACAGGAAGGACAGATAAAGGGAGGGCAGGTAGCACTAGAGATAACCAGATGGCAGGAGGCGAGCACAAGAACATAAGCAGCAGAAACCAAGGTTACCTGGCACCATCAGAACCCAATTCTCCCACTATAGCAAATCCTGGATACACCATCACACTGGAAAAGCAAGATTCGGATCTAAAATCACTTCTCATGATGATGATAGAGGACTTTAAAAAGGACATAAATAACTCCCTTAAAGAAATACAGAAGAACACAGGTAAACAGCTAGAAGCCCTTAAAGAAGAAACACAAAAATCCCTTAAAGAATTACAGGAAAACACAACCAAACAAGTAAAGGAAATGAACAAAACAATCCAGGATCTAAAAATGGAAGCAGAAACAATAAAGAAATCACAAAAGAAGATGATGCAGGAGTTAGAAAACCTAGGAAAGAGATCAGGAGTCATAGATGCAAGCATCACCAACAGAATACAAGAGATAGAAGAGAGAATCTCAGGTGCAGAAGATACCATAGAAAACATTGACACAACAGTCAAAGAAAATGAAAAATGCAAAAAGCTCCTAACCCAAAACATCCAGGAAATCCAGGACACAATGAGAAGACCAAACCTAAGGTATAGAAGAGAGTGAAGATTCCCAACTTAAAGGGCCAGTAAATATCTTCAACAAAATTATACAAGAAAACTTCCCTAACCTAAAGAAAGAGATGCCCATGAACATACAGGAAGCCTACCAAACTCCAAATAGACTGGACCAGAAAAGAATTTCCTCCCTTCACATAATAATCAAAACACCAAATGCACTAAACAAAGAAAGAATATTAAAAGCAGTAAGGGAAGAAGATCAAGTAACATATAAAGGCAGGCCTATCAGAATTACACCAGATTTCTCAACAGAGACTATGAAAGCTAGAAGATCCTGGGCAGATGTCATACAGACCCTAAGAGAACACAAATGCTAGCCCAGGCTACTATACCTAACAAAACTCTCAATTACCAAAGAGAAAACAAGATATTCCATAACAAAACCAAATTTACACAATATCTTTCCACAAACCCAGCCCTACAAAGGATAATAGACGAAAAACACTAACACAAGAAGGAAAACTACACCCTAAAAAAAGCAAGAAAGTAATCTTCTTTCAACAAACCCAAAAGAAGACAGACACACAAACATAATTCTGTCTCTAACAACAAAAATAACAGGAAGCAACAATCACTTTTCCTTAATATCTCTTAACATCAACAGACTCAATTCCCCAATAAAAAGTCATAGACTAACAGGCTGGATACATAAACAGGACCCAGCATTTTGCTGCATACAAGAAATGCACCTCAGTTACAAAGACAGACACTACCTCAGAGAAAAAGGTTGGAAAACAATTTTCCAAGCAAATGGTCCCAAGAAATAAGCTGGAGTAACCATTCTAATATCAAATAAAATCAACTTTCAGCTAAGTTATCAAAAATATAAGAAGGATACTTCATACTGGTCAAATAGAAATATTTAAGGGGTAAGTAACTTCAGCAAGTGTTATAGGTATCTGATGAATCTCAGTGTAATGGCCTTGGGAAACGCAAAGGAATGTTGCTCTTTGCTCAGAGTGAAGCTAACATATCTTCAAGGGAGAACATTGGAGGTATTTTATGGTCACATTAGGGAGGTGAGTCCTGTATATTTTCGAAGACTAATATTTATTTTCTCTGAATTTAGTCAGAAGTTGTCAACTTATATCTAGTTGAGTGTGACAGTAGTAAGGTTTTCAAAACCTACTGAAAACAAGTAATATGAAACGTGATTTATGAGATTAGGTTGTGTGCTATTTTGACTGAAGTCAACTTTCCTTTGTCATTTCAAAGGAGAAAAAATGAATGGCCTATAAAACTGTAAGAGCTGATCTGTCAGAAATAATTTCCAATTGCATAATGTTTTTACAAAGTGATTTAATTTATTTTAATCATATTTATAATGTGAAATTATAAGATGATAATAATATTGGCTTCTAAAGTTTTAGCCTAGAAAATAGCATTTTAATTATTATAGAAATGTCTACAAGTAATTTCATAATTTATTAATTCTGTATTTAATTTTGACATGTTTCTCATAATTCACCATTGTATATAATACTGTGATAGATATCCCACAGTACATACATATTTGTGTCAACATAAATTCCTAGAAATAAGTTTACTAGGTAAAATTTTATGCGCAATTTTAAAAAATAGATAAGCTTACCAACCTTGTTCATAACTTCAACTCTTCCCATTGATACTCTGTACTCACAAAGACAACTGAGAGTTTACCAACCTTTGGCTAGAGAGTATCAATCATTAAAAAGTTTTCAATTTGCCAACAGGAATGTAATTACCATTAGAATGCATTAAGCAAAAAAAATTTAAGTATTTTATGTTTAACAGATTATATTCTAACCTCAGACAACTAGATGAAGAAAAAGCTTTCACCATAAGCTGAGATCTAGTTCAAAGATCACTGACAGGATTTTTGTTGTTGCTCTAGGATTTTTTGTTTGGTTGTTCTTTTTGTTTTTGTTTTGTTTTTGCTAAATCTAATGGATAGTTTTCACCTGAACTCAATAAAGCTACTCTTTGAAGAAAATAAATAAATAAATAAATAAATAAATAAATAAATAAATAAAAACAAGCTCACAGAAGACCTTATTGGCCAAATATTACTTCACTTAATTAATGAAATAGATCTGTAAAATGGGTTCAAGAATACCGTCACTTTGAAACAGGATCTTCATGGCATGAGAACTCACCTAAGGTCATTCAGCTAGTTAATGGCACAGCCTCACTTTGTCATATCTTGCTTACTTTAATGTTTGCAAGCTCTCTTCCCTAAGAACTAGACTTGGTCTGCCATAACTTCTGTCCTTTTAACTCTAAGAACCACAGTGTTCGAAGATTTCTGCAATGATACCCACTTCTATATACTGTCCCTATGAAATAGAGACTTTTCAGAATTAAAACAGAGGGCTAAGATATGGGCTTCTGAGTCAGGCAGACCAGGCTCAAGGACCCTGATGCTCTTAAGCTGCATAAGTGATTAGAAAGCAGGGAGGGACTTCCAGAGACTCTTCCTTTATTAAATGTGGCCTACGACACTCAGGCTTATGTCCTATTGCTCATTTCAGGACAGTCCCTCATGCATCCATCTACCCACCTGGGCTTTTTATGTCTCTATCTACCGAGTTTACCCATGTTGTACCCTTTCTTTTACTTGCCTTGTCCCAGGACACTCTTCCATTATCTTTCTTCTTTCAACACTTCCTTACACATTCATTCAACAAATACTTATTCACCATCTACTTTGTCCTCAACACTGCATTGGGCTTTAGTATTACAAAAATAAAGAAGACACAGGACAAAATAAAGAATATGGTTGTCATAAATGAAGGTCAGTAAATGTGGACAACAAAGATAACATCTGTACTCTGCCACATAGCAAATCCTGGGTCCCTAACGTGGCTTCTCTTCAAGAGCAGCAAATGGTCTTAACTGCTGAGCTATCTCCCCGGCCTCTCTCACCTTATTTTTTGAGACAATCATTTAAAACTCTGAAAACACACAAACTGGGAGGGGAAACAACAGGAAATTTCCAATCTGAACAACAGGTGGACAATAGACAAGACAAAAAATTAGGCACAGTCTCTGGGATCTGTGGAACTATAAAAGACCTAACACTCCAGTCAGTAGAGTGCCAAAAGATGAGACAGAGTGTGTGTGAGGAGACATCACCAATAGTAAGGAATGGCACAAACAGCCAATGGCCACAAGTTGGCCACATCTTGGCTTAGTTTCTACTGCCTCTTTCTGCATACAGTTTCAGCATCTCAGATCCAGACTTCCTTTAAATTTGTGTAACCCCAGGTTTAATGCTGACAACCCTACGCCCGGGGAAGAAGTAGAATTTTCTCTCTACTTTATCTATTTGAAAAAAAAAAAAACAAAAAAAAACCTGTAAGGCTTCCCTTGCAGGGGGGCGTTGGGTTTTTTGGTTGGTTGGTTGGTTTGGTTTTTGTTTTGGAGGGGTCTTGGGTGTGGGGGGGTTGGTTTTTTTAGATAGAGTTTCTGTGTATAATAACCCTGGAACTCAGAGATCCACCTGCCTCTTCCTCCTGGGTGCTGGGATTAAAGCAGTGTGCCACCATGCCTGGCTTTCATTTTAAGGTGTGTGTGTGTGTGTGTGTGTGTGTGTGTGTGTGTGTGTGTGTGTGTTTGCACACAGGCACACATGTGCCTACAGGAGCCAGAAGAGTGTGTCCAATCCCCTTTACAGTTGTGAGCTTCCTGACATGGGAACTGAAAACAAACCCAGATCCTTTGAAAGAGCTTGCAATGCTCTTAGCTGCTGGGCCATCCCTCCAGCCCTTTGAAGGTTTATAATGGTCATATGTAAGTCTTTTATTCTTCGTTGACTAACTTCTGAAAGCAGATATATAAATGAGATATTGTCTACCTACTCCATGGCTTGAGGGCAAGATGTGTTAGCCAAACCAAATCTTGGATTCTGGAAAAACAAAAAGGCATGGCCATGAAGCTGTTTTTAAACCATGAAACTAAGATAGAACTTCCTACTCTCCTTCACTGATTTAATCTTCACAGCACAGAATCCAAAAGGATCTGGTGGTAGGATTCCTTGACCTATTACCGCTGTTACAGGCAGGATCTCCCAGGTCAAGCACTGTCCTGCGCTCTGCAGGGTGCTGTCCTGTGCACTGTGGGGTGCTGTCCTGTGCTCTGCAGGGTGCTGTCCTTTACTCTGCGGGGTGCTGTCCTTTATACCGCAGGGTGCTGTCCTGTGCACTGCAGGGTGCTGTCCTGTGCTCTGCATGGTGCTGTCCTGTGCACTGCAGGGTGCTGTCCTGTACACTGCAGGGTATTGTCCTTTACACTGTGGGGTGCTGTCCTTTGCACTACAGGGTGCTGTCCTGTGCTCTGCATGGTGCTGTCCTTTACACTGCGGGGTGCTGTCCTTTGCACTACGGGGTGCTGTCCTGTGCTCTGCAGGGTGCTGTCCTCTACACTGCTGTCCTCTACACTGCAGGGTGCTGTCCTGTGCACTACAGGGAGCTGTCCTTTACACTGCAGGGGGTACTGTCCTTTATACTGCAGGATGCTGTCCTATGCACTACAGGATGCTGTCTTGCGCTCTGCAGCGTGCTGTCCTTTACACTGCAGGGTACTGTCCTGTGCACTGCAGGGTACTGTCCTTTACACTATGGGATGCTGTCCTGTGCATTAAAGAACACTGAGCAGATCTCATTTCCTCAGACTTCAGTACTTTTGTTCTATCTTCCAGTTATTATGACTAAAAATACCTCCAGACAATGCTGAGTGTCCCCTGTGGAGTAAAATCACTCCTAATCTACTAACACTGAAGCAGAAGATGGTGACATGGGAGAACTGAGGAGATGTTTTCAGAAGCTGTTATCTCATCAAAGTGGATACTTGGAAGGGCGGAACTCCAGAAAGACACAAGGAAGCTGATTAAGGGTGGGGATTGGAGTCCCTCCAGCATCGCCAATAGCATTCTCCTAATAGCCCTCTTGACACTGGTCAATTCATCATATGACCTAGTTGTCACTGTGGAAGTAGCAAGAGCTCCAGAGCATATTCAAGAGGGATGTTCATTCATCAGACTGGAGCTGTGGAAAAGGGAAGCCGAAGTAAGAATTCAGACTTTTTAAGGGAGGAGGAGAACTGTGGAAACCTGGCCATCAGTGACAATGATATGAGATACCAGGCAAGGCTATTTGTTACCTGAACAAAGAAAAGCAATATCTAATAATTCAGAATTTTCCTCAGAAGTCTTCACTCAGGACTACTTGATTTTCCTCCATTCCCTGGAAAGTGGGATCTTCTGGTGTCCACCCATGGACAGAGACTGAGATGAATAGCAAGAAACAGATGCTCTATCATGTACTCATTGCTGTGCAGGTATTTTACTATGGACAAATAAGGGTTCGAGTATTGGTTTCACCACTTACCGGTTACTTAATCTTGTCATGTTACTTAGACTTTCATCTGTGAAACACAATCTGTGCCTGGGTGATACAAGTTAGCATGGGAATTAAATTGACCAATGCTTGTGTGGCACAACAAAAGACAGGAATTATTGTTATAATAATAGTGATCTCTAACATTGTTACTAAAATGCTATAAATAAGTAAGTCAAAATTAAGCCATTTAGACTCAATGACTCCTAGCCAATGAATAATTAAGCAGGTACTTCAGGTTAATATTTGGGATGTCCTGTGGTGACAGAGGCTTAGTGAGAGGATAAAGATCAGTTCCTTGATACTGTATATTTTCTTATTTCATCTCTCTAGTACACTAAAAATTAGTCATTCCTATCTCCCTGTACAAAGTTCAAGTCCAAGTGGATCAAGGACCTCCACATAAAACCAGATACACTGAATCTAATAGAAGAGAAAGTGGGAAAAAGCCTTGAACACATGGGTACAAGGGAAAAGTTCCTGAACAGAACACCAATGGCTTATGCTCTAAGATCAAGAATTGACAAATGGGACCTCATGAAATTGCAAAGCTTCTGTAAGGCAAAGGACACTGTCAATACGACAAAACGGCAACCAACAGATTGGGACAAGATCTTTACCAATCCTAAGTCCAAGAGAGGGTTAATATGCAATACATACAAAGAACTCAAGAAGTTAGACTCCAGAAAACCAAATAACCCTATCAAAAAATGGGGAACAGAGCTAAACAGAGAATTCTCAACTGAGGAAATTCGCAGGGCTGAGAAACACCTAAAGAAATGCTCAACATCCCTAGTCATCAGGGAAATGCAAATCAAAACAAGTCTGAGATTCCACCTCACACCAGTCAGAATGGCTAAGATCAAAAACTCAGGTGACAGCAGATGCTGGTGAGGATGTGGAGAAAGAGGAACTCTCCTCCATTGTTGGTGGGATTGCAAGCTAGTACAACCACTCTGGAAATCAGTTTGGCAGACCCTCAGAAAAATGGATATAATACTACCTGAGGACCCAGCTATACCACTCCTGGGCATATACCCAGAAGATGCTCCATCATGTAATAAAGACACATGCTCCACTATGTTCATAGCAGCCATATTTATAATAGCCAGAAGCTGGAAACAACCCAGATGTCCCTCATCAGAGGAATGGATATAGAAAATGTGGTACATTTACACAATGGAGTACTACTCAGCTATTAAAAACAATGACTTCATGAAATTCACAGGCAAATGGATAGAACTTAAAAATATCATCCTGAGCAAGGTAACTCAGTCACAAAAGAACGAACATGGTATGTACTCACTGATAAGTGGATATTAGCCCAAAAGTTCAGAATACCCAAGTTTCACTTCTCAGTAACCACTAGACTGAGAGTGAGGTTCCAGATGGAGGAGTTGGAGAAGGGACTGAAGGAGCTGAGGGAGTCTGCAGCCCCATGGAGGGAGCAACAGTGTCAACTGGCCTGACTCCCCCGGTCTTCCTGGAGGCTGGACCACCAACCAAAGAATACACATGGAAGGACCCATGGTTCGGACCACATATGTGGCAGAAGAGGGCCTTGTTGGCCATCAGGGGAAGGAGAGGCCCCAGTAAAGGGGAATGTCAAGGTGGGAATACGGGAGTGGGTGGGAGGGTGGGTAGGAGGTGGAATACCCTCATAGAGGTGGGGGAAGGGGGAAGGGGATAGGTGGTTTCCAAATAGGACACCTAGAAGGGGGGAAACATTGGAAATGTAAATAAAGTATCAAAAAAAGAAAGAAAGAAAGAAAAAAGAAATTAAAGTACTATATTTAAAAGATAAAAAAAATAAAAAAGAAGGCAAACACCAAAAACAGTAAAATATCACTGTAATCCCAGTACTTAGAAGGTGGATACAGCCGGGCAGTGGTGGTGCATGCCTTTAATCCCAGCACTTGGGAGGCAGAGGCAGGTGGATTTCTGAGTTCGAGGCCAGCCTGATCTACAGAGTGAGTTCCAGGACAGCCAGAGCTACACAGAGAAACCCTGTCTCGAAGAAAAAAAAAAGAAAAAAGAAGGGGGATACAGGAGGATCAGAAGTTCAAGGTCAGCCTCTGCTACACAGCAAGACTTGTCTCCAAAACAAACGGGAGTGAAGGGGGGTGAACACATACATGAATTATTCTTTGCTTGATTCTCACTGTGATCCTTTCTATCTGGTTTTAAACAGTACGAGGTTTCTGAGAAAATAAGTATATGCGTATCTTATTTATCCAAACAAAATATTTGTAGTA
This sequence comes from Uromys caudimaculatus, assembly GCA_028551405.1. Classification (NCBI taxonomy): domain Eukaryota; kingdom Metazoa; phylum Chordata; class Mammalia; order Rodentia; family Muridae; genus Uromys; species Uromys caudimaculatus. The sequence goes on from CM052703.1 coordinate 77,671,606, forward strand.
CAAAAAAAAATTAGTCAATAATAGTTCACTTCACGGATTTTATAATAATTCTGGAATGTCCCCTCAACTTGGCATAAAGATAAAACATTGGTCTTGTATTATGAAACCCTGTCACTCGTTCTTTGCAGTTTGGGGGACAGGTTCATTCAGCATCCTGACATATCTCTCCATGCGGCCATAAGAAGTCTCATGGAGGGGAGCTTTTGTTTTTGAGATCTGATGTTTCTGCATCCCAGACTGGTCTTGAACTCATGAATCCACCTGCCTTAGCTTCCTGAGTGCTGATATTACAGGCATGCATTGCCATGCCAGACACAAGGGAGGTTCAGAGGAAGCATTTTCCTGGCAAAAATACACTAGAGGAAAGTGTCCCCACTTTGTGTAATGTTCACAGAATGGTTGATGCCTTGTGGCAGCCATAAGAAGATCAGGCTGCAAAGTAAAATAGAAACGGTGACAAGAGCAGAAGCCAGGGGGGCCATGTGGGCCCAGAGCAGTGCCATTCACACACTGATTTATCTCTGTCTTAGAACTTCTTTTCATGTCAAAAGATGAACCCCACCTTGGTGCCATTCACTTGAACAAGATTTTCTGTTAGCTGCAGCCAAATGTATCATGGTAGAGTCAAGCACAGTAGTTCCATCCATAGCTAAGGCTATTGATAGGATCATTATGCACTTACAGTGTTCCAAATACTGTGCTAAGCTTCTTTGAAAAATGCAAAGAATTGATTATTTGGGTCAGGGATTGGGAGAGAGATATAGAAGAATGAATGGATTAAGGCCACATTGTAAAGAGCTCTTTGTGCTTTGCTGAAGAATGTGTGGAACACATAGCCTGAACTGAGATCTCATCCCAATGATAAGCCCTTGAAACAGATGCCATGAAGAGCTCCGTTTAGTAGATATGTGATAGGACCGGAGACATAAAGCTAACATTTGGTGGGCTGACAACACAGCATGGTCTCCAAGCCAGCAGAAGAGAACAAGACTCTCAGCTGGCAGAACTGCAGCCAGTCTCTCATTTTTAGCTATATAATTGCTGATCTGGGTAGCATCATGAATTATTCGGTTTGTTCTACATATTCTGGCCACATAAAACCATCAGTAAGATGTGAATGGAGGGAGATGTCTCTGTTCAGTCACCTTTCTCTTGACTGGTATGGAACAAAGTGATCTCCAGTCTCAAGACTCTGAAGTCCAGCTCGCCTCATGCCAGGAAAAACATGATCTAGAAGCTTCAATAAGAGTTTTGGGATCTTTCTGACAAGGTCTGGATTGCTTAGTATCTAAACACCCATAAACATGCAACTTTATCCTTAGGACTTCAGTATGATGGCCCTAGAATTAGACTACCAGATTCAAATCTTATGTCTACCACTCACTAGTGTGTAACCAGAGATAAGGCACTTGTAAGCACTCTGGCGCTCTACTTCTTGCTCATAAAACATGGAAAGTGCTCAGACCTACCCATTAAGATGGAAATGAAATGAGAACAACCAGTCAATGATTCATTGACAATGAGAAGAGTATAGTCAGACATTCTGTTGGTGACATGATCTATGTTTCATAGAGCTAACAATCAAGTAGGAAGGAATAAATGATAAAGAATAAGCAGTGGATACAAAATGACATAATTCAGGCAGTAATTAAGGTATAGCTGCTTTGGATGCAGATGGTAGAATTAGATCAGTGGCTTGAAGAGTGATAATTAAACAGGGGCAGTAGCAAGCACAAAGGTCCTCGGGTAAGGTAGGGTTTGCTGTGTTCACAGAGAAAAGTGAAGTCCAGCATATGTAGACCCACAGACAGGTAGAGGAAGCAGAGTCGGTGTCAAGATGCAATGAGGCACTGTTAATTCTGGGAAGCTCCCTACATTTGTTAGTATTTAGATTTTTTCTACTCAAAAATGCAAGGTGTTGGCAGAGGTATTGAAGTACAATGATTTTTTTTTAATCTATAATGAAAGTTTATTAAACTTATTTCCAGGAAAGAACTGTAATAAACTCATTGATAGTAATTACACAGATATCAAATATGTTTGTGTTTAATGAAAATATATATTGTCTTATTTTGAACATGTTTCAGCTATGTTTATTTTGTAAATTTTTTAATTAAAACATGATCACGATATTTGTCCCTTCCCTGTTTTTCCTCCAATCACTACCCATACCCTCCCTATTCCCTCTCAAAAACTTCATAGAAATAGATAGATAGATAGATAGATAGATAGATAGATAGATAGATAGATAGATAGATATAGAGATGCCAATAAAATTCATACTGTTGAATCCATTTAGTGTTACTTGTATGCATGCTTTTAGGGCTGGCTATTTTTTATTGGGTAACCATTTAGGGAGCTCATCCCTGAGGAAGACTGATTCTCTCTCTCTCTCTCTCTCTCTCTCTCTCTCTCTCTCTCTCTCTCTCTCTCTCATTAGTCTTTAATTTCTTATAGATCTTTTCCTAGGATGGGGCTTGGAATGATATATCTCATTCATGTAGGCATGTCAACTGATGTAATTGTTCAGTTCTTGTTTAAGCAGTCATATTGAGGGTTGAGGGTTCTGGGTGTATCTTTCCTATCATATCTAGAAGACACAATCTTAGAGCAGACTTCCTGGTCTCTTGTATCAGGGAGCCCACAGAGATGACTACTCAGACACAGTTTATAGCCAACTGAAGCCCTTATTCTAGTCAGCTGGGACTACACTCAGGTATTCAAAACTCAAGTGAGGTGTCCAGTATTAGAGTAATGGATTCTTAAAGGCAAAAACCATATTCTGGTATCTCACTTGGCAGCTGCAGGGGAGGGGGGGAATTTTGTGCAGGCAAGCAGTTTAACAGAAGTTAAGTTAACTGGGGGCATCTTGTATTTAGGTTCCTAGAATAGAGTTGGGTAATTTCCATGGGGCATACCATCAAGAAGATCAAATTGTAGTTAAACCTTAAAAAAAATTCTCAGTAAGAATATGAGATGGAGAAACTTCTGTACTGTCTTGCCACATCACACCCTGGTCTTATAATCTTTCCGCTCCATCTTCCAGGACATTCCCTGAGCTTTAGTTCTAGGGATTGTGTTAGTTATAAGGATTGTATTGTAGATGTATCAGTTAGGGCTGAGCACCCCACAGTCGGTTGTTCTCTGCATTTTAAATCACTGCGGATTTCTGCCATGTCCTCTGTCTACTGAAGAAAAAAAGAAGCTTCTTTAATGAGAGGTGAGAGCTACACTTATCTGTGAGTATGAGGATAAATATTTAGAACAAAATTGAAAATTACACTGGCTTAGGAAAATGGCCATAACGTTTGCTTCTACTATGCATGCTCACACTAGTCACAAGTAGCTGATTAGGTTTGCAGTACCAGGCATGATTTCTCTTTCATTAAACAAGCCTTAAGTCTAATTAGTCACCTGTTAGCTACCACCAATATTTCAATGCCACTACTGCACCTTGACAGTTATTTTGCCATGCTGGTGTCTGTTATGGTTCATAAGAATTATAGCTAGGTAGGATTAGTGATCTCTTTCCTCCCTTGGAAACTTGCATAGTGCTTTGATACTACAAAAGTTAAGCCCTCAGGGCGGCTTTCAAATCAGATCAGGCTCGAATCCCCTGAGCCATGTGTCCAAAGTGTGTTATGTCTTCTACAATGGGATTTATCATCAACTTCTGGGAAGGGTAACAGCAAAAGCCTAAATTGTTTTGGGATACCAACAACTCAAGAAGAAGCTTCTTATTGCTGGTACTAGAGTTTTTATTAGATAGTCTATGGCTTTGGGAACAAGCATTATTATCCTAAAGAGCATAATTTCATTTAAAATACATATCTATGCACATACATTTATGTATATTATATATAAATTTAGAATAATGATTCCCAGTGACTATATTGCTGACATGTGGGTCGTGGGAACCTCACTCCAGTCCTCTGCAAGAGCATTAAGTGTGCATAGCCTCCAAGTCTTCTCTCTGGTCTGTAGACCTAATGCTGACTACAAATAGATAATGAAGACTTAAAAAGATACATTATCTCAACTTCTCTCAGTTTTTTCTCTTCACCTGTTTTGGGAATTGAACCTAGGGCCTTATGCATGTTCACCAAGTGCTCTACCACTGGGCTATATTCCCAGTCCTTTGCCACCATGTCCGGCTGAAGTTTTGCTTAGGAGTGTAGAATAGTAACACATTTTCCTCCATAATTTGGTTCTCTCAAATTTTAGAATAAGAACAGCAGACATCTATTACTCCTAATCTTGGTAAACTTGGAAATGGCTTATAACAGTTACCTAGATTGCCAGCAGTGGTGGCGTACACCTTTAATCCCAGCACTAGGGAGGCAGAGGCAGGCTGATCTGTTTAAGTTCTGAGACCAGCCTGGTTTACAGAGAGATTTCCAGGATAGCCAGGACTACAGAGAAACCCTGTCTCCAAACAAACAGCAGCAGCAACAAAAACCAGTTCTGTAGCTAAGAAAAGAGTGAAAATTTGGGCAACTTGACAGTGTCTTGGAAGCTGGAGAAGAACGCCCAGCACCCATGCCCGGTGGCTCACAACTGCCTGTAACTCCACACCAAAGGATCCTGTGCCCTTTCCTATCCTCAGTGGGCCCAAACACGGATGTGATGTACAGACATACAGCTCACACACACAAAAATAAATGTAAAGATATCCTTTTGAGGGGAAAAAAAGCATAATTTCATGTAAAATACATATATATGCCCATACATTTATGTGTATTATATATAAATTTAGAATAATGATTCCCAGTGACTATATCAAACATCCTTATTATCATTTATCCTTCTTCCAGCCCTGTCCTTAGGTACTGGTCTCCCTCCACCATCCCCAGTGAAGTCTCATGTCCCATTTTTCCCATTTCCCCCTTCATATCATGTATAATCTCTTTGTTTAATATTGCTTGGGAGTTTCATGCATGATCACAAAGTATTTCCAATGTCTCTCCTATTCCCACAACCATTTTCCTCTAACCTTCATGTGTCTTTTTTAAAGCCCACTGAGACCACTTTGTATTGTGTCCACATACATGGGTATGAGTCATCTATTGGAGAATGGGTAGCTGCTCAGCCAGCATCCCTGAAGAAAAACAACTCTCCCCTCTCCCAGCAGTCAACAGTTGCCAAGAGCTGCCAAACTTCATTAACTTCTCCTGTTTCTATGCTTGGTCTTGTGGAGGTCTCATACATGCAGACACAGCTTTGTGAGTTCATGTATGTAATGGTACTGCCATATCCAGCAAATACTGCTTTTGCTGCAGGTATCAACCCCCTCCAGCCCTTAGAGTCTTTGCCCCTCTCCAATGACGGTTCCTGAGCTTTGGGAGTAGGAGTGTGATATAGATGTCTCATTTAGAGTTGAGCCCTCTTTTATTTGCTTCACGTTGACCAGTTGTGAGTCTCTGTAGTAATCACCATCCTCTTCCAGAAACTTCCCTTATACGTTTGTGCTCCCTTTGAAGCTCCATATATCTGTAAATTCAAAATGGAGTATCCACAGAAGGCAGGAAATTAATAAGAGGGCATGCATATAGAAGGTAGTGACAGAATACAGGTGATGTGCAGGAGGAAACAGGAGTAACGGGACCGGAAGTGTCAAACGGGTTAGGACAGGAGGGCAGGATAAAGGAGTGAGAATGGGGAGGGATCACTAAAACCTTTAAAAATGTTGCACAGAAACTCACTGCTATAGAAGTGTCCTAAAATATATATGTACACATAAAAAAAGGGGGGGTTCAGTAGAGAGACACCTGCAATGGGACAACAATGCCTCCCCCAGATACCATATACTATGAAATAAAAGCGGATCATCTCTTTTGAACATATTGGTCAGTAAGCTCCAGGAGACCTCCAACAATTACAGGTTATTTCCATGGCTCTTGGTTACCCTCCAGAATCTGATGATAAGGCAATATTATCACTGAAGACACCACACACTGGAGTCACAGAACGTGGAGAAACCAAGCTGATACTAACCTGGAAGCTTCATCTCTACTTGCTAGCTTTTATAGTGCTGGAAGGTGCTATGCATGGTACTGGAGGAGAAGAGGTACCATCTGTCTTACCCAGATGTGAATCCTCAAGATACAATAACAGCCATATTGGCAAGATGTATTTACTGGAGTAATAGGAGCACAAATGTCATGAGAGTAGTAAACCATTCTGATTGGCTTAAAGTTTACTGCACAAGATGGGACTCATGCCTGGTACCATTAACTGGACCAAAACATCATGGCTAGGCTTTAGGGGAGAATCTAGTATGAGTATTCTGCAAAACTGGCACAGTGATAAACTGCCTCTTAAGTTCTTATCTTTATGCTTACAACTTAGAGCACCTCTCAACCCTTATCAGAGAAGCTTCCTTTTACAAAAGAATGGTTTTTTACAATAAGATTGTTCTTGTCATAGTGACTATTGAAACACAAGCTTTCCATACTTGGTGTCGTTGCTAGTAAGTTTTCTGTCAACTTGAGACAAGCTAGAGTCCTTAAGGAAGAGGAAACCTTAACACAGAAAAATGCCTCCATTAGATAGGACTGCATGCAAGTCTTTGGGGCTTTTTTTTTTTTTTTTTTTTTTTTATTAATGATTGATGTGAGAGGTCCCATCTCATTGTGATTGGTACTACCCCTGGGCAGGTGGTCCCAGGTTGTTAAGAGTCAGCCAGTATGCAGCACTACTCCATGGTCTTTGTTTTAATTCCTGCCTCCAGGTTCCTGCTCTGCTTGGGTTCCTGCCTTAGCTTCCATCAGTGTTGGACTCCAATCAGGACATGTAAGATAAATAAACCCTGTTCTCCTCAAGTTATTCTTGGTCATGGTCTTTGTCACTGCAGTAAAAAGGAAATTAGGACAGTGTTTGTTAGTGTTACTTGTTAGATGAGGGCAACGTGTCCCATTTTGGAAAGCCATAAAAATGAATTATAAGCAGAGAACTCAAACATGTTACTTTATCATTTCTGTTCCAGTACCTGTCCACCTTTCCCACTGCATTGAAACATAGCATCCTACCACAGGCGGACTCTAATCTGCCTTCAGAGTGAGGACCAGGGTCTCGCCTGCTGTTTACAAGCTAGACCAGCCCAGGCAGCTGATTTTGAAAGAGCCGTGTAGCCGTTCTCCCTTATTCTCTAGGCGTACATCCCAATACCTTCCCACAGTGGATGCCTAGAGCTGCAGGTATCAGTGCATATACAGTACTGTGCTTTTTCTCGGGTTCCCTACAGCATTGCTATGGTACCAGAATCAACCATCATTCCAGTTTGCACAGCCTAGCGACCCTTGACATCCCTACTCTTGATCTTTGGGACTACTGCTCAGTAGAACAATGGTAACTTAAACTTAAACACCCTGATACTGTGACAGTCATTCTGATAACTCAGATGGGTACTAATGGTGGGTAGTATATACTGCCTGGATACACTGAACAAAGATGATTCATACCCCAGACGGGATGGAGCAAGCTACCACCTGATCTCACCATGCTGCTCAAAATAGCATGAAATGTATAGCTTGAGGAATGTACCCTCTGACACTTTCCGTTTACTCCTATGAGGCAGCAGCTGACCATAGACAATTAAAACGGCAGAATTATAGAAAAGGCAGGACTTCTGTCATCACCAATGGACATATGGCTACCAAGTCTGAGCCTCCAGCGTTCCTCTTAAAGCAACAACAAAAGGAGAAGGGAAAGAGAATACATCCATAATGACACCATTGAATGGGTCAAGCCCCAGGCCAGGCACAGACACTATCTCAGTGTTGTTCCTAATACTGTCAGGAGATGCCAAGGAGGAAGTCACTTTAGGGCTCCTCAGAGCCAGTGTGGAATAATATTGACTCACAGTGAGACAACATATCGCATCCAGGGGAAGTCTCAGGAGGGGGCTAATGTGCCTTCAACTCCCCTCTAACATTCGCTAACTCCTGTTTTCAACACAGAATGAAAAGCTGACACTGAGAGCCTTGGCAAGCTAAGGCATTTGCTAGAATTTTAATGCCTTATTTTTTCCTCCTATGAGTTTTTAAATGGTTTCCTTCTTTATAGACCAAGAGAGACCAATTTGCATATATATGATAAAATTTAATTTTTAAACAAAATTTTAAGTTATTTTTCTTAATAGAGCTACTTTGCATGGGTCCATTTAAACAGAATGTCATATAAGTGACATTGCAGGGGGCAAAAATCATGTATGTGATTCTGGGATGGCTGGATCCCTGGGATTGGTGAGTTATCTTTTACCCTGAGTGCAACCATTTTAGCCAAGGTCTCTTAAACCCAGGTCTGTAGGACTTAGGCAGCTAAACCACACCACCCCACAAGGACAGACCATAATACTCCCCTTTTCAGGGCTCAAACCCCAAGGGTATCCTGGCATCAGACTCCTCATCTGCTGAGGCTTGGCCAGAAGTCCAAAAAGCATGTCCCCGTTTTCCTGCTTCTTCTCCTGCCCCACCCCCACCCCCCAACAGACTGGCTACAGAGAGAGGCACAGTGACCCCTTAACCCACCGTGCATTATTAACTAACTACCCTCAGATCCCTGCTGCAGCATCCTGGAGAGCTGTGAAGAGAAACTTCCTGAGTGCTTTCCTAAGCAGGACAGCTCATTGCTCAGCCCTACCCAGGGCTAGATTGCCTACCTGCTGACCTCTCCTGGATGACACCTTTGTCTTTGCCCGCTCGCTCGGCTGAACGGCTCTCTCTGAGCACTGATGACTCACACCTTTTGTACATTCCAGTGTTTTATCCCTGCAGGGTGGATTCTGGTAAGCCCCTCCACTCTCGGGCTCCTAATGTTCTCTGCCTCCCTCTTAGGACTATTTCTGGGGCTCTTAAAGAAAATTGGACTTTTTGGCAGTTGGAGTACTACAGTGATAGAGGAAGTGAGGAAAAAAATGAAAGAAAAAAAAGAAAAAAAAAACAAAGACTAGGAAATATTCTTGTGATTATCTGTTGGGAGCACACACCCAAACTTTCTTCTAGCTTGACTAGTTGAGTAACTAGTATCAAGGTGTAAACACAAGGTGTAAGACTCCTTGGCTTCTGATGTCATATGCACCAAGAAGAAACAATGCAATGAAATTTATTAACATTCTGTCCACACCACCTACAAACAGGATGCCAATAGTAAAGTACTCTAATTGCTATTTTAAGAGTTCATTCTCAGTTATACAGTGGGTGGCCAAGACATTATATTCTAGTTTAATATAAAAGTTAGATTTCCGAGACCCAAAGAGAAGGCTATGTCAGTGAAGTGCTGCCCAGAACCCCTGTGAAAGTCCTTGGGCATAATGACATGTTCTTGTAATCCCAGGGCTTGGGAGGCAGAGACTGGCAGAGCCCTGGGGCTCAGTGGCCAGCCAGCTGGAATCTTCAAGGTACTGGCAATGAGAGACAATGTCTCAAGAAGCAAGGTGATCAATCCTGAGGAACAATAGTCAGAGGTTGTCATCTGGCTTCCACATGCACATGAACATGCGTGCGTGCGCGCGCGCGCGCGCGCACACACACACACACACACACACACACACAATCATTAGATAGATGATAGATAGATAGATAGATAGATAGATAGATAGATAGATAGATAGATAGATAGATACAGACAGACCTGTGCTGCAACCCTGATATTGTGGGTCACCTTTGACACCTTCACAGATCTTCTCTGGCCTCACTTCCTTTCCCTTTCCCTTGCCTGCTGCATAAGGGTGGCACTGGGTGGAATCACTTCCGGGAGTTTTACATTTCAAACACTGGATGATCTGTGACCCATCGCTTGCTTTCTCCAGGCTGCGTATTTTCCCGTCTGTGCAATGAGCTGATGACATCGGCCCAGGCCAGTCTGTGTGAGTAAGATTAAAATGTAGGGCTGGAGAGATGGCTCAGAGGTTGAGAGCACTGACTGCTCTTCCAGAGGTCCTGAGTTCAATTCCCAGCAACCACACAATCATCTGTCATGGGATCCGATGCCCTCTTCTATGGTGTCTGAAGAGAGTGACAGTGTACTCACATACATAAAATAAATAATTTTTTAAAAAGATTAAAGTGTTAAGAATACACATGTCCATCTTTTCTTCAGAGTGAAGTCCTGTCAGCTGGGAGGCAAGAATAACAATCCAAGGTCACTCCCTGATCAGGGCACACTCTCGGGTTACTGGCTCTATAAACCTGCTCTAGGGGACACATACAAAAGATTTTGTAATTTATCTGCTTTTGAGAAATACACTTTTTATCTCTTCAGAGTCTCCTCTGGAAAAGCAGTGTATGTGTGGGCATGTGTGTTGCATTTGTAACAAGAACATTTGAGCACATTACCCACCCTTCTGTTTCCTAGTGCACAGTATAGTGTTCTGTGTGCTCGTCACTGTTGGCCGGTCTCTAGAGGCGTTCCTCTTGCTTAACTGAAGCGTAGTCCTCCACTGCACAGTAGCTCTCTGTTACCTGCTGCCAGCTTTGCTAGCTCTAGCTACTTTAACCGTCTGTCCCTATGACGTTGCTTCAGATAGCTCCTTCCACAGGGATCCTGTAGAAAAAGATAATCTGGCCTTCTGTGCCTGGCTTCTTTCAGCTGCTATATTCCCTGTGTTCAGTCACTGTCCCTGCATATGACAAGTTTTTTTTTTCTTTGTCCACACTGAATAATAATCCATCACACGTTGTGCCACATTTTCTTTGTGCATTTATCCAATGATGAACACTAAGCTTATGTCTCTACCTTGACTATCATGAGCAATGACACACTAAACACAATGGTGAGGGGACATTAGGGACTTACAGAGGACAATGAAGCCACATCTCATGGAAAACAGCAAGAGCCAAGACAATGAGTCCTAGTGGGTGACCCCCACTCAGGTGAACAAAGCAGTACAAGTTCTGCTTTTCTTGTTAAACCCATTCAAGATGTTAAACCCCAGAAGACAGTCTCTACTTGGCCAGGTTTAGGATACCTATCTGATGCCCTGACAGTCTGAACTTCAGGATCTAGTGGCTTCAGGATGGCAGATGCCTGCACTCACTGTCCACTTAAGACCATACAAGGAAAAGAGGTCACTTTCCCAAAGAAAGTTGGACTTAAGAAAGAGAATAAAATACTGAGCAGCCCTGAAGTGCAAACTAATATTGTTCACAGACCTTGAGCAACCTCAGTGTCCTGCCCTTGGTGGGCAGGTGCCCTTGTTTGCCATTCAGAGCCTATCCTGCAGACACAGTCCTTTGGTGATGCATACTGCTGTGGCTCATCAAGGGCTTTCCTGTCTGTCTCCTGTTCTCCTTCTCTCCTGTTCTCCCTGTTCTTCTACTTCTTTTCCCTCATCTCCACTTCTTCCTTCAATTCTCCTTTCTCATATCCTTCTTTCCCCTTTTCTCTGTCTCCCCACCCCACTCTGTCAGGTAGTGTCCAGAGTGAAGTAAGATTTGGTGTGTACTTCCAAGTCTTAATCTCCCTGAGGAGAAATGACTGTCCAAAGAAACACCAACATCTAAGTAAGTTATACCCTCCCACGTGACATCACACATGCATACAAAGATCCACACTTGCACATCTGCATGTGCCTATATGCACTCACTTGTATGAGGTGTGCATGCATATACATACTCATGCATATAGTAATGTGTGTGTACATATATATATATATATATATATATATATATATATATATATATATGCCTGCTCAAATACACATGCACAACACTCAAGCATACAAATACATATGCAAATACATGTACATACTCATGCAATATGCAATATGCCCATGCACACGTATATTCACACAGACAAACACAAGTATTAATATATGTACACACACACAGATGCATACAATTTTCTCTTCCCTCTTCTGTACATCTTTTCCCATTCTCCACACACCCTCATACACACTCGTGCATAAATACACATCGTGTATTATATATACATCATATACAGTGTATTGTGTATACTTTATGTATTTATACACATATGAACATATACAAACATATATGCATATAATTCTGCAATGTTTGCTCATACACATTTGAACATATACACATGACTACATATATAGATTCATAAATATGTACATGTGTATTCATAGACATTCATAAAACCTTGTACATATACTAGACACATACATGTGCAAATATATATGTATATACATATATATACACACATGTATTAACTTGTACCCATCCATATGCACACACACATGTATACTTACATACCCATACACACTTATGCACATAGGCATCTATGTGTGTACACTTACCCAAGCATATTTATATAGAGACACATGTGTATACACACCTATCCATTCATATGTATGCACATAGATCATGTGTATGCACATCTATCCATGCATATTTAATGGATACACATGCATGTACACACTTATCCATGCATATCTATATACATAGGAACAGACATGGATATACACATGCACACCCTTAGTCTTTGCTTTCCCCTTCCTCTCAGGCGAAGACTTCTTTTTCTTCACTTCATTGCAGTTGCACTTCTTGTTCTGATGAAATTTATCCAGGTTCAGCACAGATTTGTTGCCTTCCCCTGCACTGGTATGTTGGAGGCCGAAAAACATGCAATTGTGGAAGAATTCCCATCATACTCAGTGGCCACTCCTGACCATTCTGACGGGTCAGTGACAGACAACAAAAGGCTCAATCTGAAGTCCCTGGGCATTGACAGGCCTTGGTGAGTGACTGTTACAAGGGCTACAGAATAAATCCTTGGCAGCTCCCAAAACACCTTCAACAGCAAGCTTTGCTTGAGCAAAAGAAGCAGAGGGGAGAAGCACAGTGTTGTCGTTCTTGCTGGAAAGCAAACAGGAGCCTGCTGACAAAGACAAACTGGAAAACACTCTGACAGAGCTAGCCAAGGTCAGCAGAGGACCGAAGCATCCAGGAAAATAGCAGTGGCGTTTTGACAGCCTAATAGCAGCGAAGAAATTGTCTTTGCAACAACTCCGAAGGTTAAATTTCTAAAGAATTGCGACACCATGAGGAGATGTTGGTTTCAATTGCTTGTAATAACATCCTTGACCAAGACCCATTACGCAGCATAGTCTTTCTATATCTTATGATGAGAATTGTCCAGCACACATAAAAACGGAAGATCTTTACGCTGAAAGCATGTGCACATGAGACCTGGAATCTGCTGCTCTCTGCTGCGCTGCGTGTCCGACTCTATCCATTGTTCTGTTTTCACAGCAACGCTTTCAAGTTTTTCAGTCATTTCACTCCTCACCCAGAGATTCAGCATGAACTAGAGATGGAGACTAATGTTTGTCTACCCTGAATATAGACGCTATCTCTGTGTATGTGTGTACATGTATGTGTTTGCAGGAGAGGTTACACATGTGTGCATGCAGGCATGCATGCACATGCATGTGTGGAGGTCAGAAGAAAACCTCTGGTGTCATTCCCCAAGAGGTACTGTTGTTTTGTTCTTTTGAGACCCGGAGCTCCCTGACATGGCTGGGCTGGCTGGTCATTAGGCCTCAGAATTCCTACACAACTAGGATTTTTTTAGGTGGGTTCTGGAGGTGGTACTCGTATCTCATGCTTGCACAATAAGCTCTTTACCTAAACTGAGATATCTCTACAGCTCCCGGAAGTGATTTTCACAGGAAAACGAATAAAGCATGAAGGGATTGAAAGAGGAATGAATAGGTCGAGCACAGAGAGCATCCAAGCTGGACTGGATGATCCTTGGTGGTGGGTTCCACTTACGTGTACATTGTCCAGAGTTAAAGAATGGGTGACACCAAGATGAACCCTAATGTCATTGTAGGTAATCGGCTGTACAAATTAATATGATTCCACGTGCTAAAAGGTTAGTCCCAGGGTGATGCTATGAGGAGATACTTGTGGCTGTTTAGGGGATGGGGACCTGTGAAAGATATTTAAGCCATTGAAGGCATCTCCTTAAAGAAAATTATGAAATATCTCCTTTCTTCCCCCTCCCTCCTACTTCCCTTCCCCTTTCCCTCCCTTTCCCTATGCTCCTCTTCCTCCCTCCCTCCTCCTCTTTCTTCTGCTCTTCCTCTTCCTTGCTCATGGGAGGAGTGGTTTGCTTCCACATGCTCCCACCACGATGTATGACTGTTATCACAGAAGCCTAAAGCAATTGAGCCAGAATCTCCAAAATCAACCTTGTCTGTTTACAAGTTCGTTGCCCTAGGTCTTTTTGTTATACTGATACAAAGCTTAGTGGTGCACAAATGTATCACCACGTAGCAGGACGCTGATAATAAGGGAGGCTATGGTTTGTGTGGGCAGAAGATGTGTGGAGACTCAGTACACTTTACTCAGTTCTGCTATGAACTTAAACCTTAGCTTTAAAAATAAACTTTAGGTAGGACTCCTCTGTCCCTGTGTGGGTTATGAGCACAACCCCAGTGCACTGGCCCCCAATAAACCTCATGTGATTGCAGCAAGGATGGTCTTTCATGAGTTCTTGGGGGGTCACGCCATCCTGAGACTTGAGCAAGGGTCTCCCCAGCTCAGAGGTCTTTCATTTGGGGGCTCGTCCTGGGATTTGCGACCACTCTCATCTCCGAAAACCTACTTGGAGGTGAGATTCTGTTTGTGTTCTTGTTTGTCTGTGCCGGCTGAAGTCTGAATCTGTATTTTCGGTATGCATGCGCAGTCTGGTTTGCAGTTGCTCGCGGCCCCGTGAGGGGCCGATGATCTCCCAGTCTCGGGTAGAGGCTAGGGGCGTGATCGGCCGACGGGCTAGGGGGATCACCGACTGTTGCCCTGGGAGACGTCCCAGAAGGTCTGGAGGGACCCCAGGGACGCCTGGGAGATTCCCGTCAGGGTGCCGGAGAGGACGCGGTCCTCCTGGCCGTCTGGTTTTCTGTATTGGTTTCGTTTGTCTCAGTGGAAACGGGCCCTTGTCAGTCTTTGTCTGTGTATTTTCAGTATCTGTTTTGTCTTGTTTGTGACTTTGACGATGGGATAGACGATATCTACTCCCCTCCCTAAGTTTGACTTTACGCTCGAGCAGGTATTGTTTGTCTCCCTCTTTGTCTGTTTTCTGTCCTCCTCCTCTTTTGTGGCGCCTACTCATGGTTTTGCTTGCAAGCCTCTGGGCACTTCGGTGCCACCTGTAGGCCTCTGGGCCACCTGTCTGGGCACTTCTTGTGCTGCCTGTCTAGTGGTGTTCAGGGTGGGTAGACACACCTGAACACTGTGGCCACAGAGGGACAGAGGGACACCTTGGACCCTCACTTTGCCTGAGTATCTGGCTTCTGCCGATGCGGCAGGGCCACCTGGTTTCTGAGTCTGTGGAAGGGACAAACTCTTTGGTTACACCCGCCACCTGTGGCAGGATCTGAGTTGTCTGTGGCCCAGCGCAGCTGCGGCTGCCTGGGGAGGTGTTCTACATCCATGGAGGGGACGGATCTGTTCTGCGTCCGTGGCAGGGACGAGCTATGTATTGGTTGTTGATTGTATGTGCTGGCCGCCCGTGGCAGGGGTGAGCTGGGGTGAACTGTTGTCTTCTGTTCTGTTTTGTGTTCTGTGCTCTTAAGACTGAAACTGACTGACGACGTGTTTTTTATTTGTTTGTTTTGGACATCAGACAGATTCATCCAGTTAAAAATGGAAAAAGTTAGAAAAAAAAAAAAGGTGATTAGATTCTACACATCTCCCAGAGTTATATGAATCAGATTTGATGGAGGGAGACCCCGTAAAGAACTAGATTCAAAAGAATCAAAAAGGTAAACATTCCTTGTGCCATCCTTCACACGGCACAAATAAATATTTATTATTGGTTATTACTAAAATTGACTCATAAAGGGAGACTGCCTTTACAAACTGATTTTAGATTATTAGGCATACGAGCGAAGGACC
>CM052703.1:77687968-77834795 GCA_028551405.1 Uromys caudimaculatus
AGAAAGAACGGGAAGCTGGACAGGGGTGGTTCGAAGAATGGTTCAGCAAGTCGCCTTGGATGACGACTTTGTTTTCTGCCTTAGCAGGACCCCTGCTGATTTTATTCCTTTTGCTCACTATTGGACCCTGTTTAGTAAATAGATTAATAGCTTTTGTCAGGGAACGAGTAAGTGCTGTACAGATTCTAATGTTAAGACAGCAATACCAGGCTCTGGGGGAACACAACAAACAGGTCTACGACGATACAGAAATATAGTTCTAAGATTAGAACTAACCACTAGAAGAAGTGGGGAATGTAAGACCTGACCCTCTTATGAGGAAGGTTATACCCCTAGCAAACTTAGAGCCAGACTAGAAACTACATGCCAGGGCAAAAACCCCACCCAACGCCATTCTTTCTCCTAAGAAACGGGTGACCTTGGCCTGGCTCCAGGGCCAGAGGCACAATGTTTCTGGAACTAGAAATGTTTGTGCAACTGACTCGTGACTAACTTAGAACATTCTGTACTTCCCCATAACACAAATTCCTTCCGTTCCCCACCCCTTTGTGGTTTTTTCCTTTAAATACCCCTGACTTCAGCTGCTCGGGGTTGGACTCCTCTGCCCCTGCGTGGGTTATGAGCACGACCCCAGTGCACTGGCCCCCAATAAACCTCATGTGATTGAAAAAAAATAAAAATAAAAATAAACTTTATAAAACAGTTTAACATAAAGCTTACAAAAAGATCTAACAGAGCACAAGATCTAACAGAGCACTGGCTAACTTGCATCCCACTAGCCAAACTCAGCTTGCAGCCTGAGTTACCCCAGCACCCCCTCCCCCCGGCATCTATGCCATGCTCCTTATTTTCCTATTGACCCCTTGGTTTGATTCCATTGCTGGACACAGGAGCCATGCTTGTGATCCATTGTCTTGACTCCATTGGGGGACATGGGAGCTGGGCTTTTCCACCCCACTTTTATTGGCAACAGAAATTTCTCTAAAGGTGAAGATTTGGGCTGAAATGAGCTCCCAACCAGGCTAGAATTCAGAGAGCTTTCCCTGGGAGTTTTCCTGAAATCCTCGTTGAGTTCAGTTATTAAGTCAGCAGGGCAGACCCAGGGGGAGCAGACATCTACCCCCTCATTCTGCTGTAAGCACCTGCTAAAAATGCGGTTAATCCTGGGAAAGTAGTCTCCTGATGGAAAGAGACCAGGACCTACCAGGCTCCAATCAGACAGACTTCTGCACTTTCAGTGATGAGAACCCATGCATCTCTTACACAGTTGGACCAGCTGGAGCTGTTGGAGCTAGAAGCAATCCCATCAAGAGGGTCCTGAGACCTGAGCAGTTATGTGGGAGTTGAGCAGGACTTCAAAACTTTGATAGTGACACAGGAACACAGCAATTAGACCCTGCATTAAAGAGTCATAAATAAAGCAGTATACCCTGGCCAGGTGGTGATCTGAATCTAGAAGGGCAGGTAACAGACAACCTCCTGGTGGCAGTGTCTGGTAAGAGAGGCCATAGAGAAGAGAGTGTCTGGGTCGGGGGGTGGGGAGGTCAAAAAAGGCTTCCAGATTGAGTGAGCCTTACGTCTTGGAAAGTAAGGAGAAACCAGAGGGCTGAGTTACACTGTGGTGAGAGGCGAGAGGGAAGGGTGAGCCACCTAAGTGGGCTTAGAGAGCCCCCCACCCAGGATGACCCCAGTCATTCTAACCCTACTCTCTCCATCCATCCATCCATCCATCCATCCATCCATCCATCCATCCATCCCTTGCTCCCTCTGTCTGTCTGTCAGTCCATCCTTATCCATCCATTACCTCCTTTACTTCCCTGACAGAATAAGTGTCTAAAAATACAAACCTAATAATACAATCCATTGCCTTCCTTTTAAAACAGGGTAAAAGTTCAACCACTCATATGGTCAACAACACACTGTGCACTTACTATTTACACTAAGTTCCTTGTATCCCCACAGTCTGGGCCTCTGCTGCCCCAGAGTCCTGGTTCCTCTCACACCAGGGCCTTTGCTTCTTTTTCTATCTCTCACCCCTAACCTCACATCCCTTTACCACAGTAGCTCTTATTTACCCTTCATATAGCCACTCAAATGTCACTTCCTCAGAGAAGGCTTCCCTGAATACCATAGAACACCCTCTAGTCCACTTCCTCATCTAACTTGTTCTTCATAATATTTGCTCTAGGTGTGTGTGTGTGTGTGTGTGTGTGTGTGTGTGTGTGTGTGTGTGTGTGGTATGTGTGCATGTGTGTATGTGGTGTGTGTATACCTGTGTGTATGTGTGTGTGCATGTGCAAATGTGGTGTATACACGTGTGCATGTGTTTGTGCATATGTGTATGTGGTGTGTATGTGTGTATACATGTATGTATGTATTTGTGTACATTGATTCATGCTCATCTTTTTTGTTCAAGTTTAAGATCCGGCAAATCAGAGACCTTTCTCACTTTCTTAAACAACTGAATGTGCAAACTACAGTGGCCAGCATACTGTATGGACAACTGCTGAGTTGCTACAATCCCCACCTCTCCCTGTTGTGTTTCTGACTCTAAGTAAAGTATTAGTTGTAAGTTGTGTTTGTGCTGCAGTTTCTGTTAAAGAATTCTTCTTTAGATTTATCTCCACCTACCACAGGGTGGAGAAATGGAGTTTGGATGGAGAAGGCCAAGGACTCTCAGAAACATGAGGAGTAGCACACTGCTTCATGAAAGTGGAGGAACGAGCAGCACTCCTGCCTCACTGGTGGTCGATATCTACCAGGCTTGCCTACCTGTGGGTGTTCAGCTCCTGACATCATGCCTGTATCTCTAGCTCAGTCACTTATGGATTCACCCAGGGTTTGTTTCTGGAATCTTCTCTGATGCTGTACTGAGAATTCAAGTGAAGACAAAACAGAGACACACATGAGGGCTGCATGCTTGCGGAACAATTTTGCCATGTGCCTGTCCCTGCACCTGCCCAATCTCCTCAGTGACTTCAGCATAGACTCGGGTGTCAGAGCCCCGTGGGCTGACTCTTAGTCAGGAGTCCTTACCAAGTGGCTGGACTTCTCTATTCCTCGGTTTTCTCATCTGTAGAATGGAGTTTAGCTTGGCCTTACCTTTTCCACTGTGACTGTAAGGCTAACTGACCAAATAAACACCTATTAAACTCTCAGCATGCAGGAAATCTAACTATGAGGCTCAGATCTGCATACCATCAGCAAGACTAGTTACACAGGTGTATCACCTGTGTGGTTACCCAGGGCCCCACAACAAGAAGAGTGCCACACTCGGTTCACAGCTTTACTGTGCTCTCTTTAAATACTTAATCTTTTCTGCACGTGGGATGTCACATTCTTAGCATCAGGAAGCAACAGCACACATGAAGAGCTGTGCAAAGTCTGCTGAAAGCAAGGATGGGTGGGTGTCTCCAGTCTCAGCTCTCTCACACCATTGTTCTTCAGAGCCAGCCAAAGAGATCAGCTTTCCTGGGAGCACAGGGTCTTACTACATAGCCCAGGCTAACCCCCCAACCCATAATTCTTCTGCCTCAGCCTCTCCAGTGCTGAGATCATAGGTAGGGTCTCCCACGCCCAACTCAAGTAGACTGTGTGAATTCACCATACTCTCACCCTAAGACTGAGAACATCCCAAGCCAGTCTCAACAACTTAGGCACATTCCCATGCAAACACACATTTCTCAAGGAGTAGACTGTAACTGAGCAGCTGCCAATCATCCCAAGGGGGCCAGGAGGCGATAGGGTACCTCCCCACGCTCTCGGGGTTGCTGACTGCCCTTCTCCCATCACACCCCTGTTTTTTCTGCTCAGCATCTCGGAGATGACAACACTCCTGCCTTTGCTTCCTCCCATGTTGCAGATGGAGAAGCAAACGTGTGGGTACAAGTAGGTCCTTCAATAGCCCTCACACAGTTCCTTTGCCCAGTCAGGTTCTGTAAAGGCTCTCTAGCAATGGGCCTTGGAATTCTAACCACTTGGGAGTGTCAAATGAAATATGATCATTGCCTGCTCAATCTGAGGCTGTGTCCCCAACTCCAGCACTGACCCACCAATGCTGCAAAGATAAACTCATGTTCTGCCACCTCAACGACTGGGTGTTACAGATTTCACTCTTTCCATGTGTTTTGACTCTGCAATCTGCAGGTGCTGTGTAAAGCTGTGGATGCATCCAGAACCCAACAGACAAAAGGTCTTGACCTTCCAAGGAGGGCATGGACAAGAAAAAGACAAATCAGATCCTATATGGTAGGGTGGACGGTACTAAGCCCACAGGGAGGAGAACAGGGGGAGCCTGAGATTTGAAGTGAAGAATAATTGAGATGGCAATCTTAAATAGGACTGTCTATGAGAAGCAGACAAGTGAGCAGAGACATGAGGGTGAGGAGGCAGGCCATGCAGCTTGCCTATGCAAAAGCTTCCGGGCATTAACCACTCTTCACCACGGAGGGAGATCTCTAAAGATATATTTGCCAAGCCTTGTATCCCCCCAGCTTCTCGTCTTAATGCAGCGCCACCTGCAGGCCAATCCCGTCCATAGGTTTATATAGCAGTTTCCCGTTGAGTTTTTGCAGCAGTTAGAGGCTGCTTTAATTAGCTCATGGGGTTTTGGTTTGTATTTTAAATTTTTACAGGAAGGGTGGTCACATTCAGAATCACCATAAGAAAGGATTCTATGTAGCCAAGGATGCCTCTGTATTTCCAATTCTCCTAGCCTCACTTTCCAAGTACTAGGACTAAAGACTTGAACCACTGGGCCAGGTCTTGTATGCCACTGGTCCAAGACAGAGAGCTTCATGCTTACTAGGCAAGCACTCTGCCAACTAAACTACATTCCTGGCCTCAAGAGAGGATTGTGAGTGCACTCCCCCAAAAGAAATGACACATGCTTAAGGTGACAAGCGTGCTCCTTACATTGATTTGGTCATTACACATTAAATACAGGGATCAAAATATCACATTATCTCCCCAAGAAGTATGCATGATGATGTGTGTCAACCAAAAATAAAAATAAAACAAAAGCTTAGACCGTAAGAGAGGTCACAATAAAATTTTAATATCTGGCAGAGTTTGAAATATCAGGCTGGGCTACTGTGTACGCATGGGACTCTGTAATAACCTGTCCCTTTGGGGTTGGGTGCCTGTCTGTCCACACAGACCCAGCTGAGGCCAAAAGACCCCTCTACAACTTTGATTCTTCAGCCTTCCCCTCCTCCATTCACTTCCCCGAGGGAGCACCTAACAGAGATGAGGACAGGACACTGGGCCCTTGCTGGAGACCCGGAAGAAGCTCAGCTTTTCTTCTCTTAGGAACAGATATTAGGGGAGGAGTCTGAGAGGGTGGGCTTTCCAACATCTTAGAGCCAGTCGCATGCTCCACGCCTGCATCTGCTTCAGCATGCTCCTGGAAAGGCTTGCCTCTGTGCTCCTGCAGTGCCTTTAACACACAATCTTGACTTGAGCCTGGGACAGACGTCTCTCCCTGGCGGATTCTTGGGGGTACCCTTGAAAAATGAAGCTCTTGCAGCGCTCTGCCTACCTGTCCTGCAAACGGAGCGCCCCTCCACTGCCGGGATCCCACCTGCTCTGCCCATACTCTCCTTCGCCCAACCTTCAAACTACTCCAGACCACCCAGCCCCCTATGTGCGTTTGTTTACTTGGTTGAGGCTCCGCCTGAGCCTGCTGCGCCCTCGTGCATATTGATAAGCGTGTCTGCGTGTTTTCACCAGCCTAGCTAGGTGTGGAAGAGGAGAGCATCGCGTGCGTGAGTGTATGAGTGCATCCGCATGGCTGGGCATTGTGTGCCTTTGTGTGTGTGCGGGTGTGTCTCAGTGGTTGCAACAGCCTTATCCCAGGCTGAAGGCTGTGTGTGGTGGGCTTCTCTTAGCCAGCCTACATCCCTTCCAAGTTCAGGGACAGCACCATCGACCTGGTGGCACGCGCAAAGATATTCGCATCCTTCCTTCAGACCCACAGGCTCAGCTCCCTGATCCAGGAAAGCAAAAGAACCTTTCAACATTCTCTGGGCTCCAACAGTCGCGACCCCATCCCCCATACCGGGATGTAGAATTCTCTATATGAAGATGGACTCGAGGCATTGGTGGGGAGCGAGGACAGGTAGCTAGGAGGAGAATCAGAAGAAAAACTAAGGACATGCTGGAGGGGAAAGGAGCTGCTGAGGGAGAAGCAGGTCATATTCACACCACGCCCCTCCCACAGGGGTTAGAAACCCAGGATAGCCTATTCTCCATCCCGGTCGTCCTCTGGGGTTCCCAAGTTAACCCGGTCTTTTCCTCCAGAAACTGAAGCCAGAAAACGCTACTGGAACCGGTTTAGGCTAACATCCCACCCGATCCCCCGCACCCCCAAACCTGCACCGCGCGCGCGCATTTGTGTGTGTGTGCGCGCGCGCGTGCAGATACACACACACACACACACACACACACACACACACACACACACACACACACACTCCACCATCCAGGAAGCTGCTGATTGGCTGCGGGGAGCGGCGTCCCGACCCGGGTTCTGAGGCGGGAGCTGAGCGGTCCTTGGAGGGAGGTGCACACTCCAGCACACTCCAGCTCCAGGAGCCCCTCCCTCGTCTCCTGCGCCCTGCCAGAGAACAGAGCTGCCTATCTAGGAGGGCAGGTGCGGAGCCACCCGAGGACACCAGCCAGGGGTGGAAGCGGGTCCCGCGGTGCGGCGATCCTCCCCAGGGCTGCCTGGTCCCCAGCCGCTTGGCAGCTACGCCGAGCCCAGCCCGGCGAGGGGCGCGCTCATGGAGCACATGCACGCCCACCTTGCTGCGAATAGCTCGGCTTGCGGCTTGGGCTTCGTGCCGGTGGTCTACTACAGCTTCTTGCTGTGCCTCGGGTTACCAGGTGAGGGGTATGGCGAAGAGGGAGGGAAGCCAGGAGTCCCAAGTTGCAGAACAAGGCTGTCCAGAACCTCAAGGGTTCCAGACACCTTCTCGAGAAGTGCCCTGGAGCCTCCCTTTGAAAAAGTACAAAGTTTAAGCCTTGGTAGCAACTGTGGACGTTTCCAGATCAGGATGAAGGGACGTCGCGTGGCTTGTGGCTTGGCGAGAATAGTGCTTGTGTGGCTCTGGGGCATTGTGACTTGTGGGTGTGCATCCGCTCCAAAGCGCGCCTCTGTGTCTGTGTGTGTCTCTGTGTGTGTGTGTAGGGGTCGCATCCCTAAGGGGTCCCAGAAGGGCTGCGTGAGACTTGACCGCAGCTTCTGGGCAGAAAGCCTAGGGAAGGTTTCTCTCCAGCTTTTGCCCCACTCTGTCACCTCAGCTGAGAACACTTCTGCCATACTCTGTGCTTCCCCGCCTAAGCTAATGCTACATAAAGACCTTGATCATAACTACTCAGGTTCAAGAAACAATGAGGTGAGCCCTTGTTATCCACTATCTGCCCTAGGGAATGAGGTGTCTCCCTGTGGCTAAGAAGAGTCAAGGGCTGCCTTTGGGTCTGGGATGTATGGGGCAGCTGTGCAGGGATGCGCACTGGTACCTCAGAGGATGGCAGTCTCCTTGAGTTTATGTCTGCTTCCTCTGGCTTTGCCTCCAGGTCAACCCCAGTCCTCCCTACTCGGGCAGCTCCCAGTGCTGCAGATGAGTGGCTGGTTGGTCCCACATCTTAATGTCCTTTGGAAAGTGAAGCTGAGACTCGTAGTGAATTCCTGAAGAGAGATGAGCTGCTGGGGGAGGAGGGGTGTGTGCCTGGGCTATGAGGGAGAGCAACTGAGACCAGAAAGAACAACCCCCATGCCCACTGTAGTGGGGGGGCTGGCTCAGTTTGGGGGTCTTTGGTCAATCCTGTCATCCACACAATGTCATGGACAATCCTGGAGTCACCTGCAGACAGGAGAGCTAGAGACAGAAAGGCTCAGAAAGAGAAAAATCCCTGTTCAAGTAAGACTCTAAGCCTCCACCTCTTATCACCTCTGCCCTGAGAACTTGAGCATCCTGGGATCCTGAGAAGCTGGGCTTCAGTCTTCTGGAGATCTGAGAGCCCTCCCCTCCTCAAATATTTAAGGAATCCAGAGCCCCAGGAAAGATGGTCTCCAACAATCTCCACTCCCAGCACAGGCAAGCACAAGTTTCCTAACATGGTCTCCTGTCCCCCATGTGGAGAGAAGCTCTCTCCCCAACTTATGCCTCCCTGGAAAGGGGGCTCCACCTTTGTGCATCCTGCCTGGCAGGTGCTTCTGTAATTACCTGGAACTGAAACTGATTCCCATCCAGGTTGCACCTCCCCCTCCTGCCCTCCAAAACCTGTCCCCAGAGCTCTCTATTGGGAAATCAGTTTTTGAGAGGCTGGTTATGTGTGATGCTTGCTAAAGTGAAGAAAAGCCAGAGACCCCTCTTCCTCAGCACCCCCTTGTCAGAGTGTAACCCCCATCCTGACTGTTTGATCTCCCCCACTGCTGTGCTAGCCATTCACTCTATCTCGGGCATTCTCTAAGCTAGAAAGACAAAGAGGAGGGTGACCTCCAAGAGTCCAAAACAGGACATGAGGTTAGGAGAGCAGAGAATGCTCAGACTGTCAATGACCTCAAGTCGATGTGTCATGAACGGCCACAGTCTAACTCCCATGAATGGCCATGGTCTTTCCCACCCATAGCTTTGGTACAGTATACCAGGCACTGTGTTTAGCATAGGGTTAGTCTAGGGCTAAGGGAATTTAAGAGAGAGAAGGGTTGAGATTTGAACTTAGATGGTGTGGATGTATTTATAGACTTAGCTAAGAGTTTTGACCACCTATACTGTGTGCTAATACTGAGGATGAGCCAAACAGCTCCAAAAGGTCTTCAGGAGCCTGGAGTCAGAGAACTCATGCCTGGAAGCTTCTGATTTTAGACCAGCAGCTGAATGGAGACGGATCAAGCTTCCTAGAGAAAGGGAAGGGGGAGATCAGTCTTAGCCAAAACTATGGGCTGAAAGCAGTTTTGTTAGCAACTTAGAAGTCTAGTTCAAAGACAGAGTCCCTGCCATCTTTTAAAGCAATGGTTCTCAACCTGTGGGAGTCGAAGACCCTTTCACAAGAGTCATGGATGACCATCAGAAAATGCAGCCATTTGCACTATGATTCATAACAGTAGCAAAATTACAGTTATGAAACAGCAACAAAAATACTTTTGTGATTGGGGGCGGCAACACATCACGAGGAACAGTCGTATTAAAGGGTCACAGCGTTAGGAAGGTTGAGAACCACTCTTTTAAAGCCGTGCAGGGAAGCAAGCATACCCAGTAAATAAGAGTGGACATGGAGGACGACTCCAGCCTCCACCAGAGTCAGATGGTGTGGGCTCTGTGCCTCAGCTTCTATCTGTAAAACGGATGTCATGACAGTGGTTTTCCCTAGGACAGTAGCAAGGGTGACAGCTTTGGTGGAGCTGAGGAAGTGACTAAACATGTGGCTCAGTGGTTGTCACATACAACAATTGACACTGTGTGGCTGCAGTTATAATTGTCATCTCACGGGTTGTCAGGAGAGGGGGCTGCTCAGCACAATCAGGAAACCAGCAGAGGGTTCAAGAGATGCCTAGGGGAGAGCACTTAGCCTGGCATGTGAGCCCTGCAAGTTCACCATGGTGGTCTCCTCCTCAACCCAGAATGACCATCAGTTAGCAAGCTCTCGTCACCTCTGCTGATGGAGAGACGCAGCCATGTGGGGTGCGATGTGACAGCAGAACACAGGCCTTGCTACTATTGTTGAAAACTGAGATTTTAATTGAGTCACTATTCCCAGCAGTGAACTCACTCCCAAGTTTTCCAAATCCCCCCAGCGCTGTTAGAGACGTGAGTGGAAATGGAGAAGGGATGGGGAACGGCTGGATATTTGCCAAGAGGGATCCAGTAATTACAGGAAAGTGGCAGGTGTCTCTGGCCACATACAGGCACATAGTTGGCAGAAAGAGCTTGACAGAAAAGCCACGTGGTCCAGCCCCCTACTTTAAGTAATTACCTGTGTAGACCAATGCAACAGGCTTGGCACAAGTCCAAGGAATTCCTATATGGAATGTGGACTGAGCTAACCACTCAAGGAATTCTTAGCTGTCAGTTCCACAGTTTGCCCCATTGGTAAAATGGGTTAAAAGTCAAATCTAATTACCTCCCCGGGTAGCATCTATTAATTAAGATACTCCATGTAAAAATGGCTTAAGTCGTACCCGTGGTCTCACTTCTCACAGACGGGGATTTATTGAGATGAGAAGTTGAAAGGCAGCTTAGGCATCACAACAAAATCTCACCCCACAAAATACTCAGGACGGCATCAGGTCCAAAAGGGCTTATCTTACTCAGGGCCTTCTCTACACCATACCATTTCTCCTACAGATGCATGTGAACACATTTTATGGCTCAGTAAACTGAGGCACCAAGAAGTGCTGCATCTGCCCTACAATCATAGCGTCAAACCAGAGATAAACGCGCCTGTATGTTCTGTTGAGTCGCATTTCCTTCCTTCCACCAGGAAGCTGTTTTAACTAACCTGGCTCCTCCGATACTAAAAAGACTTAGCAAAGAACATCGGTGCCCCTGCCCTTCATAAAGCCCCATCCATTTCTCTCTCTCCTCCTTCTTAAGTGAGGAAGATGCTTCTTATTTCTCGAGACACAGGAGTTAAGTAGGCAAAGCTAGTGCTGATTGGCTTAGTGGAGAGACAATGCATTATAAACGGAGTGGCACAAGGAGGAAACTGTGAACTGGATGCCTAGGGGAAGGCAGCAGGGGGTGATGGGTGAGCCACCCGATAAGAAAGGAATGGTGCAAAATTAAATGGGGATTTGAAAGATTTGTTAATTTTGCTTTCTGAAAAGTTCCCTAGACATGAAGGAAAGCAGAGTGAGGAAGGAGATGGTAGCTGAAAATGGCACCCCACCCTACAGGAAGGAAGGTTTCCACAGCTGCCTAGCAGGGTGATGAGATCTGTCTCTGATGGCTGGGATAAGAGGAAGGCAGCCTGACACACAGTAGTTACCAAGGTCGTTAACCAAAGGTAAAGACACTAGTGTCCCCATGACTGGACTGAGCTACAAAGATATGTCTTCTTTAAGCCACAAACAACTTGGATTAGAGAAGGTGTGGCGAACAGGCCAAGAGTGGGAATACAGAAGCTGAACCTCTGGGTTATGGCCTGGTCTTGATGCTTATGCCCTGTGTATCTGTGGGCAAGAGACACTAACTACTCCGTGTTTCCCTTTCCGGCCTCTAAAAATGGACTGGTGATGATAATAGTCCATACTACTGTGTTTGGAAGACTGAGTTAAGCACTAGACACATTTTGAACACAGTAAGCACTCCGTAAGTTACATCATCATCATTTGAAACATGGCGAAATTTCCCAATTGGCTTGGTGACACCAGCTTTAGCCTATCATCAAAATAAGACAGGCATTATAAGAAAATAAAACTATGAGCCAATAAACAGAAATGTCCAAGTTACTCTTAACATGGGCTTGTGGTGAAAACTCATCAGACAAGTGATAAAGGGAATTTCTTTAACGGAAAATAGAGTGCACAAATAACTCAGGACTTCCATCACACTCAGGGGCTGAAGACTTGGTGCTCCCCCAATCCCTATGATCTGGAGCCAGGCAGGAAGAAACGTCTTCCTCATTCCTGTTCAACAGGGTACTAGAAGTTTGAGCCAGTGGAATAAAGCTAGAAAGAGAAACAAAGGTATTCAGAAATGGATAGATTCAATAATTTCTATTCGCGGATGCTAGACTAGCCTTCCTGGGAAACCTAAAAGATGTCACAGAAAAGCTCCTAAGAACTAACCAGGGCCTCCAGTGTGTTTGCAGATTCCGTGATTAAAATGTTAAAACCTACTGCTGTTCCTATCCACCAGCAATGAATAATTCGAAATTAAGAATTAAAAAAAAAAAAACTTCAATAGAATTCCAAGTCCTCTTGTGGAACTTAAATGCTCATTCCCAGGAAGTATCACCTTCCAGGAGCTGAAAAATAGAGGGTCCACTTGAAACAGATAATGGCATCAAAGGGGCTTGAAACCCTCAAATTAAACAATAGCACAGACTGACAGGCCTTCCTTCGATCGCTTCCTCCTGCTCTGCAGTCCCCACAGGTGACCACTGCTGCTGTGCCTTCATTTCTTATGGCCTCTTTTAAGGTATATTAGTGCATTAAGCACCTCTAAGTTGAGAAGTTCAATTCTCCTTCGTAGCTCTGCCTGAAATGAGCACATTACACAGTGACTTACCATTTCTTCTTCACCCACCATGTCGATCATTTGCAGCATGAGACTTGGCGTTCCTTTACACAGCTGTACAGCATTCCTCTGCATTCTTGCATCCAAATTCATGTGAACTGATTCCTGGCAAAGCGTGCGCGCACATACACACACACACACACACACACACACACACACACACACACACACGCACACACACATTGCATTTCTAAACAGCCCTGCATGCTGCACCTAAGCCACGCTGTGTACTATCTGGGTCATACCCAGGCACAGTTGACCACAGGACCCTTCACATATGAGCCAGACAAAGAACAGACTCAGAATTCTGGATTCAAGACTCCTCTGGTAATAACTGACTATATGGCCTTAAGATATCATTTTTGACGGGGTCATCAAAGCCACAGGAGAAGCAGTTTCTGCCTGAGCTCTAGTTGGAGACATGACTCTTAGATAGAATATAGCACTAAAAATGTGTGGAATCAAACTCATGGTGCAGCTGTACTGGAGGCTGCTCATCATGGCCTTGAGATGGGGTCCAGAGCAACTGCTTTCTAGACTGCACTTCTCTGCAGTCTAGTGAACAGCACTTTGGTTCTGGTTTTCAATGTAAACTAAATTGCATGAAAACTGGATATGGATTTGCATACTGTTTCTATTGCAACCTTAAGTATAATACGATACCTCTCTGAGCCCAAGCTCTTGTATCTACAGCAGTGGTATATCAAGGGCATTGGGTAAGCAGTAGTTTCTGATATCTTACTGCCTGAATTCAAATCCTGGCTCCTCTACTTAATCATCTGCTACTTTGGGAAAATCTTGCACCTTCTCCAAGCCTCAGTTTCTTCAGCCATGAGGAAGATATTAACAGTGCCTGTTCCAAAGGGCTTTTTTGGAAATAAATTTAAATGTGAAAATCCTTAGTTCCATTCTTGGCATGCTTGCTGTCACTTGGAGTAAGAGTTTGATAATGTTATTAACCTTCTGGTTCTTACATTGTTGCTGGCATAATTAGAAATAAAACATACAAGGACTTCTCACAGTCCCTCACACATGGCTGGAGATCCGGAAACTACTGACACTGTTTCATTGTTTAATATGCCCAGGTGTTCAAGCCATGTCTATGTCCAATAGCCACATTTTGTACATGGGTCTTTTCCATAAATGGTTCTATTCACAATAGTGATAAAACTGTGCCCTAGCAAGCTAAAGAAGAATCATCCCATGAGTTAGCAATAAATCCCTTCATAAGCCTAGGCACTGGGCCTTCCTAAAAGGCTTGCCAGGCTTTCTGTGCAACTTTCAGGAAGAGTACTGGTACAGGACACGCAGTAGCCTTCAGTTAAAACCAGCAAACAGAAGCAAGTACCACATTTTGTTGCCTGGAGAAAGTATCCAGGGTCATGAGAAGAAAAGGTCCCATCAGTGAACTTCCATGTGCAGCATCCGAGAGACATAGGCAAAGCCTGGAAGAGGATGCCAACGAATCTTAATAATCACTGACTCCCACATGACACCTACTGTGTGCTGGACATTTGTCAAGGAACTTCTCATATGTGAACTTGTTTAATTCCTATGATGAGTAATTTGGCCTGTGTATATCTTCAACCATTTTCAGATGGGAATTTTGGGTCACCTACCCAATTTCACACAGCTAAAAAATGGCAGAACAGCCCTGTGTGCTGCTACCCAGATTTATCATGAAAAAATGATCACACACACACACACATACACATGCATGCACGCATGCGCAAGCACACACGCGCACGCCCGCATGCACACACACACAAGATGACGAGTGGGACTCAAGTGGAGGTGACCATAGGAAGGCCTAAACTAAGTGTCAGAAAGTCATCTGCCAATTGTTGCTCTGGACAACAACTCAGTGTTGCCAAATTGTTCCAAAACCTAGAGATCCAGATTTATGTGAAACAGCCAATGTTTCAATGTTGGCAACTAATTCAAAATTTTTTTAAAAATCCTGTGAGCCAACACTTCCTGGGCCAAACCAAACACATCTATCTGCAGGCTTGCTATAGCCCAGCAGCCTGAAGACTTTCAACCTGGGTTGGGAAAGCTGCAAGAATCATCAAGAAACACCAGTGTGGATCAGGGTAGGAAACAAAACGCTCCATCTAGATGGGAATAATTCAGGAGACCCAAAGAAATATGTGGCCGAAGGAAGGCATGCCAGCTCCCTGATCCAGGGAATTAGCATAAGCTAGGAGAAACTTCTCCAAGAAATACTACAGACTGCATGTTGACAGTCCTTGGAACACAGATACATCATTTTGGGGAAACAGAATAGTCCTTCGACCTGCCAGCATGGGCAATTAGGATGTGGGACGCCAACCTGTATTCAAATTACAACCTCATAGCTTCATGTTAACAGGACTGTGGCAAAGTGACTCCATAGAATGGGTACAATGCCTTTCTCTCGGGACTTATGACACAGATGCAGTGAGATCACTCAGGACTAGCACAGGGCATGATATCTGTCATTTCATGGCTTCTGGGTAGTTTGGATTGGTGTTTTGTTTTCTTTGCTGAGGCCAAATACTCCCACTTCACAAAATGAGGAGTCGAGGCCTCTCCTGAAGCTTCAGGGCCAGGATTGGCAGGGTCTTAACAGAATTCAGCCTCCTGATCTCAGCTCCCTTTTCTCAGTCAACTGCTACTGATATCCAGATGCAAGTAAATGATCAGGGTAAAGACAGGTAGGCTGCAGCCAATGCACAGTGACCACCTGGCACTGGGGTTTTGTCCAGTTTGCATCTAGAATGGTTTTTAATAGTGTCCATGTGCAGCATCTGTTCCTTCTCTTAAACTTCCTGATTCCATCAAAGTAATATCTCAGCTTGGCACAGTGTATCTTTAACACCTACTCAGTATGTGCTAAGTCTCCTGGGCACAGCACCTCGGCTGGCGGTAGCATCTGACTTAAATCTAATGCTCGTCTTGTTCTGTTGTCACATGTTTTCCCCAGTGCTAGGAATCAAACCAGGACCTTATACTAGGCAAGCGCCACACTACTGAGTCATGCCCAGGCCATGTGTTTGTTTTTAAGGCTACCTGTTCTTCACAGCAAGGAGGCTGGCTTGGGAGTCGTGGCTCTATGCAGTCTGACACAGTGACGTCAGCCATGTAAGGCTATCGAGCACCTGACATTGGACGAGTGCAAGTGAGATGCTGAAATTTTTTTTTCATTTCATTTCAATTAATTTGCAATTAAAATCTGATCTTTCAGTTATTAGAAAATAACTGTCTGGTTGGGACAACTCGGGTATGAATTTATTCATTCAGATCTGTTTTATGACCTCTAAATAGAGGTCACAAAAAATTCAGCACACACAGAGAGATGCAGTGCCAACTGTGAACTCCACATTGGAGTCTGAAGACTGAGCACAGGAAAAAGAAGTTCAACATCTCAGTAACTCACATGAATACATGCATTGGGGGTGTGGTTGATATATAGTGTTAAACTTTTGTTTCTTTTTATTTTTTATTGTGGCTCCTAAAATTTAACTGCGTATATGATTCATATTGCATTTACATTACATTCTCTATGGAGATGAAGTGTTTTGTTTCCTACCCTGATCCACACTGCTGTTTCTTGATGATTCTTGCAGCTTTCCCATGCCAAGGTTGTAAGTCAGCAGGCTGCTGGGGAGCATTATAATGTAAAAGTGTAAATCTAGGAGCTGGGCATGGTAGATTGCTCCTGTCATCTCAGAACTGGGGAGGCCGAGGTGGGCAGATTATCAGGAGGTTGAGGCCAGCCTGATCCACATAGAAGGATCTAAATCAGCCTGGACTAGAAAATGAGCTCTCTCTCTCTCTCTCTCTCTCTCTCTCTCTCTCTCTCTCTCTCCCCATTTCCCCCCAAAAATAATAAATTTAAAGAAAAAGACAAATGATTTTCAGACAAAATACAAATTTTCAATGCAACAAAAATCCCGAGGCCCGTGGGTATTTCAGCAGGTTGAGTTGCTGTAACAAAAGTATCACAGGCTCATGGCCTGTGGCATCAGAAGTTTATTTTCTCACTGTTCTGGAGGCTAAAATTCCAAGATCATGGAACCAGCATGCTTTGACTCCAGTGAAGGCTCTGTGCATGCTGCAGATAGCCAACTTCTCACATGCTTCCACAACAAAAAAGGGTGTGTTGGGGTCCTTTTGTAAAGCACCACTCCACCTTCCTAACTTCCTCACCTCTCAAGGGGTCTGCCTCTAATATATCCTATTCAGATCAAGAGGCCAACTTAAGAATGTAGAAGGACAGGTGTAGAAGGACAGGGACACTCCCCACAATAGAACCGGGACGAAAGTCTGGGGAAACTCAACAAATGCAATACTCTGGAGAGAAAACCAGACACTAAAAGACCAAGCCAGCTCCTCATCCAGACACAGTTGGACCTGGATCCCAAATCCTGTGTGTTTTAGTCATTATCACCTACAAAATGACTGCCCATCCTCAACACCTATACCACCCCCAAAAAATACAAAGAAGGTGGAGTACAGGGTGGGTCCTCTATAGGATAAAGGAGGGGGACATCTCTATGTGGATGATCAAGTACCTTTGCTTTCTAGAGTCTGGGTGGAGAGTGTCCTGGCTTCTCTTCAATAAAGGTTGCAATAAGATGACATACATTACAAAGAAGTTAAGGACTTTTCTCCTCAAATGTGTGCTTTCATTTTTGCCCCAGCAAAGAGGGGACGACAACTCAGAACACATTGCCAGGTACTGGGCACTGTGTTAGCTGCATGACAAGCCCTGAAAGACTCGTTCTATTCTTTGTAACATTGACAAACCACCAAGTCCACCAAGCTAGTGTGGTGTGAGCGCACACACACACACACACACACACACACACACCCCAAGATATCAACAAACCACTCAAATGTAAATTTCAGCTGTGCAAATGCCAGGATGCTATGAGAGTTTATCACTGAAGAACTTGACCCAGACCAAGAGGCCAAGAAAAACTCCTCTCTAGAAGAAATATTTCAAGTTATTTCAAATAGAATGACAGGGAGGGGAAGAAGGAAGGAGGGGGGAAATGAGGGGAAAACAAGGGGAAGGAGAAGGAGAGGGGAGGAGAGGGAACGAGAAAGGAAGGGAGGGGTGGAGGCAGAGGGGAAAGAGAGAGAACAAAGCAAACAAGCTGGGCCAGGTCTCCCACAGGAAGGGACAGAATAAACCAGGACACAAAGAAGGCCAGACAGTCTAGAATGACAGGGGAGTAGGGGCAAGGAGAGAGATACAGGAAGCCAGTCCATTACAAAACCCAGGTGAATTGCTCTGAGCTGGAACAAGCCATTTTCTGAGGTCTAAACCAATGCATCCGCTAGTAACTCCGCGCTTCCTTATTTGCCAGAATGCTTGGCAGTCAGTGGAGCTGGGGGAATTGCTTTTCTGCTACAGACATTTCTTATCATTTCAGCTAAGTGCAAAGCAAGCTATCAGCCCTATCATTTCAACCAAGGGACTCTAGCCAGACCCACAAACACACAGATGTGACACACAGAGAGACACAAATAGGCAGACACCAGGCTCATGCATGCATACATGGATACAGCATGCAGAGACACATGGCAACTCACAGAGACTTGTGTACACACATGTGCACACGCATGCCACAGCCAAAGATATAGAACGGTCTGTGACTCTATCCTGGCTACAGCTCCCTACTTTTAACATTCACAGGCTCACCTCCACAGTTCAGTTCCTCAGAATACTCACCAGACACACACCCCTCTTATTTCTGTGAAGAAATACAGTGGCTTCCCTAAAATGTATGGATTGGTACAGCACTTGGAAGTTCCAGAGAGAACAGGGCCATAAACAGGGCAAGGCTGAGCATTTCCTAAATCAGTGGTTCTTGATCTTCCTGATACTGCAACCCTTTAATACAGTTCCTCGAGTTGTAGTGACCCCAACCATAAAATTATTTTAGTTGCTACTTCATAACTGTAATTTTGCTGCTGTTACAAATAGTGATGTAAATATCTGACATGCAATAAATCTGATATACAACCCCTGAGAAAGGGTCACTTGATCCTGAAAGGATCAACCATGGCTGAGAACCATTGCTAAAGGAATCCACGGTCCGTACTGCTTCCCCTCACAGAATATTCTCCCAGATTATGTCTTTCTTCCATGTTCAGAACCTTTCCTATACTGGGCATGCTCTATCTGTTAGGAATAACAAAGAATGCCAGAAAGTTCTCCATACTACTTAAGAGACAAATAACAAGCCAGTAAGCAAATGTATAAACAAAACCACTTGAAATACTGGTGTGCACTTTGGCAATCATGTTACAGGGAAAGGTGGTAGGGAGCTACACAATATAGGCCAGGAAATGGTGATGTTTGAGTGAAGTCTGAAGAGCAAGAAGGCACTAGCTGCAGGGAACACTAGGAGAGGACATGACAGGAAGAAGGAACAGACACGGTGGAAGCCCAGAGATAATGAATGAGCCAGCACCGAAGGCCAGGGGCTGGATCACACTGAGCTAGAAAAGGTGGTCAGAGACAAGAGCATATGCTGTCTTCTCTAAAGGTGCTATGCACAACAAGGTATCTTCCATTGATTGTGTTGAATGACAGTGGTAGAAGAAAGACTTAAAAGAGGGTGTGGACCACTGCAGTAAAAAGAACCTCAAGGGCACAGGCAGGAGAGAGGGAACAGTGCAGAGCATGCACAGTACAGCCATTGGGACCCAGCAGGAGTGAGGATCAGAGATCAGATCATGGCCAGCCTCACATATCCAAAATCTTCCCCATTCATCATCAGTTGCAGATTCCAGGGAAGACAGAGACATCCAGGAGGGATGAACAAGTCTGTGATGTCCTCACACCCCAAGGACATTTCTGCCTGACTCTTGGGAGCTATGGATAGGTTCCCATGGCACAAGGGAGAGCTGACATCTTGACTGTGATTGTGGATAAGTCCTGATTATGATCAAATTGTGGGTGGAAAGAATCATAAGCAGAGAGAAAACAGGAGCCTACTCTGAGCTGTCACCTGACAGAGGTGAACAGAATGGAGAAGGTCACTTTCAGCATTGTCATTTGATGAACGAGTGGGATGGAGTTCTGGTCAGCCAGGCAAAGGGACATTGTCACCATGGTTGCATTCAGCTCCGATGATACAAAATCTAGCGAGGAATTTCTACCCCAAAACTGAGGTAGAAATTCCAAGAATATCTTGTGTGAACAGATGTAGCTCAAGAAAGGGAGGGGCTGGTTGCTTCCTGGATCTGCTCAGCATGGGCCTGGTCACAGAAGGTTGTCCCTTGAGATACGGTGTGTTTTATTGTTCTGAGCACTAAATGTTAGTCAGATGCACACTGGTTCCCTCCCTCCTCAACCATCCTGACTTCCTTCCTTAAAGACATTTGAACCAGTCCCAGCCCCCACCATCCATCAGAAACCAGAAGATACATTCTGAAATGTGGAAATGTCCACTTAAACTTCCTTCAATAGCATCATCTTCCCTTAAGTAACACTTGGAGGCCGAGCATAGCGATCCATAGTTCTAAATGCAAACATGGCTGCATTTAGGAGATAGATGAGAGGATCGTGTACTCAGGGTTAGGACAGCAGGACTATACAACAGGACACAGTCTCCCAAAATTACCTGTATTTCTCCTGATGAGACTTCCCACACTGTCACTTTAAACCTAGAGTCAAGACCAATAGCCTCCTTAGGACGCACACATACACACAATCACGCCATCCCAATTTGACCTTACCGCACTTCTTCAGCCATTCTAAATGGGTTTCTTATAAAAATGGGAGTTATAATATCTGGTTTTGAGTTCCAACTGAACTTCCTGTCTGTGTGTAATTAACATCTATAAATTTCCATGTCATCATCTGTAAAACAGGGAGAATGCCCATCTGGCTGAGGGCAGTACATGAGACAATGCACACAACAGACACTTAACAAATATAAGACTTCCTTTCTTAAGCCACTCAGGATTTCCTATCAGCGCCCCAACTGGGCTATTCAGGCTGCATCATGAAGAACTGAGCTCAGTTTTACAAGATCCAGCTTTCAGTTAGGAAGAAAAACAGGGGAAAGGAAGACAAACTGAACACGTTGTGTGCTCTTTACCCTTAAAAACCCACATGCTTATAAGACCAAATGACAAATCCAAAATCATAACAATGGGTGACTTGTTTTATATCAGGGGTGGGGTGCTGGAGAAGTAAGGTGTTTAACTTCCTGTGGGGATTCAAAATAAGAGGGGTTTGTCTTTGCCTGGGAATGTCAAAAAGAGGCCAAATTAGACTAGGAGTTCTTGACAGTAGTCATAGTTTGCACTCAAATTTCCTCTGATGGTCCTTGGCTCATAGTTATGAGTTGGAAAATATTGGATGGATGGATGGATGGATGGATGGATGGATGGATGGATGGATGGATGGATGGATGTAGTGGGTGGATGTACAGATGTGTTTAGAGTGGACAGATGGGTGAATGGGTAGCTAGATAGATAGAAAGAGAAATAGGTAATTGCCTTTCAAATTTTAGAAATGTAATTTCCATACCAGCCTCTAAAAACCCTTAGACATTGCAACTGTGAGTATCTTCCTTATATCAGCAGCAGCATTTACTGAGTATTTAATATCTGCTAGGCATTTCGCTCCATGCCACCTCACTTAATATTCACAGCTATACCTGAGAGTCTGGCACTTCCATCATCTCTACTTAGCAGATAAGGAAGCAGATTGTAAAAGAAAGTGACCTTCCCAAGGTCATGCAGCCAACAGGCAGCAGAGCTGAGGTGAGATGAGTCTGCCCATCTCTGTTCATGTTCTGTGCTTGCCCATGAGCCTGCTGCAGATGTTGGCATTCAGGGCACGGGACAAGACAAATGCTGTGTCTACTGACCTCTGTCTTGGTTCACCCTCCATCCTGGTCTTTGCAGACATTCTAAGGAACTATGTCTTTCTTTTTGACCGAGGACTCTCCTAATGTTCCCTTTACCCTCTACCTAAGCAGATGGTTTAATTACTTGAAATCATTTTTTTTTTTAACCAAGGACACACAGGTGAATTTCCTTTCCACTCCATACTAAGTTACAAAATTGAAATTGAGTTGCTTCTTTTTTTCCACAAGCTAGCATATTGTGATCAAACAATTCTCCTAAAAATACCTTTCCTCATCCAGGTCCTTCCAAGGATTTGCCTTCCCTTATCACCCATAAAGGAGTTCAGCGTCAGGCAAGACTCAGAGTTCTAAATCCAGTTCACGTAGAGAATGTTCATTGGCCACCTAGCCCATGCCAGATTGCTATCCTAATGTTTATAGAGTTATCAATAAAAATCACTAACATTAATATAGTGCTGACCAATATGCAAAGTAAATTAAAACTTAAGAAGAACTCATCCATTATGAAACAGAAACTCAGCGGAGTTAAGTGGCTTCCCTGAGCTACTTCTAGAAGGAGGAATTAAAACTGCAGCTACATGCCAAGACATCAAAATCAGAGCTGTACCTTCCATGACTCATGCAAGCTTTCAAAGACATCAATGTAGAGCCCACCCTGTGACTCTTGTGGGGTTTTCCATTGTCCATTCCCTTGTGAACTCTCTACCAGCTACTGGTGCCACAGCGGTAGATAGAGTTGGGTTTCTGCTCTGTGGGAAGGAATAGTCTACTTGAAGAGATGAAGCTCAGGATGCCATGGGCCACAGATATGCCTTGCCAGCACGAGTTGTGGGTCAGTGGCAGTGCTGGTGAGAGAGTGGGAAGAAGCAGATGTGTTCTCGATGTCCTCTGAAACCCACCCTCCTATCTTCTAAGACCCACGATGCCCTGCATGAGCTGACCACAAATTCATTCAGCATCACATACAGGCCAAGCAGCTCTCGTAGGAGATTTATAGCTAAGCAATGACAAATGGCCTTTGTCCTTACTTATATGTCCTGTCCAGTAGGCAAAAAAGTAAACTGACAAACTATTAGTATGCTGTAGGGAGCATTCAATGTTTAGTTATGTTTTACCTTTTACAACACCCTTTGTATGTGGCATTGATTCTTACCATACAGTATAGAGTGGTTCAATTTAGCAAAAAAATCTCAAGATGATGTCATAGTCCTAAAGAGTGGCAACTCCTACATTCATTGCTCTCCACATCCCTATGCAGCAGTGTCGACAGCTGGAACACAGCAAGATGGCTGGCACTTCACCAGTAGAAACTAAGCTAACTCATTTGCTGCCATCAGGACTCAGCTGGCCATAATTTGCATCACTGTCACAGAAGAGCTCTCAGAAACAAGTGACAGAACCATTTAATTTGGCTCGTGGTTTCAAAGGGCTCAACCTTCAGAGTGGGTCAAGGCATAGGAGAGCAGAACTGTTCACATCCCAGTGGCCAAGAAGCAGAGAGGAGGGAAATTCTAGGGCCCTCTGGCTTTCTTCCCCTGCCTTTGCCTTACCCATG
This sequence comes from Uromys caudimaculatus, assembly GCA_028551405.1. NCBI lineage: Eukaryota > Metazoa > Chordata > Mammalia > Rodentia > Muridae > Uromys > Uromys caudimaculatus. The sequence continues at coordinate 77,710,648 of CM052703.1, forward strand.
GGATGGTGCTGCCCACATTCAGAGAGGGTCTTCTGTTCATTGATCTTTTCTGGAACCACACTAAGCAGAAGCCTATCTCAGTTCCTAGGTGATTCTATACCCTGTAACATGCCAATTAAGACTAATCATCACAATAATCAATGTTAATTGAGTGCCTACTCTACACTGGGCTCCATTTTAAGTATTTTACATGAACTGACTGGTTCCATCCTTCTAAATCCATGAAATAGACACTATGTTTTTTAGATTTGTTTTTTATTCCTATGTATATGAGTTTTTACCTACATGTATGTAAGTGCACCACATGTATACATGGGTCTTATGGAGGGCAGAAGAGGGTGTCAGATCTCCTGGGATTGGAGTTTCAGATGGTTGTAAGCCACCATGTGGGTGCTGGAAACAGAACCCAGGTCCTTTGCAAAACCAACAAGTGCTTTTTATCACCTAGCCATCTCTCTAGCCCTAATGTAGAAACTATTAATAAAACAGAAGCATGAAGTTGGGTGTCAGTGGTTCAAGGTCATAGTAATACTGTGGCAAGGCCATACTTCCAAGGTACTGAGATGCTATAGCCTTGGTTCTTATTTGCACCAGGACATCAAGGGGTACATGTTAATATTTCTTCCAGAAAAACAGATTTTGGTTTCAACATCACCCAGATAGGTGTTTTGTTAAAGCCATAGCCCCTCTCTTCAGATATGGATTTAGGACTTTGAGAATCCATCTCTGGGCATGCAGGAGTATCTCCACCAACCAGGAAGAAATGTTTTCCCTAAGAGGTGTGACAATGACAGTGGTATTTAATGCTTTCATGGGTGGGTAGGATTGGAAGCACATTTTTCACTCTGGTGAGCCAGAAACTAATAGTAGAGATATGAGTGACATTGTGAGACTTGGGCCCCCAGCCAAACACTTTGAGGACCCAAGAGACAAAGTACAATCAAGATAAGAAGAAAGCACTGTCTCTACCCCTGCTCAAACTGTGGCTGCCCACTGGTAGATAGTTAAGCTGTGTACATGGAATCCTCCCAGCATACTTTCTGATCAGTCATGGCTGATGTATTTAGCCTTTGGTCCTCTTTTCTTCATTCTCTTGTGACTTTTCAGTTGATCCTTCTGTGTTTTGGAGACTATAACTATCTTTTCTGCAATTAATAATTGTAAATATAATTATGATTTTAATTATAATGGCTTTATCCTCTTATTTTTGGTCCTACCTATGACTCTAGTTAGCATTGAAATTTGGATTCTTTATTAGAAACATTAGTATGCATTAGATAAATTAGTTTTACCTATAGTATTTTGTTAGAATGGGAGAAATGATTACGTTTTTCATCAAACACAGACCTAATGGCTTTGAAGACAACAGACTTTACATAGAGCAAAGATGCCCCTATAGAAACTCATATAGAATGTGGATATCTAAACTCAGATGCTACATTCTGAAAGAATACTTGTCACCAAGTACTGCTGTGCATAGGGTATCAGGCTACAGACTGAGCACATGTCCCTGAACAAGACAGAAGGACACAGAGTTATCCTTGTGAGAGGTCCAGAATCAGGACCGCAAAGAAAAGAGACAACCATATATGAGTAAAGTATTTTGGTAAAGATTTAACTGGATGTGGTCTTACAGGCAGGCAGCAAAATATTACTCCAGGATGCTAAACCTGGCTATGAAATCAATAATAACCAGGAAACTGGCTGAATTTTTATTAGCTTCTAAAATCTATTATAATCTATTTATCCGAGAATGGGCAGAGATGAGAGCAATGGAATTAGAGCTTTTCATGTATGAATGCTTTTGAGAATGTGGATTCAAGAGAAATTAGCAGCTATTTTAACTTTCTACTATCTCGCTCCCCATACCAAATCAAGCTACCTCCAAAATATCTCATGATAATTAACATTTGCCTAACGCTTTTCCGGTTTGCAAAGCCACTTCATGGGCATTATCTCCAACAGTCCCCAAAACAACCTTGGGAGTTTGCAAAGCAATTTCTCCGAGGTTATCACACTGGGCTCTTGAATTCTCATCCTTCATTCCCCTGCGGTCCACACACCAGCCATGCCTGTCTTACAGCTCTGCAAACACAGCATGTGTTCACACTTCTGTAACTTTGCACTTGTGACTCCACCACCGAGAACCACTCTTTTCTAGTTTGACCGGAGTGTCTTTATTCATTTGGGGGAATCCAAAAGCATGGAAAGGGCAGGGCCCTCTAAAACTGTGAGTAGCTGCTGTTGGTACCCACGATAGGAGCTGCCCAGTGGAAGCGAGAGCAAAATTTCTGACTTGCAGATTGTGTGGATATCAATGAAAGCTGGGGTGCCTCTTTAAAGAATCGTGGCAACTGACATATTGTATTTGTGGAAGACATGGGTTCAAATTTAGACTGCTACTTAGTAAGAAGTGACTTTGGGGCAGTCACTAAACCTAAGCCCACATGCTCTCCATTACAGGAAGAGTCAAATAAATCCCATCTTCAGAGTGAGGGGCACAAGAGTGATCACTGACTGTGAAGCTCTGTTCACCATTTCTAGCTTGTCATAAGAGACTGCTAACTGGAAGCTACTCTGATGATCATGACCACCGCTTCCTTTGTGGCAGGAAAGGGCATAAAATCATTTACTGCCACAGTCCTCATCTTCACAGTTCCTGAAGTGATTATTTACTGTTTCTCTTACTTCTGGGGGGGTGGAGTCCTTTTCTCACAGACAATTAGTATCCTGTCTTGCATGTGGCATTTTTGCTCAGAGTTTAAAATGGCAGTTTGCTTCATCATAGGCAAGGTTATAGCAAAGCTGGGGGACATCAGGCTGTTGCTGATGGTGGGTGAGCCAGCTGACTCATGAAGGACAGGCAAGAGTCATCCAGAGGATGGACGGGAGAAGGACTATAGGAAGCAAAGAGTGTGCAGGCAAAGACCGAAGGCTGGAGACAGTGTGGCATGTTTGGACAGCTTTGTTTCTCCATAGAGTGGACAAGAGTAGTGAGTGAAACCAGAAGGATTCTTAAACAGAGGCCAAACTCCAGCCTGCCTGCTGTCTACGTCCAACCCTTCAAAGCCCCGCCTGCCGTCTACGTCCAACCCTTCAAAGCCCCCTTTCCACACAGAATGCATTTTCAGTACCATTTTCCAGAGGGAAAAAAACAGACAAAAAATTCATTAATTTTTCCCAAGGTCACTATCTTAAACCAATTTGTGTTGCTATAACAAAGTATCCAAGGTTGGGCGATGTATAAATTAAGGAGGTTTTAGTCACCCTGTGACCCTGTTGGCTGCAAAATTCAAATATCATCAACTATGTCAACATCTGGCAAGGGTGTCCTGGATGCGTCATAACATAACAGCAAATACTGATGCAGAGAGTGAGCATTCTGAAGAGAGAAGCCAGGTAATGGAGAAGAAATGTGGCCAGAGAGCCCAGGCTTGCTCTATGAAACCCACTCTCACAGGAACTAACTCCTGTGAGACCTGAATCAGTCTCCCCAGAAGAATAGGCTAGTGAGATATCTCAGCAGATAAAGCACTTGCCACCAAGGCTGAAGGCCTGAAATCAGTCCCTGGAACCCACATGACGGGTGACAGGAGTCAGAGAGGACACAGAGGCAGGTTTTCAGAAGCTCCCAGACTAAATCCATTGCCACATAATTGTGCCTTCTTGAACTATATGCCATCCAGTTGTGAGCTTAGGCTGGATCATACTGTAAACACACACACACACACACACACACACACACACACACACACAATTTCCAATTTCTCCAACAATAGAAAGTTGAAATCAGTCCCTAGAATCCACATGATGGTGAGAGAATCTCACACCAGATGTCCTCTGATCACCATATGCACGCCATGGCACACTCACACACATGGAGAGAGAAAGAGAGAGAGAAAGAGAGAGAGAGAGAGAGAGAGAGAGAGAGAGAGAGAATAAATGTTTAAAAGTAAAAGAAAAAGAACAGTCATGAATTAACCACCGACCACCAAACCCCACCTCTTATAAGTCCCATAAGCTTCTAATACCACTTGGGGAAGCCATGCTCCCGGGACAACCAGCCTTATCTAAGCCATACAAATTAGAGCTGAACCCATCATGTACACCATCACAACTGAGCTGGGAAAATATAGCTTCTTCCTTCTGTGGCACACAGGCTGGGTCCTGAAGCCAGAGAGGAACAAACTGCTCCAAAGTTACAAGGAAGCCACCTGCTGCCTGTTCGTCTCATCTTGGGAAGGTCCAAAGCCCCTTCCTCGCCATTACCCCAGGGCCCAGAGATGGGTTTTCAGAAGCTCCCAGACTAAATCCATTGACACATAATTACATCTCCTTGACCTACATGCCATGTCATTCAACTGTGAGCTTAGGTTGAAACACTTTAAACACACATACACACACACACACACAATTTCCAATTTCTCTAACAATAGAAAATTGCTTCCCAAGGCCCCTGGGTAATTAGACATTGTCCTCTGGGTATGGCCTGTTCCCTTCCTGTTCACATTTCCAGCACAGACAGCACCACTTTGATCCTGCATCTGAGCACAGGTCCCCCTGTGGAACAGAACATCCTGGGGAGGGCAGCGTTGGAGGGTGCACCTGGGCTGTGTGTGCTGGGGAATTCTTGAATGTTATTGAACATCCAGATCCCTGACCCTTCCTCTGCTAAGCCAAAATGGTGGGCAGGGAAGCATGTACTGCATGGGAAGAGGTTACTTCTCATCAACCCAGTCACTCTTGTCACATGGTGTGGATGAGGAAGCTCTAGTGGCCGGCCGTATTTACCAGCTTTGTTGATATTCATGGCAGAACCTCTGTGACACACGCGCGCACACACACACACACACACACACACACACACACACACACACACACACACCATTACCCTTCATAAATGCCTGTAATAGTTTGCCACAAATAATAAACTTTATACCTAGTAAAGCCACTTAATGCTCAAAACTTTTTGTGACTCCCCATTGCCTTAAGACAAAGCCCTCCAACAGGACTGCAAGGCCATTGAAGTGATAGACTGTCTCTACTTCTTACCCAACAACCCCTCCTCACACTTTCCCTCTCCCTCTCCATCTCCCTCTCCCTCTCCCTCTCCCTCTCCCTCTCTCTCTCCTTCTCCCTCCCCATTCTGTTCTTTTTGAGAAAAGAGGAAAGATAGTATTGATAAGGGAACCTAATGAAGACAACTTGAGCTGGAAGGCAAACCTACATGGAAGTGTGGGTCAGCATGACTTTTCCTTCTGGTTTCCTTCTTTTTGTAATGTATTGATTTTGTGTGTGTGTGAGTGCAGGAGTGTGCACATGGAAGTCTGAGAACAACTTTCTTGTGTCTCATCGTTCTTGCCTTCCACCTTGTGTCAGGGTCTCTCCATTGATTCTGTTGCTGCACTCTTAGTGGCCTATGAGCTTCCAGGGAATTCTCCTGTCTTTTCCTTCCATCTCACTGTAGGAGTGCTGGGATTACAGGTGCTCACCACCACACCCAGCTCTTTACATGGGTTCTGTGTGTTGAACTCGAGTCATCGGGATTGTGGGCTAGCTAGAACTTTACCAGCTGAGCCATCTCCCTTGTCTTTCCTCGGTGGTTTTCAAATGAAGCCTAAATCCTAACATAGGCATGAAATAGACAACTTGAAGACATGGCAATTGGCCGTTCTCTTCATGGCTGCACACATGGCACTTCCTCCAGGATGCCTTCCTTTCACAGTCCTTGGGTCAGATGTGTTCTCTCTCCTGAATTGATTTCACCACACACTGTCTTCTGCCACTGTGGCACACCTTTCTGAAAATCTATATGGCTTTCCTACTCAATTAGGAGTCTCAGGCCTACTAAGGCACATGTAGCCCCCCAGTGAAGGGCATGAAAGCTGAACAGAACCAGCATCTATGTTGGAAGGCAGAGCCGGGAGGCTGGTCAGAGTATCCTAGAGAAAACACAAGCTCTCCATTACCCAAATGAATGACCAAAACCACTTCTAAGCACTTAGGTTCTATAGAATCACTTAGTTTATATGGTCAACCTGAAAGGTGGGTGTTGTCATTGCCATTTTACAGATGAAGGAAACTGAGGTGCAGCTAGTTGAAGAAACCTAGCCAGAATCCCAAAAGAAAAGATCAGCAAACAAGACATAACTTCCCACATTTAGCAAGTTCAGTGTACCATGAAGGAGACTCTCATGCTCAGCAGGGAAATAAAGCCTATCTCTGAGTTTCTTACATTCCAGGCCTGGTGTCATTCCTGTGCATGGGTTAAATTTACCCATCTTCTTCACTAGCCTGGTGGGAAGATGCTGTTTTTCTTTTCAAAGAAAAAGGAAGTTAAATATCACACTCAGGCATGGAATGGGAAATTTGAACACTTCTCCATCAACCACTGTAGTAGGCAATGAGACAGAACTTCTGAAAGTGTGCCTAGAGAAGTGGGTTCACAGAGAAGAAAGCAGACATGGTGTATATATAGTGAAATGCCATGAAAGTTACGGCAAGTGGCTAAATGCCCTACAAAGAGCCTCAGTGAGTTCATCTGCCCATCCACCTCATCTGCCCATCCACTGATTCATCCATCCATCCTTCTGCCCATCCATCCTCTCATTCACCATGCATCAGCCCATCTGACCACTCATCCATCCATCTGCCCATCCTTGAACTCTACCATTCATCCACCTGCCCATCCATCCATCCACCTGCCCATCCATCCATCCACCTGCCCATCCATCCATCCCTCTGCCTATCTTCCACCTCTATGCATATATATTTACCCATCCTTTATCCATCTGTGACCCATCCACATCCTATTTTTCCTCCATCAATCAGCCTATTCTTCATCCTTCCAACCATCCTTTACCCACCCACCCATCCATCACTCTTTTATTCTACAAAAGATAAGAGAGTTTATAATTTTCACAACCATTTGATCAGCCCTACTTTTTCAGAGAAAAGAGATATATAACTATAGCCTCTGCCTTCTGGAGGCTTCAAGTAAATGGTAACAAAGGTCTTGAATAAAATCATCAAAAAACATGTTGTATTTGCTATCTAACCAACAAGGAGCTTCACTCTGCCATGTAGAGCTCCGGGAAGCATTGAGAAATAAAGCCTGGCAAGCAAAAGATTGGAGGTAGAGAAGACATCCCAGACAGTGCTTCCATGATAAGGAAGAGCTTGGTGCTCTTGAGTGTGTGCACTAAAACAAGAGTGAAAGGGGACAGAGAGGAGCTGACACGTGAAAGGAGGCCCACTGGTGATGCAAGGATGACTGAGGCCTATGAAGTGTAGGAATCAAACCAGTAACAGATGAACCAGGCTGCAGGTGCTTACACATACTTGTGTGAATATGGTGTGTGTGTGTGTGCGCGCGCGTGCGCTACTTCTAAGTCTTTCTCAACACCTTGGAAGATATGGCCACAGTTGGCTTATATCCCAAGTGAAACCACACAGCAACTGCACTCTTGGAAGCGGGTAGGGGTTGTTCCATGCCTTCCTCACCAGGTATACTCTCAGTCAACCTGGTACTCTATAAGGCTCTAGCACAGAGCTACTGAAGGGAGAAGGGCTTTTGAAACAAGCCTTCCTGTTGCCTTGGGATGCTTCCGTTCATGTGTTCTGAGTACCTTGAGCCTGGATCCCACTAAGAACCTGACCCACACTTAGGTATGTTATTGGATATCCCAAGTTTGTGTTGAGTTAAACTGGATGCATTGGATTAGAAGAGTAGGGCCTCAAACACAATACCAAATTAATTTCCAATTAATCGTCAGCACATTTGATTCTGTCATCCAATTTTTTTCTGCAGGAAACCCTTAAAAATCTTCCAGTGCATTCACAACACACCAGGCCCTCTGTGTGTCTGTGTAGAGTACTCACTGAACACTATACACTAAGAAGTTGGTGTTACATTAACAATTATTAGCAAATTAGACCTAATGAATCTACTCCAAGCCTATTTGCCTGTGTAATAACAGTGTATATACATTGCAGTCCCAGGCAGTGCTGTGGGAACTGTCCCCATACTGTAATTCATGAGATCTTCACAACAGCTTGTGAGTACCACATCATGTTGTTTCTTAGAGCTGAGAAAACTAATGCACAGAGAAGTTAGAGCCATTGCCCCCAATCACACAGTCAGAAAGTAGCAGAGGTATGTTCAGCATCCCATTTCTATTTGTTATATATGCTTTTCTTGGATGATGCCAGGAGCCCTTGAGCTACCTTCTTGATCATAAAAATGGGGTCCATGGTCCTTGTAGTCAGCTCTTGCAGTATCTGAAACAGGAGAGCTATCCTAACATGTTCATACCCCATGTTCATATCCCAGCTCATGGCTCCCCACCTAATGTCACATGTGATTGAGGATGCTAGATACAAACCTAACACTAGGAAACAGCTGGGGGTTGGAAGCCGTGTTGATCGCTGAAGTTTACATACAGCTTTGGCTATTAGGTAGTAAGCCATCTTTATGAAGTAACCCCCAAGAGTAATGGCCTTAAGACTAGAAAGACAGCTTGAGTCAACGACTAAAGAACTGTAGTTTTATGGTATTTCACTCGTTCCTATTTACTGGTGTGTTTTTCATAGTCACACTCCCATGCCTTTGCTCAAGCTGTTCTAGGACCTTTAACTCTGCTCTCCATGGTCTCATCCTTCATGCCTCTAAGAAGCCTTCCCTGGACCCTGACCATGGACCTGTAAATGGCTGCATCTCTTGAGCCATACTTGCTGCATGTCCAGTGTCCTTTCTGCTCTCAATGCATGAACAGCACAAGACATGGGTTTATGCCCTTGAATGAAAGAAGCAAGTTCAGAGAAAGACATACCCAGGGACACAGAGCTGTGGTTGGAAAAAACGAACCCAGCCTTACAGGCTAGAGCAGTATATGAGCTCTCTGTGGACCTGGTGTTCTGTATGTCTGCTTATCACTGCATCCTTGTCTCTGGGGTAGTGTCTGTTGCATAATAGGTGGCTTAGGAAAGGTTTGTTGAATGAATATGTGAATACCAACATTGTTTATTGCTTCTTTTGTCCTTGCCATGAGAGAACAAGGCAGGGTCACAGAAAATGATGGCTTTATGTTGGCTGCATTTTATATGCACAATTGATAAGCTATTTGTCCAGTGCTAAAAATACATACCTCTGGCAACCATTGGATGGATAGTGCTTAGCCCAAGATGTTTAATCAAACAGCGACAACCCAAGCAGAGCCACAATTAGCCTCTGACACCCCAGTGAACTCCAGATGAATAGCCCGGAAGCCTCTGACTTCCTGTTAGTCCCCTGGCACCCAGTGACCATCACCCTGGGTCTGCAAAACAGCGAAAGAATAAATGAGCATCCTCTGCCCAAGGCAGACACCAGCTGGAGCAGATGGGTAGGCTAGGCAGAAAAAGAACACATGGGATGAACGCCATGGAGAATAACCAGTGGGGAACATCATTGGGTAGCGGAAGAGACAATGGGATCATCTCAGTCATGTGCAGTGGAGTTCAAGAAAAACATTAGATCCAGAAATCCCTTTATCCTCTCCTCCTTCTAGTCCCAGGGGTCCCTGGAGGCCATATGGCTCCTCTGAAGGACATTCTTTTCTTCCCTTGACTTTCTCATGCCACACACATTTGCTGATATACATAATGGTCCATTCTCCCAAGCTGATCAAAAAAAAAAAAAGCATATGAACAAGTCAGTATCAAATGGACTTTAGAGTCTCATTAACTGTGCTCGAATCCAGGATACAGCATATTCGTGTTGATTGACAAGTTACCCCCTCCCCAGAGCCTCAGAATTCCCATCTCTAAAACAGTAATAATCATAAATCCACCTCATGGTATGAAGGTTAAATTCAATACATATTAAAACTTCAGAAGGTGAGATGCATACAATAAGTACTCAATAAAGAGAAGCTTTCTGGGTGCTGGGATTTGCATGCTAGGCAACCTCTCTACTCCGGGTTACATTCTCAGCCCTTGGGAACTATTACTTTTAATGTGCCTTCTTTGCTCTGTTGTAAATGTACAGCTCTTGTAGGCTTCATGCCAGAGGATGAGAAAGCTGGTTGAGGCATTAGATATGATCATGTTCCTCTTCCAGACCTTGGCATTTTTCATCTACAAGTGGATCTTACCTGCTTCATTAGTATGGACTAAGTGCTACATGCAAATGGTCCTCAACTTGCAGTGAGTGATGTTACATTCTGATAGATATGCGAAGCTCACAGTAAGCTGAAACTATGGGAAGTTGGTAATGGGTTAATTTATCCAATCCACAGAGAATACTCTTATCAACACACCACACCATAGACTCTTGGTTGTGTTTCTTCACAGTGCCAGCCCTGAGAGATGTATTCACTGTCAGCACCCAGCACTTAGGGACAGGGTTGTATTTCAAATCACTTGACCATAATAGTACTCAAACTCAGACCTTACAGTATAGCTTCCACTGAATGCATAATCACCTCTGTGCCTTCATACTGAAGTGTTTATTCTGAACACTTCTGCCCCAACTAATGATACTATCTAGGAAGTTTCTGGAAACTTCAGGAAGTGGTCTCTAGCTACATGAGGAGGTCATTGGAAGCAGTTTCTGATGAGTACATTATCCTTGCCTATTTCTTGGTCTGCCATGTTTCCTGGCTGCCATGTTTGCCCATCATGATGGGCTGAACCCTCTGAAGCTGTGAGCGAAAACAAATCATTCCTCCTTTCACTTCCTTGGTATAGGTGTTTGGGTACCATAATGAGAAAAACTAATACAATAGGATATTATGACATTAGACAGTGTATCATACTACAGCCATTGTGTGTGAAGAAGTGAGTTCAGTGCCTGGTACTAGTAAGCTCTCAGTAGCTGTTAGCTGCACTAAGAGAATGGCAGGGCTCATCACATCTCCTTCCTCATGGTCTCTTTAGCCAATGATGTTCACTCTTTTCCCCTGTGCACCAGTGAAGTCCATACTCACCCTCCCCAGATGTGAGCTATGATACATCAATGGCTAGCACTCCCTTATCAACCCGCTCTGATTATAGATATGGAAATGAGGACCTGATAAGAAACAGAGGTTGTCCTGGGCACCTAGGGACATATCAGAATCCAGTGTAGCAAAGAGGTATCTTCTGTGGCACCCCAGGAGTTTGAAAACATTTGTATTGACTGAATTTGACACTTGAGTCAGATAGTTCTTTTCCAGAGTTAGCTATCCTGCCCCATAGACCAGAAGGAGTCTCAATCAAGATGGCCAATGCCTCGTAGGATCTCCCATCATTCAATGTCTCTCCTTAGAAAACTCAATTGTGACAGTTATATGTGACAAGCATGACTGCTGGTTAAATACTTTTTTGAGCCTGGTTCTAGCCAAGAGCTTTATATGTCCAGATGGCTTTAATCTTCACAATAGACCTTTGAGCCAGTAGTCATTCTTACTCTCATTCGCTGATGGGGTATGTGAATCTTGTGTTTATATAATCTGACCAAGTATGTTAGAAAAATGAGGGTTTGGTGCTCCATGAGATGGATCCCATACCCGGTACTGCTAAAGGGGTCAAGAACCTGGTCCTGGTTATGTCATAAGGTCTATGGGAGAACCCAATATTATTATTCTGCCAAGTAGACATAGTGTTAAAATAGTCCCTAATGTCTTGTTGCTGTACCCATAGATCAGAGCCTCTCTCATCCCTCATCAGAGAAGCTTCCCTTGCAGTAGATGGCAACTAACACAGAGAACCTCAGCTGGTCATATTGAGGTAATAAGAAACTGTGAAGTTCTCAGTTCTAAATGATAGATCATCCCGGCCCAACACACACTCACATGTGCTCACACAGTGATCACAAATCTTGGCAAAGGGAGAGAAGAAAGATTGTTAAGAGTCAAATGTAGTGGATATCATCAAGGAAACAATATTTTCCAGACACACTGAGTAGGTGCACACAGGAACTCACAGAGATTGTGATAGCACACACATAAGCCCTCAGCAAGCTCAAGCCAGACAAAATCCCAGCATGGAAATCCCACTAGTAGCTAAGGAGTCATTGGCATTTGAAAGCTGCTGGGTGAGGGAAAGTCCGTTTTCTTTAATAATATAATACCTGGTAGATTGATCACATGCCAGGTAAGGCTTCACTCCCAGAACTAACTAGACTTGATGGTAGAAATAAAAATAAATAAATCTCAAAGTTGGGTGGGAAGGTAGAGAGAAAATAGTTAAGAGAGAAGATAAGAGTAAGAGTATGAATATGTTCAAAATATATGAAGTTCTCAGATAATTGATTAAAAGGTTGACTTTTAACAACTGAGGATTTAAGAAACCAACGAGGCACTTTAGAATCCAAAAGTATGTCTCTCATTGTGAGTGTCCTAACCGTTCTGGTAACTCCCTCACTCAGTGATTGCTGCAGAGCCACCTGCCTGCCCAAGACTGGCTCCTGTAAAGCCCTGCCCCATCTGTCTTTCTGACAGACTCCCAGAGCTGAGAAGGTACAGCTGCATCCATCACTCTGTTCAGAACTTGACCCAGAATGGCACTATCAAGTGCTTGCAAGATGCTTCTTCATTTTGCCAGCCATGCTGTCTCAGCCAGGTGGCAGCTTCTCTCTCAATATCAGTTTTCTCATTTGTTTTCAGAGACCAGGACCTGAGTTCCACCTGCACTGTCATCTCCCTACAGTTTCCCATATATCATGTCTCTTCTTAAATCAGAGGAGTTTACTTTATAAGCAAACGTTTACCGCTGCTCTAAGTGGAAAATAATTTTCCTATGATATCCTCTAAACTATTTCATTTCGCTGCATGGTATGATTTTCGGCAAGTTCTTTATAATAAGGTTTTAGTAAATTTACAACAACTTAACTATGTTTATAACTTCCTAAGTAAGAAGGATCATCAGTAATTCCATACAAAGGTACCAACGCACAATAGTTCCTCAATAGAAGGTAGCCATAAGAAATGAACTTCTGCACTAAGTATAATTTGGAAGGATTTGGGTCTGTTGGCTGCCTTGAATGTGTCTTTATGATCAAGGTCTAAAGTTGCCATGGTTACCCAAGGAAGTTGCCTGTGGTCAAAAAGCCAAAACCAATTCTGCTGTCAAGAGAAGGTCAATTGATTGGCAGGACAGACTCTAGCCTGCAGCATGGGTGCAGACTCACTGTTCCACTGCCCTGAGTCAACCTTTCCTGGGACAGCAGCCATCTTTGTTCTTGTCAGTATAGTCTGCACAAGAAACCACTGCTTTGTTCATCTCTAGAGGCAAGCCCAGAGAGGCTGCATGGACCCCACACTCAAGATCCTACAAGCCAAATCCACAGCATCTGCACCACCTTGGTAGACCAGTTCATCCTTGTCCCACTGAGCTTAGCTGTAGTTCAAAGAATACTTTCAACATGGTGGCAAGACAGCCACTAACAAAAGATTTCACACGAAGCTTTTTACATGTAAAAGTAGAAACAAAGGAATGGAAACACTGGTTTGGAAAGAATCCACTTAAGAGTTAAAATGTATTAAAAAAAAAAAAAAAAGAGTTAAAATGGTATGACTATACAAGGGTATCATACCCACAAAGAAAAGAACATAGTAAATAAATAGTTAAGAAGCTGCAAATAACTGAAGAGTTATCAAGATAATAACTAATTTTTGTACTTTTATGGATAATTTCATATATGCATATGTATTCTGAACAAATCCAGTCTCTGTTCTCTCCCCTCCAATTCCTCCTTTCCCCAGTTACTTTACCCTCCAAACATCATATATTCTCTGCTTTTTAAACCCACTGAGTCCACTTGGTGCTGCCTGTCTGTATGTGGGTCAGGGGCGTTCTCTCAAAGAATGTATCTCAGGAAAACTCACTCTCCCTCCGGCAGCAGCATCAGTTGCCAACAGCTTCCCTAGCTATAGCTTCTCTCCAGGAACTAAACTTTAAAAAAAAATACACTGTATCAGAGGATGCAATAGGCAAGTGAGTCGTTACCCAGTGATCGCTCTTCAAGGTTTAATTCTATAGATAATGATCAATATTCCCCAACAAGAACAAAAGCAAAGAAGACAAAGTTTGCAGCTTACGATTGGAGGCTTAGATTAGAAGCAATGGGCCAGGAAAATCAGAATCTCCCCCAAGGAGATTCCAGTGCTCAGATTGTTCCTTCCCTTCTTTCCTCCCTTCATCCCTTTCTTCCTTTTTCTTTGGACACTTCAACTCTCTCCCACTCATCTCTGTATCTAGCACAGGTCTAGCCCCTTGTACATGCTCTGTGATTGTTAGCTGATACGAACCGGCTGGGTTTTAACACGAAACAATAGCTAGTTGTTTTAGTGTTCACTCTCCAGGAAATACACTAAATGTTGTGCGAACATTACTTCATACGACCTCCCAACAATCTAAGAGGGCTCTCACAGCTATGATTCCTATTTCACGGTTGATACTGAGGCTCCAGAGTTAGGATACTCACTAAGCATTACAGAAACCTTACTCTTACAATTTGATCGCCACAGGCAGCCTGCTCCCTAAGGAAAGGTTCTTTGATGCCCTGATACTTTGGGTGAGGTTCTGCTTGCAAAGACAGAACAAGACCATTTGACCCTTTAGATTCTTTCTTGGAGTTGGAAGGCCATTCCCCCAAAGTTGTCCATCCCTTGGGGTGGGGTTCCACTCTTAAGTGTTATTTCACTTGTTCACAGTTAATTTTGTGCTCCTCATGACTAGCAATAGGAAGAAAGCTCTACTTCCCAGAGCTCTTGACTTGGAGAAGTGGAATCATGGGAAATAAAGATGGCCACTGGCCAGCTGGCAACATTTGAGACTAGATGGGACAACTACTCTTGGGAGCTTCTATGTTACTTCTCTTGTGAACTCCCACCATCCCCTCAGAGTTCAGAGTAGAATCCCCTGGAAACCTCCAAACACCATCCACAGAGGCCCTCAAACAAGTTTTGCATGCCTCTTACATTTTCTTCTCCTCTCCCACCCACCACCCACCCAAACCCCACCAAAAGCCAGAGTATACCAGTATCATGGTGGGGAGGGTGGCAACACCCACCACTCAGTTCCATCTGCCCTCCTCATCACAGCTAAGCAAGGTTATGGCCAGCTTCCTACCCAGGAAGGCTGTGTGATTGTCCTTCCTAACAACCCAGTCTTGGGAAACCTGAGGAGTAGCAACCATACCACCCGACTAGACTAGCTCAAAATGCCATAGGCCAGCACAGTGTGAGAGCTGACACTTCTCACTGGAGGGATAGACAACTGTGGTTGCAGTTAAATGGTAACAGAGAGAGGTGAACACTGCCTCTCTGGAAATTCACAAGGATGTAATTTAGGATGCAGAGAGACAGGATTTGTGAAAGGTTAGACCAGGAATTTAATTAGCCCAGATAAGCCTCTCTGTCTCCCTCCCTCCCCCCCCTTTCTCTCTCTCTCTCTCTCTCTCTCTCTCTCTCTCTCTCTCTCTCTCTCTCTCTCTCTCTCTCTCCTCTAACAACAGTGCCTTTAGTAATCTGCTCTTCACAGAATCACTGTTGCTATCAAAAAGGTCTTCTTGGTGTCTAACCTAGTCTTTTTATAACTACAGCTTGATCTCTTTTTTCCTTACAAAGTCTCTGTCTGTGGGAGGGAAGTGAATGGAAACAAGACATAGGACAAGAGGGAAAAAAGTATTATTCTTTAAGCCAACATTGCTATTTAGTATGATTCACCTTGTAGAAATACACAAAGTGCTTAATGAAGTACCATGCTGTTCTCCCCCAAGCAATAATGATAATAAACAATGTCCAACAGCAGAAAGATGCTTCAAACGTCTTATAGACATGGAGAAAAATAAAATCTAGAATCTCTCTCTAACTGAAAATACTTGAGTGGAGCAATGGTGTTCTTCTTAATCCCATTTTGTGGCGCTAATCATTATTAGTAAACAGGTTACCTGATGTCCTTCTGGATCTCATTCTATGCTATTCCCTACTGACTTGGTGCTCTGGTTTTAGCTAGATTATTGGCTAGCAAACCTTAGCAATCCTCTTGTCTCCCCACCACCACCACCCACCATGCTGTAGTTAAAGATACGTGCAGGCACAGCTGAGTTTTAGCATGGGTGATAGAAACTAGAACTCAGATTTCTATGCGTGTCCAGCAAGTGCTCTTACCCACTGAGCCATCTCCTCAGCCCTACCTGTCCATAATGTGTTGATTAAACATATAAACTCAGGTACCAAAGGTCTAGTACTGTCTCCTGGCTTCCTACCCTTTAGCTGTGTGTCCTCAACAATGGACTTAACTTCTCTTGAGTTTCAAAGCTCTCAAATCATACTAATGCCCTCGAGTGGAAAATAGAATCAAAGGAGATGTTGTGAAATGCCCAGGACACAGTAAATGTTGAATAAATGTTAGTTATTATTATGCACTGGGATAATTAAGTCATTGAAAAATTAACTGTTAAAAATAAAATTTGAGTAAAACAGCAGAACTAAAAGAAACGAATCAGAGCTCCAAATGCTCTGTCTGCCCAGCCAGCTGTCTCTTCTAAGGAACCCACAGGAACCGCATAGCCACTGTAGACACCGAAACTATCTCTGACAAACTTTGGCCCTTTCTCCAAGCTAGTAGACCAGTTGGTGGGACAGTTTGATAACCAGAGCTATGATCTCCAGATCTTGCTCAGTCTGAGGACTACAAATGGCAGGTGCAGGGAATGAATTCTCCCAGGAATATCAGAGATGCTCTGGGATTCCAGAGCATGGGCTTTCTGTTCCCTCAGAGCTTCATTCTGCCCATTTGTGCCAGAACAGAATGAATCCCTGAGCCAGTTGGCTTTAAGGAAAAGCTGTGAAATGCAATTCCAGGCAGTGGTGATCTGGGTTTCTCGGTTCATTCACCCCTTGCAAAGATGCCCCGACTTTGTCAACACCACTTTCCCTTTGGAAAAATGTGTGATGGTAGAAAAGATGGATTGTTTTCATAAGGGAAGTTAGAGCTACATCAAGTCCTGAGAGTTGAGGTTTCTACCTTCCTACTTCTTTTCTGAAAAATCAATATACCCTTCCCTCCAGCCCCCTCAAGCTCACCTCAAGGTCTCCTAAGTGTCCCTGATATTAGCCTGGGATTGGGGTGACCTCTCTGCTCACACAAAAGAAATGAGAAACTCCGTGTCTACAGATTAGTTTCTCAAGAGAGGCAATTACTAGAAACTTCAGGAAATGTCAAGTATGAATACCTGGCAATTTTGTTGGCTTTGATGGCTTGCTTGACTTAAAGCACTCATTAGGTGGGGCTGGAATATTTTTGCAGCATTTCAACTTGGAGAATTTTTAGCATCATGCTTGAAACTGGGTTCAGCTGGGGAGGAAGCGACAGGGACAGAGACATTCTAGAGAGCATACTTAGAATATCTGTTGGGACACCCTGGAATTTACCCATCTCTGACCACTGATAGTTAGAGAGGCCACAGGCAGAGAGAAAAGGTGGGCACTGCTCAATGAGTGAGGAGAGGTTGTGAAGAATGACCTTCCTAAATTGAAGTCAGTGGCTGAAAATCCTGTCCTATGGCCAAATCTAAACAAAGTAGGGACCAAGGAGATGGCCCAGTGTGTAAGAGCATTTACTGTGCAAACACGAGGACCTGAGTTCATATCCCCAGCACACATATAAAAAGAAATAGCCAGACATCATACCTACAGTGCCTGTAACCATGGCACTCAGGGGAAGACAGATGAATCCCAAGAGCTCTCTGTCCAACCATTCTAGCTGAAATGAAAAGCTTCTAGTTCCATGAGAGACCTTATCTCAAGACAATAGGGTAGAATCTGACAGCAGAAGACACAGATGCTCTGCTTTGGCTTCTCCATGGTGCTTATGTGGGCATGCACCCACACACTTACACTCATCTACCATATGCACCAAACCATACACACACAAGGGCAAAGGAAGGAGGGAGAGAGGGAAGGAGAGACAGAGGGAGGGAGAACGGAAAGAAGGAAGAGTTTAATGTGGGGTAAAGTCAAAATGAGCTAGAATCTTCCTGCTGTCTTCATTTGCTTGGTTTCTTTGGACGTCTGATTCAAACGCCCAAGCCTCAGTTTCCTCATCTGTAAAATGGCAGGCTATGCTCATTATTTGTTCTCTCCCATTACCTAGATAATTTCCAAACCTTTGCACACACCATTCTCACTACTCAGAATCATTTTCCATTATGGTGGACTCTTTTTCCCACCTTGACTAAGCTCAAATGTTACTTCCCATTCCTTGCCTTCATGCTGCCTGGTATCATGATCTGGGATTTTCTTGTGCATTGCTTGTGTTGAATTGTGTATTTATTCATTTATTCATTTATTTATTTACTCATTTATTTTGTCTTTTTCTTTCACTCTATCATCCCCATGACATAAAGAAATTTGTCCATTTTGCTAATCCCCATGTCTTCAGCACTTTGTGCGATGTCTATCTTTGAACAAACAAATGAATGAGGGAATCAAGACTGAATGAATGAATGACAACTGGTCACAGTCACCAAGCACTTACCACGTGTCAGGTACTGTTCTCCTTTTGAAAACTATCTTGTTTAATAGTTCTTCCATCTGAAGTCAACCTCATGAAGTGGGTGGCTCTTATTAGCCTCATTTTATAAACAAGGAAAATGAAGCGCAAAGCAATTGGATAAATTTGCCCCAAATCGAATGCCAGGGAAGGAAGACGGGAGTGGGTGGGGGGATGGGGGAGTACCCTCATAAAGGCAAGGGGAGGGCGGACGGGATAGGGGGTTTCCAAAGGAGAGACCTGGAAAGGGGAAAATATCTGAAATGTAAATAAAGTATCAAAAAAAAGAAAACAAAAACTTCAGCAATTGTGTTCCCGAAATTTTAGTGAGAAGATGCTAGTTGTCTGTCACTGTTCACATACAATGCATGTATTTTCTGATTCTATTCCTGCTGCTGTTCATATGCATGTTGATCAATGAGTATTCATTATTGTTATATTATATTCATTATTGTCATTATTATAATTAGATATTCACAGAAAACCACATGTGGGATATAGTTGAATATTACTTGAATTTTTTGCATGTTTATTTTTAGAATAAAGATGCACACTGACATGCAAAACAATACTACCCATTAGTTTGAAAACAAAATATAATTTAAAAAAGTTAAAAACAAAATGTACAAATGTGATATAATATTGTTTCTGCTACATTCTCTTTGTATAAAAGTGGTACTGGAATATTGTACTGTAAATAATCTCATGATTATCCCACTGTACACATTACTGACTTTGTATATAATAAATACTATAAGAAAATATAATGCATGTATATGATGAGTCCCTCAAAAAAATTGTCCCAAATCTATGAGCCAGTAAGTAGCAGAGCCAGGATGGAACTCCACAGCAGTCCCACTCCAAACCCCACATATTTGGCTATTGGGTACAATAAGGGCTGGCAGACTGATTTCCAAGAAACTCTAATTGTATGTGATTAAGTCAGAGCAAGCAAGGACCAGAAGGCAGCCCTTTGATCCAGACACATTTCCGAGCCTCTGCCTTCAACTCTATGCCTGCTCGTGAGCTTCCCTGTGCCCACTGTGTGCATTCTCGTTAACCTCTTCAGTATGCAGCCAATTTGCAGGCTATTTCCACACAGAGTGGAAACCCTGACTCTCTGTCACACCAATTTGTGCCCACCTTCAGCCCATGCATGGGTCGTTGCCTGCAAATATAGATGCTAAATACTTGGTGGAAGGATTTCCGGATGAATAAAACATTTTGAAATGCTTTTGAAGAGAACACAACAAAGCTGTATAATAAAAGAGAGCGATTGAGTGCAAAAACTGCTTACAGAGCAAGCACAGATCACTAGGAGAGTTCTTTGCCTTAGTAAGTCCACCGCTTCATGTGTTCCCACCACTGGGCCTTTGCACACGTTGTTTCCTTTATTGACAAGCCTTCTCCTTCTACACACATTCCCTCTTTACCTCCCTGTTTGCCCCTTGATCTTAGCTTGAGCTTCATCACCACCTCAGAAATGTGTTTCTGATCACTGCTCCCAGCCACTCCTCCCTAGCACACACTTCAACCCGATGTATGCATTTTCTTCTAGAGTTCTTTGCCCAGTGTTTTTCTCCATCAGTAAATTCCAAGATTGATTAAAGCAAAATAGACAACATCTGTCCCACTTACCATCTCTTCACTGTACGCAATTCACAGGTTCTTAAAAATGTTGGTGGAAAATAAATAGTAAATAAATAAGTACATTTTTAAAGTTGCTGAATGCACAAACTTTTGGGATATCAGGCTTACAAATACAAACCATTCTTTAAAGTGTAGTGCTTTCTAAGGTGGGATCTCCATGGGGTGTACACTCACTACTGTCCTCTGTCAGGTACAATGAGTGGGTCCCCATCCCCTTGGAATAAATATTATTAAATGATAATCTACAGCATGAACCTTGATCCTGGGCTTGAAGCCTGCCTAATATAATCAGCACTCTGTTATATCCAAGTACTTCCGGTAAGAGCAAGAATGACACAAACTTAAATAGAATAATAGTTGGCACTGCCAGCTACTGACGTGGAGCAACTAAGCTGGACTTTGCACACTCAACTGTTGGGAATGTAAATTAGTAAAACCATTTTACAGTTAGTTCTCATTATCTACTATAGAAGATGTACACTGTAAGCTCATGTAGTTCAACATTTGATCCCCAACCAATCAGAAGCATGGAAGGTTGTGAAATCCTTAGGAGGTAGAGCCTTGTTCCAGGACCTGAGTCTCAGGGCAGAACTCGATACCTGAGAGGCAGGCTTTACATTCTACTGTGTCTCTGCTTGCCTAAGGCAGACACAATGAAATCTGCCACCTTATGATCTCACTACTGTGGCTTAAACTATGAGCTAAAATAAACCATTCCTCAGTTAAGTTGCTTCTTGTCTGGTGTCTGGCCACTGTGAGAATAACTACAGCTGTGTATCCTAAAACATAGGTGCACTTCTGTGTGTGCTACCCAGTAAAATCTCTCATAGGCATGCTTCTCAGTGAGAGTCATAATGGAATAGGAACTAGCATACTCATAATGGAAAAATCCTAAAATAAAAGTGCTGGAGAGGGGGGGGTCTAAAGAAAAAACTGTATGTACTATATAAACTACTAAGTTGATACAATGCTAGGAAGTTGTCAGAACTCCAAGCACTGACATAGCTGGGCCTCAAAACCACAGTGCTGAATAACAATAGGAAAGAAAGGGGTGGACTAGAATACTGGCTGTGAGGAGGAGCAACAGCAGCAAGCATCGCCCTGGGCAGACTCCGGTTACTCCGAGAGAGAGAAGGAGAGGAGGGGAAGTGGTGGCTTTGGAACTATGTCAAGATTGACTTCACCTCTGCCTACACTGCCATTCCTTTTTTATAAAGTAATAAACCAAATATAAGAAAATGTTCAAATGCCCTTAGTTTCAGGACAAGTGCACCAGGCTGTGTGGGTGTGCTTGTTGAAAGAGGGTTCTCTATGTGAACTCTGCATGGTTTGTCTTCTGCTTGGGAACAGGGTCTTGTCATGCCGCCCTGGCTAGCCTCGAGCCTCTCGCTTTAGCTTCCCACCGGCTAAGTTTATGGCATGCACCATGACATCAAGGTTCAGGTGATGTTTTAAATAAGAAATGAGAGGAAAAGAGGAAACAAGGGAATGAGAGCAAGGTGGGGAATAGGAAGGAGGAAGGGCAGGAGAGAGAGCAAGAGAGAGCGAGCGAGAGAGCGAAAGAGAGAGAGAGAGAGAGAGAGAGAGAGAGATTGAGAGGGAGAGACAGAGACAGAGACAGAGAGACACACAGAGAGAGAGATTCTGGCTTTGTTCCTAGACCTCCGACAAAGGACATAAGCTCTCTGTGACCCTCATTTGCAAAGCAAGACTGACAGTGTCCAGAGTTGATCATGAGAATGAATGAGAATCAGTTTTCTCTAAATAACTTTCAGACATCATCCGTGCAGTTATTGCTCTTGGATTATTCCCTAATGCCTTTCTAAATGCATCTTATTCAGAGAAATTCATGTTTATAAAACTGATCAGAGATCGCGTGTGTGTGTGTGTGTGTGTGTGTGTGTGTGTGTGTGTGTGAGAGAGAGAGAGAGAGAGAGAGAGAGAGAGAGAGAGAGAGAGAGTAGGAGTATGTGTGTGCTCATGTATTTTAAACACCCATCTCCCATCTGACCCTAGGAACAAGAATATTTTGCTGTTACTTGAACAAAAATCATACACATGTGTGATGTATGAGTGTATATGCATATCAATTATTTATTAGCTGTGATTACCCTACAGGAAAAGGACTGGGATGATTAGAAAACACAAATAGAAAAGAATCGTCTATGACTTGGTGATTGTTTTTAAGTATGCACAATGTGTGTTGATCACTTGCTCCAAAATCAATATGATTCACTTTAAAATTAATGTGAAGGTCATCCTTAATGCACTTAAAAGGAGGTCCTAGAATCTAAATTCCATAAAGGTTATCAAAAGGTCATGCTGCTGAAGATGTAGCCAAGTGGGAGGGCTGTGTCGATATGTAAAAACCCTGGATTCTCTCCCCAACACCGACAAGGAAGGCATGCAGCTCGAGCACCTGGAGGCGGTGCATCCTACCCCTGTTGCAGTGCCCACTTGTCTTGTTGCTGTTATAAATTGTCTAGGGGGAGGGGAAAGGCAACAGAAGGGACAGAAGGTTTATTTTGTGATCATTTTCAGAGTACAACCTGTCATGGAGGGAAAGTCACGGCAGCAGGAAGCAGGAAGCTGCTGGTCATATGACATCCGCAGTTAGGAAGTAGAGAGAGATGGAGACTTCTACTCAGCTGGCTTTTTCCTTTGTATTCATCCAAGACCCCAATCCAAAGAACAGTGCCATCCATGCTTAAGTTGAGTCTTCCCGTCTCAATTAATCCTTTATAGGTGTGCTCAGAGGCTTGTTCCTGGGTGATTCTAGATCACCCAGTGGGTAAACAGCATTAACCTTCACTCCCGTATTTCCACAGTCAGTCAGACAGACATTTGGGATGAAGGATTCAATTCAGGGATACAGCACTGAATTCCTGAGCCACATCTATTGTAGGATAATGTCAGCATCACCTCTGATGGTTGCATGAGACACAAATAAACTACAACCTGAATATATATTCACATTGTGTCCAGCTGTTTGATTTGTGTGATTTGTGGTGCTGAGTGTCCCCCGAGAAATGCCCATGTGATCCTCTGACATCTGTTGGTGTGCTCAGAAACCTCAAGCCCAAGGCTTCACTGGTTGTCAACAGTCATTTTTGCCTTGGGGATAACCTTGATTCTCTTCTCTCCACAGCAAATATCTTGACAGTCATTATCCTCTCTCAACTGGTGGCCAGGAGACAGAAGTCCTCTTACAACTATCTTCTGGCACTCGCTGCTGCTGACATCTTGGTCCTCTTTTTCATCGTCTTTGTGGATTTCTTGTTAGAAGATTTCATTTTGACCATGCAGATGCCTCCGATCCCTGACAAAATCATAGAAGTGCTAGAGTTCTCCTCCATCCACACTTCTATTTGGATTACGGTCCCCTTAACAGTTGACAGGTATATCGCCGTCTGTCACCCACTCAAATACCACACAGTTTCCTACCCAGCCAGGACCCGAAAAGTCATTCTGAGTGTTTACATCACCTGCTTCCTGACCAGCATCCCTTACTACTGGTGGCCTAACATCTGGACTGAAGACTACATCAGCACCTCCATGCATCATGTCCTTGTCTGGATCCACTGCTTCACCGTGTACCTGGTGCCCTGCTCCATCTTCTTCATCTTGAACTCGATCATTGTGTACAAGCTTAGGAGAAAGAGCAATTTCCGCCTCCGTGGCTATTCCACAGGAAAGACCACTGCTATCTTGTTTACCATTACCTCCATCTTTGCCACCCTCTGGGCCCCTCGCATCATCATGATTCTCTACCACCTCTATGGAGCACCCATCCAGAACCCTTGGCTGGTCCACATTATGTTGGATGTTGCCAACATGCTTGCCCTCCTGAACACAGCCATCAACTTCTTCCTCTACTGCTTCATCAGCAAGCGCTTCCGTACCATGGCAGCTGCTACACTCAAGGCCTTGTTCAAATGCCAGAAGCAGCCTGTACAGTTCTATACCAACCATAACTTTTCCATAACAAGTAGTCCCTGGATCTCACCAGCAAACTCACACTGCATCAAGATGCTGGTGTACCAGTATGACAAACACGGAAAGCCTATAAAAGTATCCCCGTGACCCCACAGGGCTGGCACTCGTGCCTCTGTGTAATCTGTTTCCAGATGAGAGGGTATCCCATCCTCTGGCTGAACAGCTCTCCTTAAGAGTGCTAACCTGATTTCCAATCTCCACAGACTGGGCAGCTCTCAGACTGGCAGATGAGAAGAGATGGAAGAGAAGAAAGGAGAGCATGAATCTTGGTGTTTGGGGTTTTTTTTTTTCTTTTTTATGCACTTATTTTCATAAAATCACACTGACAGCCAAAGTTCCTGCTGGCTCGAAGACTCCATTGGCACTTATAAATGCCATCATATTGTGACCAATAAAGATCATGGTAGAGAAGTAGCTAGTGCTGATACCATCCACAGCCACTAGGAACCAACCACACATGTGTGTGGTCCACCAAGCCACCATGGTGTATAGCTGAGCCACACTCTTCTTCCAAGAGTTGAGGTCATCCATCTTTTCCCTGTGCCATTGCCAGCAGCTAACAGGGCTGACTGATTTGGGGTTTTTTTCCCAAAGGTGCCCTTTGTCCTAGACAGAGGTGTGGTCTCCAAGTGGCCCTGGCAACTCTGGCTGCAGCATGACAACATGGAGAAAGGGACATGTCACATCCCATCCAAACTGTTGCTGGAATGTCTATGGAGAGACTCCAAATCAACATGACTCTGTCCGTTAGACTCAGGGTCTAAGGTGGAGTTTTCTATTTGCCATAATGTATAGATTTTATGTCTCCTCTAAAACAAAGACCCTGCCTGGTGTGGGGGGGAAGGAGGAATTCTTGAGCCCAGAAAAACAAAAAATCAAGCCCACTCTTGCCACTGTTTCACTTCCTCCCCATGTCAGCTGTATACAATCCTTGCGTTCAAAATCATCTTCCTGTGGCACTGCACACGCTTCCCAGAGAAGCCTTTTCTGTGTCAAGTTGTTAGCCCTGCCCCTTGCTTGCTCAAGCCCTCACCAATATTGCTTTACTTGAAGTGACTTCTTAACTGGAGATACTAGTCAGGCAGTCAGAAACTGCAGCTCTTCTGGTGGGAAGGGAGTGTGTAGTTCCCACCACAACCCTGGCATTGCCGGATAAGACCCTAAATACACACAAACTGACATAGAGAGGTGGCTGTGCCAACCACTGGTCTGGCCTTTGATGTAAGTGGCTCAGTCAAGGAAGGAGTGCCAGTTATCAGTAAAGCTGTTTAACTTGGATGCTTCAAAGATACTAAAATTTATTTATTTTTTCCCCTTTCCTGTTCAAGGTAAGAAGAAATCTAGGATGTGGATAGGGGCTTCCCTGAGAATCACCACTTGTATGTGAAGACATATAAAGCAGACATATAGACATGACTATATTAAACTGATGCGTGATGTGCTTTAAAAGGGATATCCACACTAGAGTTGCTCTTATTCTTGCATTTTATTTGTGACCCTTTTCCAGATTCCCAATATTTGAAACCATCCCTAGTTTGGAAGAAATATTCCAAAATGATTTCTGAAAATGCATAATATTTTTGGTGACCAAACTAAACAGTCACCTGAAACACTCAGCCCCACAGGCTTGATTTGTACTGCATTTTCTCTCTAAATTGGAAGGCATGCTCCTATCACCTTAAGGGGTTCTGCAGCAAAGAGATGGGATGGAAGGACCCCTGGAGCAGCACAAGTACCAGACCTCCGCCAAGGCCATTCAGTACTAACCCAGTGCAATCTGAGGTTGCATTGTTCCTATCCCTGGTAAATGGCTTATGGGAGAGTCTCACCAAACCCAATAGTTAGATTCTGAAGTCATTGCAAAAGTGAATGACCTTACGGGGCTATGGTTTCTGTACAGAGTCCTCAGGAAAAAAGACCTCTGAACACCCAAGGAGCTACATTTTGATCCAACATTGCCGATACTTTGGTTGAAGACAATACAGAGTCAGCTGATGTTTAGGGGGTGTGTCCTATTATTGTGATGTATATGAGAACATCAGGACTACCTGGATACAGCAAGCCACGCCCACTGAAAAGTCTGCAGAAGTTACTCATGTGAGGGAAGAGCTGAGTCCTAGTTTCCATCTTGCTTGCTCCCCAGAGCATACGCTCGATGAGTGAAATGTGAGCAAATCCCCCATATCTCTTGAATTGCATTTCTTTCTTTATTTCCCCAAGCATGTACAATGAATGTATGTTCATTAGCTGTGTGTATGACACAATTCCATTGCACTTCCCCCATAAGTAAACATTAACCAAAGGCTACCTATGCTAAGTATATATTATGTGTGTGTGTTTATTTATTTTTTAAAATGCATATCTCTGAAAAATGTTAGTTTGAGCTATACATAAATGATTCAAAGTGCAATATTTATAAAGGTTAAGCAATTCCTTTTTGAGAATGTACACAAGATGAAAAGTAAGTCTTTGACTCTCAATGCTGCCTGCTCTGTGTTTTTAATTGTATGTAAAACAATTATTTATTTAAAAGCTGGGTGTGCACTGGGAATGCTTTCCCCAGACACTCATTTATTACTTTTCTTAACAGTAGAGATTCTATTAGATAGGTGAGGCAGCATCTCTTTCTTCTGACTGCATTTCTATTTCTCTAAGCAATTTCTCAAACTAATCCATAAAAGCACTCCAGAGAGTTGCTATATCTTCTGTTTAAAATACACATGGATACCCTTTTGGTTAGGTTGCTATATATCATAGCCTATATATGTATGTATATATACATATGTATGTATGTATACCTTTTGGGGATATATATATAGATATATATCCTAAAATTTAAGATTTTAAGATTTCAGAAGGAATATTCATTTATTATTGATATTAATAATAGCAAACAATGATGAAGTTGGTTTTTTTTTTTTTTTTTTTTAACTTTAAAGATTGCAAGCCTTTTCTTTCAGGCTAGGTTTGGAAGATGAAGCCTGTCACATAAACAGCTGCTGCTAAGGGCAAACACCTTAGCCTGGGTTTTTGTGGTGCTTCTTTCAAAGACTGTTCACTATCACCTCCATTGCTGTATGATTTGTGTTCTTGGACCTGGTGACAGTGCCACACATGTACATGCTGAGTCTTTTTCTTAACAACTGGAAGCCTGGGGAAAGAGATAAGGGGGGCAGCAGACAAACCATTAAAGATAAGCCATGTGAATGAATGAACGTCCCTGTTCCAACCATCTTGCAATAGGAAAGGGTTATTTTGCACAGCTGGTGCCTACATGTCCAGCATGGGGAACCCTTTGCAAGTGCATTAATTACTCTAATGTTGACTACTACTGCTAAAAAATGGAACATGGGGTTATCACTGAAAACCAGTAAATGCTCATATTTTCTTAACTAGATAATATATTGTGTTTGGACTAGTTTGTATTCTAATAAATTCTAATATGGTGCACACTTGGTGTTTGCTATTTGCATATATGTTCAACCAACTGCAGAATGCTGGTTTTTATTCATATTATTTTTAATTGATAAATCATAATTGTATACAGTTATGGGGTGCAATGTGATGTTTTGATATATGTATTAAATGTGCGATGATTAAATCAAGCAAATTAACACATTGTCTCACTTACATATTTGTGCTGAGACATTTGAAACTTACCTTCGTGTCTATTCTCATGATACATTATTTGGATTAGAGATCTTCTTCTGGGGAACAGGTCTTAAAACATTCCTCTGTCTAATTGAATTTTTGTACCCTTAGGTCAACAGTTCCCCCTTCTTGGCCCCCACTCCCCCAACCTCTGACATCATTCTCTACTTTTATGGGCTCAATGATTTGTTTGTTTGTTCGTTTGTCTGCTTGTTAAAGGGTTTTGTTGTTGTTTCATATGATGTTTGTCTAGGCCTAAGTTGTTTCATTTAGTATAATAGTCCCCAAATATCAAAATACTGATGAAAGTTTTTAATGCATTTATTTATTCGCTTTATATCCTAATATCAGCCCTCCCTCTTCTCTCAGTTACCCCCTCATGTAGATCCTCCCACCATCCCTCCTTCCCCTTCCCTTCTGAGAAGGGGGAGCCTCCTTCTGAGTATATTCTCCCCAACCCCACCCCCACCCTGCCCAGCACATCAAGTCACTGCAGGGCTAGGTGCATCCTCTCCCACTTAGGCCAGACAAGGCAGCCCAGTTAGGGAAATGGGATCCACAGACAGGTAGGCAACAGATTCAGGGGCACTCCCTGCTCCAGTTGTTAGGTTACCCACACAAAGACCAAGCTGCACATCTGCTACATATATGTGCAGGGGACTTAAGTCCAGCCCTTGTATGGTCCAGCCCTCTTTGGTTGGTAGTTCAGTCTCAGAGTCCCCTAGAGTTCAGGTTAATTGACTCTGTTGGTCTTCCTATAGAGTCCCTGTCCTCTTCGGGCCCCTCAATCCTTCTCCCAACTCTTCCATGAGACTCCCCGAGTTCCATGTGATGTGTGGCTGTGGGTCTCTGCATCTCTTTCTATTGACTGCTGGGTAGAGCCTCTAAGAGGACAGTTATGTTAGGTTCCTGTCTGCAAGCACAACAGAATATCATTAATAGTGTCAGGGATTGGTTCTTGCCCATGGGATGGGTCTCAATTTGGACCAGTCATTGGTTGGTCTTTCTCTCTGTCTCTGCTCCATCTTTTTCCCTGCACATTTTGTAGGAGGACACATTTTGGGCCGAAGGTTTTGTGGGTGGGTTGCTGTCCTTATCCTTCGTCTAGAACTGATGAGAGTTTTTAAATGAACATTTTACTTACATGTTGTGTTAAATATTAGCATAAAACAGAATCCAAGGCTAGAGAGATGGCTCAGCTATTAAAGGCTAGGTTCAAAACAAAACTAAAAAACAAAATGAAACAAAACAAACAAACAAGCAAACAAAAACCAGAATCCTACCTGCCTTCATGTTGGTCATATGGATTGCAGAAAGTTAGACCACAAAGTTCTGCTTCCTGTAATCCTAAATTGCTCATTACTGGATATAAATCTGGGTTCTTTTGTGATCGTATCCTCTGTGCATCATTGAGGCATTAAAGTCTCTAATCATAAATAGAATTAGCACATGGAAAAGTGCTCAAACTTCCGCATCAGGCAGTTGTGGATTCATGTCCCAAGTGTACCACTGACCAGATGTATGACTTCAGCATGTCCTTCAAGGCTATAACCTGAAGAATTGTCCTAATCTGGAAAGCACTACTAACTGTGATTTTTAATTTCTCTGCAAGGCATGTAGATGCTCTTGTGGTGACACACCTACAATTTGGAGTGGGACACTGTGGGCTGTGTGACCTTGGCAATGTTCTCACTCTCTCTAAGTCTCAATATCCCCTTCACAATGGGAGCTGATTACACTTCCGGTAAGTACCTCACAGGGTGCCTATCAGTATCAGGATTTTTACAACTTCCTTGCACACACAATACTTTACGGGTGAGGATGCTAAATGTGAAGGGGTAGTGGATAAGTCCAGATTGAAGCCTCGGTCACTCTGTCTGTTACCCGCTCACTGTCTCTCACTGGACCATCTGAGGCCTCCTCCAAAAGGTCACATTATTTTTACGCCCTTTTTCTATAGTTGGGAATATTGTGTAGGTTTGCAGCTCTTCAAGCCCAGATCACCCGAGCATGAGATATATTATAACTGCATCATAATTAAAACACACGACTTGACATTTCTCTGTAAAGTGGAACTTTTCTTTAAATTGATTCTATCAGCTCTCAAACTCTCTATGCATTTTCCCACACAAACCACCATCAATTCTGACAGCCACCCACAAACTATTGTCACAATCCATCTTTGCATCAGCCTAGAGACTGAACATGACATAGCTGAAGAGAGGTACAGAACAGCAGGGGGGGACACTGAAAGGGTCACAGTATCTGCTAACCATGGGCAAGGATCCTCATTAACTATGCTCACCAGCTCAGAGAGGCAGGGTAAAAGTGAGCTGATGGAGGCTGAACTGTTAGATAATGAGCCTTTTATTAATACATTCTGCTAAATGATGGCTCAGCCTCCTTGGAGGGTGTGCAATTAATCCAAATACGTGCCAGACACAACAAGAGGGATGAGTGGCTTGTATCTACAGGGGTAAATAGATACTGTGAATATCATGGCTTTGTTGGGAGAATGTGTGCCAAAAAGGAAAGAAAAGAGTTCCACAGTTTCAAAAGAGCAAATAGGGCAACAGAGAGGGGAGAGACCTTGTCATGAACTCTCTGCACAGGGTGTTTACCCTGTGCGTGAGTGCTGTTACCTACACAATGACGGTGGTGACACAGTATTTCTTTCAGAGTGAGATGTAACCAAAGCAAGTGAGTTAAAAGGGCTGCAGAAGGGGTTTGTACTGAATCCAAAGAAGAAACCTGCATAGAGATGTCTATTAATGCTACAAATGAGCTTCAGTGGCAGCTCTGAGTCCGCTTTCTCTGTTTCCATTTCAAAACAGATTCTGTATCACAGAGAGCCAAATCACACTCAGATGATTCAATGTAGAGACTTCTTCAGTCAGAGACTCTTAAGGATGGTCTGAGCAAGATTTAAAAACCAGTAAGCACTGTTGAGACACCTGAGGAATAATGGGGAAGCCCCTCCCCCCCACCATGACAGCGATGAAAGAGTGGAACTTGTAGCTGCATGTGAGCTGGCATCTTGGAAGGGGGGCTTTCTAGAAAGGAGCTCTTACATACTGCTGTCACACTTAATATGACAGAGGAACGGTAGGGCAATGTTCGTTGAGCTCTCCCTTCTTTTAATGTCTACATAAACGCCTACCACTGCTGACACTCCGACAGAAGTCCACAAGGAAGAGAGAGCAGGTGGTTCAGCTCTAGATACCAGATCCCCAAGCAGCAAATGAAGAATAAATCAAGGATAGAACGAGACAGGGAGCAACTACAAAATAAACAGCAAAAGTTGGAGTTTTATTTTACTGTCATTGAATTCTTAGAGAGACAGTGAGGCTCTTTGAAATTTTAGCATCCAAAGATCCAAAAAGGAATCTAAGACCCCCCCCAAATATTCCCCTTACTCAAGAGCATAGAGCGTAAGTGTTAGTAAACACGATTTCCAGTAATCTCACTACATATTTTCCAAAAACACAAAGGGCATCATACAACTTTCACGGCTAGCTTTAAACTTTCATGGTTAGAAATTCCTCATATTAATCCTCAGTATTTCCAAGATCAGACTATCAACTTAAATAATGTCTAAGAATAGAATGCATGCAGTCATTCATTGAAAAACCACTGGGCCCTGGGCATCCCTTTAGTCGTTTATTGATTTGACTGATATTTATTAAACTATGCCATGTGTCAAAATCTATTCCAGTCAGTAATTTGTTAGTGAACAAGACATATAAGCCTCTTATGGAAGGTTTTCTCCACAGGGAGAGATAGTATTGGAGAAAGCAAGTTAGATTAAAGCAGGCAGGGATGAGCACTGAGGCCAGCAGTACAAAGCCATCCAGGTCAGACAGGAACAAATAACCCATTCAAGGAAGCTCTGTCTGAGAAGGTGGCCAAAGAACTGGAGCCCATGTATCAAAGAAAACAGCCACAGACAGCAGGGGGACTGGAAAAGAGACGGTCCTTGAGATGTAAATGACCTTGAGTGCTAGGTGGATTGCAGAAGACTGGAACGGCAGATGCATCCTGGTCTAGCAAAGGAGTGTTATGAAACAAAGCTGGGCAGGGTGGCAAGAGCCAAATCATGCAGAGCTTTGTGCCCTGGTCAAGACCCTGGAGGGAAACCACTGAGCACCTCAAGCAAGGAACCAGCGTGGTCACCTCACCTCTATCCGCATGACCTGTCCTCATGCACTCAACTCCATTTTACAGGAGAAAAAAGAAAAACAGAGTCTCGTGGAAATTAAATTAAATGTACTCAAGATGACAATGAGTAACTCATGAGTTGGTATTTAAGTCCAGGCCTGCCTTCTTCCAAAAGCCGCTTCAGCAGGCCACCTTGACATGTTGTCATTGACATCCCCACGTTCCTGGTCCTGAATTAGCAGTTTGGTCCCATTAGCCTTTCCTCATCCAAACTTGATATTTAGGCTACAGTCATTCTCCAATCCCATTAATGAGGAATCTGAAATCATCCAGGCATAATACCCTGTGGTTCCTCTTCATGACCTAATTTGTGTGTTTGATGAAATCTGGCAGAGCTGCATTTCAGAACTACAAATAGATAGAAATAAAAGTGAGGAAAGCAAAAACAAGTATAAACTTTTACATTTTCTCTGGATTACTCTCAGTAATGGTATTTTTTATGTCATCACTGTTTTGTAAAGGCTTTCACACAGAGATTTTACCCCTTTAAGATTAGCCATTGTGTGCTGTCTGATGTTCTAAAACTGTCCAGACTGATGAAGCATCTGAGGAAATTCTAGATATGGAAATTGAAAGTTGCCTTCTCTCTTCCCATAAAGAAAACCTGTATTACAATTGTGTGTGTGTGTGTGTGTGTGTGTGTGTGTGTGTGTGTGTGTGTGTGTACTTGAGAATGTCAAGATCAGAAGTCAACTGTCTCATTTTTAGGAACTGTCTGCTTTGGTTTGGGGTTTGTTTTGTTGTTGTTGTTGTTGTTGTTGTTGTTGTTGTTTCACTTTGTTTTTTGAGACAGAGACTCTCACTGGGTCTCAGCTGATTTTACTAGGTTGACTGGCCAGCAGGCCTGGGGGATATTTTTGGCCCCAGCCCCCCCCCACTACCACCACCCCGCACTGGAATCAAAAGTGCATGACATTGTACCTGGCTTTTTACATGACTCCTGGGACTTGAACTTCCACCCTCATGCATACACAAGTGCCACTTACCCAGCTCCTGTTATCTGTCTTCTTAGAAGGCCTAGGATGGAGTTTCTTACACAATCCATTCCCACTAGGACTTTGCACCTGTCAGCAACATCTGCATCACCTGCAAGCTTTTTGGAAATGTAGAACTATAAACACAGACCTAAACAAAGTCAATTGATGAAACATCTGGATTTTAAAAACATCCCCATGTGATTCCTACATTTATTAAATCTGCAGTAGCCTCACATTGTCATACTTTAAACCAATGGTTCCTCACCCTTGGAGAGCTTTGAAGAATTCCGATTTCAGAATGAACTACCGAGATCAGTGTTTTTTAAAGCCTTTCAGATGATTTCACTATAAACAAGGTGACTTCTTCAGGTAAAATGATATAACCATGGTATAAAAATAAAGCCTTCATCATCCAGGAGAGACAGAGATCATTGCAACAGATGCACGAATGATAACAAGAATTCTCAACATATACTATTGTCTAAACTAGGTATCTAATCTCTTTAGTTAAGAAACAAAAGTTGGGGGTTAAAGCCTGCTATCTTCATGTTGAGGCTTTCCCCTCACCTAGCTATGGCTGAAAATAATATATAACAATACATAATAATATATAATAATAATAATAGCTCTTTCACAATATAGTTCAGGGTTGGAAAGCCAAGCCTATGTTTGCACACCTCCAATCTTATAAAAATTGCCCCTGAGAAATGCCAAGCTTTTACAGGGAGCTTTTACAGTATTTTTATTTTAGTGATTCCCAAGCCTCAGCTACACTTTAGATTCCCCTAGTGTTGTTAAAAACATGCTTCCAGATGCTATGCCAACATGTGTTCAATTGGAACCTTCAAGAAGAATCCAAGGCATCTGAGTCTTCAAAATCATGCCCAAGTGATTCCAAAACCCAACCAAGATGTAAACAATTTTGCCTACTCAGTGATACTTTGCTAGCCACAGGAACTTATAAATTACAACTCTCCACAACAGTCTGTCATGTGTCCCCCCACCAACTCATACTCCATATTTGGTTGAGATTTCACCATGAAGCTCAAATGCAGCTTATAAATGATAGGTATCTACCAGCCATTCTGAATCTGGAACAGGCTGTGAGACAGATTCAAGAATGGACTGATAGGGGCTGAGGTCAGGCTCTGTTTCTAGAAAGATGGATTAGATGATCTTGGTTGAACCCAAGGTCAAAGGAATCTCATCCAACTAATTTAGATGTTGAAGCAAACACCCAGGTAAGGTAGGGCTTCACAGAACACAGTTGTTATTATCACTGCAAGCAGACTCTGCATTCCAGACTGATGCCAAGAGAAGACAGTTAGAGATGAGACTTCAGACCATCTTTGTGAAGTCAAGCTTGGAGTATATTATAGCTAGTGTTCTGAATGGAAGACAGAGCATATGAAGAAATCCTCCTTCCTGTGGACAGGCTAGCCTGAGGAACAGAGTGAAGAGTGTTGACTCACACACAAGGCATCCCTTCTTCTAAACTGTACAATCAATCAATCACAGCACAGGGAGCCACATTTCATGGCGTTGAAATTGAATGTGGAGTGATGGGTGGCCTTCCTTCCCCACTGAAGGTGAAGAGAAAGAGCAGTATGGAGATAAATTGACTTTTAAATGACTGAGAGTAGGACAAAGAGCTCCTGCAGTAAGCTAGTGCAGAACCAGTGGAAAAGGAGCATGGTCCCCTATGCTCATGCCTCTTGACCTAGGGAACCTAACAAAACATGGTCCAGGAATTTCACAACCCACAGAGAAGCAGCCAAGTACTCTATATTGTAAAGATGCTTTAAAAAAGAAAAGATACCTCTGGTCCTATGTCCTCAAAGTATAGTTTGGCTATTGGACATCTTCAAAGACACACTTCTATCCTTGGGAACAGAGGTCCTTAATCTTGGTATCCTCACCTCTCCAAGTTCTCACAGTTTCCTAAAAACTCTGGGATCAAAATTAATTTTAAATGAATTTGACTAACACAAAATAGGACTTTTAGGAGTGAGCAAATATGGGGCCCAAACTGGACACATAAAGCTCTGGAACGCATGTGAGCAGCAGGTGCCTGTTGAGAGGACCATGAAGATACAGGTTCAA
Source organism: Uromys caudimaculatus (assembly GCA_028551405.1). NCBI lineage: Eukaryota > Metazoa > Chordata > Mammalia > Rodentia > Muridae > Uromys > Uromys caudimaculatus. The sequence goes on from CM052703.1 coordinate 77,745,762, forward strand.
ATCCCGGCTCCTTCACTGTGTAGCTGAGGGATGTCAAGCAAGCCTCTTCCAGTCCCTTAGTTCCTGCTTTGTTATCTATAAGATGAAAATAACAATGCAACTAACTCCAAATGGGGACTAGTGGGATTATGTTTAAGATGTTGAAAATCTCTAGAAACTACTAACAGAGATGTTTAAAATATATCATGTATATTTTCCTGTACAAGAATGCTGAATGTTCAGAGACTTCTCTCAGCACCTGGGCCCACTTTGAGTTAATGAGCCACTTCCAAGATAAAGGGTTTAGCTATACTGTGTCCTGGCCCTCTGTCTTTCCCAAAGAAGAGGAAAGTATATCATTATTGCCGTGATCCAGTGGCAGTCCTTGAAAAAGACAGAGCATCAAGGGTTTGGATGGAAGAAGGCAAGCCATCCATCACTGCATGTTCTATTCCACTGTCATGATACAGCTCCCACTTCCACCTGAGCTCTTTCAAACAGCTTTCATCCACTGCTCACCTCTACAGTTGAAACTTAAACATCAGGATGAAGTAGCCACTGTTGCATGAAGGCTGCCTGCCTGCCTCATTAGGGTTTTTGTCACTGAGTTCCAGTGACGATAGAAATTTAAGAGGTCTTATTGGTGAGTGATAATACAGGTCACCTGTCTATGTCACATTATGTCAAGTATGTCTCTAAGGCTCTGAGCTGGAATACAAATATCCCCCAGCATGAGACAAGGGCTTCACATTATTATGAATTAATCATAAATATCTGATTTCTAGGAGCTTACCAGGAAATGACTCTCAGATTTCTTGTGTATGTGCCTCTTAGTGTAACTGATTATCTGGGGCAAAATGCTATTCTATGACAGGGGACAGGCCACAACCATGAGAGAAAAGGGCATGGTCTTCCCCAAAGAGTGAGGTCATTGCAACATCAGTAGTCACAAGGAAAGGCAGTCATCAGACAAGGAAAGGAGAGATGGACCTGAGAGGCAGCAGAGGACCCAGCCCTCTTTCTTCTCATTTGCTTAGCCTGCCTGTCAGCATGAACATTCCTGAGGCAAAGGTAAAGGCAGAGTTTTCAATCAGAGGTGAAAAAGGTTCACTCAGTAGTCTTCCTGAGACCCAACTCATGAGATAAGTCTACCTAGAGAGGTCTCTGCTTTAAGTTAGAGCATCCTGATGAAAGGACTCTGTTAATATTCTGCCAAAATCTCAGACCAAAGTCTTGCTCTACTATCTCATCCAGCCTCAATGAAATGGAAATGTTCAGTGAGTGTACCCCTAGGTAAGGCCACTAGCGCTCGGAAGCAAGAGCTCTCCTGCAAGGCAAAAATGATTCCAGCATGAAATTATACAACTCTTCTTCCTCACAAAGAGACTCTGTAGCCACCCTCAGCAGCAGATATTCTATCCCCTCACTGAGGCTTTAAAACAGTACAGAGATTGGAACCACTGGATGCTTGGGGGGATGGAGAAGACTCCAAACATGCTGCTCATCTCCCCTCTCTCAATAGCAGCATTGGGATGCTTGCTTTTTGTGTTGATGCCCACTTTCTCCCAACTTTCTTTCAGAAAGGATCTCATCTTCTAATTCCCTGTTTAATCAATGCCAGTGTCACTAAGGGGGAGAGAAAGAAGGGATGAAGGTTTAATATCCCGCTTAGCAAGGTGGTCTCAGCTCCACACCTAATTCTTTCTTTCTTTCTTTCTTTCACCCTGGATAAATCAGTCCTTGCTCTCCATTTCAGCATCTTCTAAACTTTCAAGTAGATCTCAAATTTCATTGTTTCCTTCCAACTCAAATAATTTCCTTCAGTGTCCTTTTCTCCAAACCATGCAGTCATTCTTCAAAGAATGTGCTTCTTCCCAAACACACTTCAAGCAAGGATGTTTTCCCCAAGCTCGGCAATTTCACTGCTGTGTGTCCTACCTCTCCGGAGTGAGATAAGAAGGCAAACAGAATGGAATGGGGGGAGATAATTCCCAATTAATTTAGATACTTTTAATTAAATTATTTCCAGGGTGTTTTTGTATGTTTGTTTGGTTTTTTTTATTTTGTTTTTGGGGGGTTTTGTTTGTTTGGTTGGCTTCGTTCAGTTGGTTGGTTTGGTTTGGTTTAGTTTTAGTGATTTTGTTCTTGGTTACTTAGCTAGTTAATTTGCTAGAAGTCCACTTTCAAATACCAAAACGCTCAGAGATGTGCCTGAATGAGCAATAGACTCTAAACAAGTCATGAAAATCAGTAATTGCTGTGTGTTGGCTCTTTTACAAATGTACATTTATTGAATCCATCATTCATTGGTCTTTCATAATAACTGTTTTACTAAAAATACTCATGGCCTGCTTATACCTCTTATGCATTGTGAAGGTCATGTTCTATGACATCTGGATCAGTAGGATTTCAGTAAACTTAACACACACAAACACACACACACACACACACAACACACACACATACACCCACACATGCACAAATATAGAAAGCAACAGAGAGAGAGACAGAGACAGAGACAGAGACACAGAGAGGGACAGAGACAGAGATCAGATTGTCACTACAATGGATGGAATCCATCCTGACTTCCCATGTATCTCTCAGAGTGTAAGTATCTCAATCCATGGGAAAGCGCTAACACCTAAAAGCATAAATTTTTCATGTAACTTAACCCAGAAACACACACCCACTACTTCAGCTGCTCCAAGGTTGTACAGTCCCTATAACACCAGGGGATATTTATACTATTTACCACATACCATTATATGAATGATTTAGTGGACTTTACTCTCAATTTCATCTTCTTCATTAATTTTCCAACTTAAGCTCTGTCAGTGGACAGTTTCAAGTTCCTCTTAATTCATGGAGAATTCATCTCAGTAGGAAAATATATCTCTATTAAGAATGATAAACGCGAAATGTTTGCTTATTCCTAGTATTCTGCTAGAGTTGGCATTTTTGATTGATACTAATAATTCCCTTGATCAAAATAGCAATGTTTCTTATGCTAATGGAATTAACATTTCACTTTTATATTATAGATATTAAACACCTTCTCTCTGATTGTTTAAAAATGCTTTTCAGAGCTTGCTCAGATAATTACCCAAACTTAGGAATCAATGACAGGGAAGGAAGGCAATGGTGTTTTCTATGCTGCTGCTGCTGCTGCTGCTGCTGCTGCTGCTGCTGTTGTTAATGTAAATGGCTCAGCAGTAAGCTTGCTAAGTTCATAAAGATGTATTGTGTTCAGAACACATAAAATCTCCAATTACTTTGAGAGTTATAGGTGAATATTTTACTTTGGGAATTTCTTGTAGTATTGTTGGTAGTGACTGTTGACAGCATACTGCCTTCTTTGTCACCAGCATGATGTCACATTTCACTTACTGCTGCCTTCCAGAAAGCTGTAGCCTCTACACCATACCTCAAGCCTCCCCCATGTGACTGCCATCGACTTTACAAGGTGAAACTCCAGCTGAAGCTGAAATAACCTTGTGCCCATTGTTATAGCCAGGTGAGGTGATATTTGTAATCCCAACACTAGGGAGGCTAAGACAGGACTGAGAGTTAGAAACCAACCTAGGTTATAGAATGAGACTGTCTTACAAACTCAAGGAAGAAGAAGAGAAATAATTTGGGAGCAGACCTAAGAAGACTCTGTCTGTGTGTGTGTGTGTGTGTGTGTGTGTGTGTGTGTGTGTGTGTGTGTGTGTGTGTGTGTGTGTGATGAAATACTGCACAGCCATAAAAATGAAATTGTACCACCCGTGACAGGAATGGATCCAAGGACATTGTGTTGGGTGACATAAGCCATGTGACAGAAGAAGGATGTGTACAGTGTTGCTGAGAAATAGAATATGGACAAAGTCAATCTCACACAAACAGAGAGGATAGTGGCTAACAGAAAGGGTAGAGAAGGAAGGGAGCTGTCCAATGAGCACAGTTACAGTTAGATAAGTAAAACTGGAAGTACACTTCACAGTGGGATGCTGTAGCCAATAATACTATACAATGTGTTTCCAAGTAGCTGAAAAAGAGGATTTTCAACATTTCATTATAAAGAAATGTCAGATGTTTGAGATATTGGTGCAGAAAAATGGCAGTAGTTAATGTATGAAAAACTTAGTGTTCCTTCAGGAGGTACACAATAAAAGACCTTGAGGTTATGCTGTGTTTTCAGGTAACCTCAACAAGTGAGGGTGTCCATGCATACTGTGTGTGTCCATTCAAATGCTCAGAGTTCTTTTCAGACGCAAGGCACTCCATTTGACTCACTACCTCCTGTTCTAAGAATTAATCTGGTTTTTTTTTTTCAAATTGTTGACAAGTCATGCAAAGATATGTGAACAGAAGTTGCAGCCTTATTTAGTAATAATAAGATTTGAGGACTTTTCTAGGGGCCCATCAATAGGAAATGCCTTAAATAAGGTATCGTGTACCTTTATAAACAAAAGTATTATGCAGCCATTTAGGAGTCTATCTCTTATGAGCAAAGGATTTGATGAGGGCTCCAGATTGTGTGGAAGGACAATAATTATAGCAGCTGAGCTTAACTAAGACAAAGCCTGCCGTGCCTGTGAGTTTCCAGTGATTTCTCACAATGCCATTCACTAAAGCTGGTGTTGGACCCTACTATTAAGGTTGTAGTCTACCATGTCCAGACAGCATTCCTGAGTTCAATGCAAAAATGGAAGACTCCTTTTACTTAGTGGGGATTCTTCTTCTCTGCTTGATCTGGGGACCCCAAATCTTCTACCTGAGAAATGTCATAGTCTTTGGCAAAATTGCAGGTTCAGCTTCCTCTCTCAAGATAAGAACCTGCTCAGCAAGCATCTGGGATTCCTAGAATGCCTCTCTATGCAAATGAGGCATTCCCAGTATGTTAAGCTGTAGCCAATGATTTACTTTCACCCTGAAAACTCCTTCCCACTCTCCAAGGTTCATATATAGGCCTTGTTCACTCTTTATAAAGTGTATGTTTCACTGAATGTGGTCTAAGAGAGCTGTAACACTCAAATGCTTGAAGAAGGCCTTTTCCCCCAGTACTTACTGCCAGACCAGGATCCTGCTGACCCACCCATTCCAGACTTCGAGTCATCCTTTCCCGTCCAGTGTGTAGTGACCCCTGGCCTGCATACCCCAAGGGAAGAACTGGAACTCAGAACCACAGACTGGATTTCAATGAGTTGTGCCTGAAAACATGGAGGGAACACTGAATGAATGAGAGGGTTTGGAGAGAGAAGGAGACATCATGAGATCCAAGCTCATGCTGGAGGCAGGGATGATAAACAATTCTTTGGAAGTATATGTTTTCTTTTTGTTTCATGAAATTGTAAAAAGAAGTTACCGAAGGGGTAAATGGGTGCCATATTAATCCACAATACAGAAGTAGCTAAAGTGTGTAATGATCAGGTATTATCCTTAGCCTTGGCATCCTGTAGAGTCAGCAGAAGCCACGATTAAAATGCCCCATCAGTTATACTGTCAAAAATGTTTGATGTCTTGCTTCTATGCGTTCACCTACTTCTCTGTTCAGGACTTCAGAGAGTGTCATATATTTCAACAACATTTTTGCATGTTCCCCATCTACCAGTGGCATCCTTCCTATTCCTGATCTCTTGCCTCAAATCTCCCTTGTTGAGTGTTTTGAGCATGATAAATTTCAGAGGACATGTCGTCTGCCATTACTAACAAAAGCCACCAAGAATAAGCCATCAAAGGCGCTAAAGTGATGTGGGTGTCTAAGGAGAGATGGAAAGATGTTTCATTTCTAGATTGGGTCACTTTGGGATGTATTGGAAGTGATGAGTGAAACTTGTATCTGTGGCTAGGTATTTAGGGAGGGTTCAGAAAACTTTGGGTGGGCCCTAAGTGGCAGGAGCAATTTTCTAGAGACAGGTATTCAAGGGTTATACCCAGGCCCTTGTTTCTATCCTGTTGTTGGCATCCTGGCCCACCATGATGTAGCAACCTCTACCACACACTCCTGAAGCCACGAACTGAGTCGTTCCATGCCTTCTTGCCATGATGGAGTGAAACTCTCTGAAACAGTGAGTCACCATGAACCCTGTTTCTTTCCAAATGCTCCTCCAGGGATTCTGTCACAGCAAAATAAAAGTCACTAATGGAAGGGATACTTAAAAGGTGGCAGTGTGTTATCATATGATTCTTTCTCCAAGGATACACTCTAGGTAGAAAATCTCATGCACGGACTCAAAGAGTTCAGTGTTTACTGGATCACTGTTGCAGTACCAAAATAAGTAGAAATGACCGGTTTGTCTATACACAAAAGAATGAGTTAATAAATGCACTACTATGCCACCCTGCAAATAAACTAACACCATCTGTAACATCCCCACTCTAGACCCAGCCCTAGTTAGCTTCAGCTGTCAAAAAGAAATAACGGGAGTAAACTGGTGCCATATTAATCCACAATACAGAATGACACAGGGAATCATAACTGAGGAATTTCAAGATGAGCTTGTCCTTGACTGTGCCTCTTAGAAATTGTCTTGATTGACATGGGAGGTCCTGGACTACTGTGGGCAGTACTATCCCTAGGCAGGCAAGCCTCAATTGTATAAGAAAGATAACTGATCATGAGCCAGAGAGTGAGTCAGGAAGCTGCATTCCTCCATGGTTTCTACTTGAGATTCCTGCCTTGAGTTCCTGCCCTGACATCCCTCAGTGACAGATTTGTTCCAGGAAGTTCGAGCCAAATAAACCCTTTCCTCCCCCAGGTTGTTCTGTGTCCGAGTGTTTTATTGCAAGAACAGAAAGTGAATCAAATTAGACCTCAAAAAGAAAATGCTGAAAGTTGATGGTGTGTGATATGATTCCTGCAACATCACTGGAGATGCTAAGTTCTAAACCTTTAGTACTGATGGCTTCTTAGACAAGAGGGAGGAGATAACATGGGGACAGACACAAGAAGGCAGCAACCCCATCTAGTAGGTTTCATTACTTACACAAACAAGGCAAGATGTCAAACTATCATGAGGTTGAGTGTGCCCACTGGTTTTTTCTTATGACTTTCTGTACACTTCCTACTTTTTATAATAATGTGGCAGATCTATCCTAAAATAACTTAAATGAGTCATGTTTATGTAATCCCCTCCCTTTGAGGACAGACAGAACCTGTGATTTGGTTAGAGAGTGATTATTCTTTTTTTAGTACTGGGAGCCGAACTCAGAGCCTGCCATATGCTGGACAAGAGTTCTCCCACCAAGCAATAGTCTGATCTCTTTTTAATTTTTCTTTTGAAACGGAGTCTCACCAGGTTGTCTAGGCTGGTCTTGAACTCACAGAAATCTAGGCAAGTTGTGGGCTTACCTTTCACCATCAGGACTAGCCCTGTGGTTTCTTTTAGTTTATTAACACATCACAATGGTACATACTTCAGGACACAGTGAGGCATTCCGGCACATGAATACATTGTGTAATGATAACTCCTGGGTGATTGGCATATCCAGCTGTGCAGGTTTTATCTTTTATTTGCATTGGGAATCCTCCCTATTCAACATTTGAATAGGCAATTAATTGTTGTAAATCAAGGCTCTACCAAGGTTATCTAGGACAACAGAGGCTATTTCTTCAACAACACCCTTGTAGCAGCTAACCACACAATCTCCATCTCTTTCCCTCACATCTGCCCAGGCTTAAAGTGATCATGGTTGTGTTCTCTTTTTCTGTGAGTCTGATATTTTAATATGTTCTCACATATATGTGAGAAGAGGTAGCATTTGTATCACTCCATCCTAACAAGTAGAATACGTCAGAGGCAGTGGACCTCACCCCTGTGGTTAAGTATGTCACATCAGGAGATATGCACCACCCATGATTGCTTCATGTCATGTAATTCTCTGCCTAAATAAACTAGATTGACATAATTGAGCTGGATTTTAAAACAAGATGTCGTGCTATGAGAATGTCAGGTAGCAGGGAACTATGAGTAGCCCTCTAAGACCTGAACACTACCCCTAGCTGATGTCACTAAGAATCATAGACCCACAGACATAGAGGTAGCAGAAAAAAAAAATTCTGGCAACAACCTGACAGACTTGGAATCACATTTCCCCTACCTAGACTCAAAATGAAGCCAGGGGAAGCAATTCATTCAATAAAATGCTTGCTGTGCCACCATGAAGGCCTGGGTTCAGACCCTGGAAACTGTATCAAAAACCTGGATATGGTGGTACATTCCTGTAATCCCAGAACCAGGAAGGAAGAAATAGCAGATCTCTGAGTTTCACTGACCAGCCTGCAGCTCACTTATAAAGCTCTAGGTCAGTGAAGGACTCTGTTCCAGAAATGGCATGGATGGTACCTGAAAAACACTTGAGGCTGACCTCTGGTCTACACACACACAAGTGTGCACACACAAACACACACAGAGAGACAGAGAGAGAGAGAAAGAGAGAGAGAGAGAGAGAGAGAGAGAGAGAGAGAGAGAGAGAGAGAGAGAGATGGGGGAAGACAGACTCCAGATGAAAACACAGTCCAGCCAATTTCTTAAGCAGGACTCAAGGGATTGATCAATATTCCTGAGAATGTTTATTTGAATGAGTAAAGACTTATTTTTGGTTGACAGTTTTGCCAATTTCAGTAGTTGTTGGCTGGAATATTGCTTTGAAGCCTGTGGTGAGACTGAGCATCATGGTGAGGAACAGGTGAATGGACCAAAGCTGCATACCTTATGGTAAGCAGGAAGGGGGAGGGAGGGAGAGAGAGACAGAGAGAGAGAGGAAGGAGGAGGAGAAGGAGGAGGAGGAGGAGGAGAAAGAGGAGGAGGAAGAGGAGGAGAAAGAGGAGGAGGAAGAGGAGGAGGAGGAGAAAAAGGAGGAGGAGGAGATGGAGGAGGAGGAGGAAGAGGAGGAGGAGGAGGAGGAGGAGGAGGAGAAAAAGGAGGAGGAGGAGATGGAGGAGGAGGAGGAACCAAGGTTCCAAATCCCTTTAAGGGCACATTCCCGATCCCAACTTCCTTGTACTGGGCTTCCCTTTTTAAAGTACGACCACTTCATAAAACCACAAGCTGGGGATCAAACCACTAATGCATGGCCTTTGGAGGATATTTCAGAATGAAAGTACAGCACAGCCTCCAGAGACCAAAGCAGAGGGCAAGGATGTGTTGTATCTGCACCTGCGATGGCAGGCAACAAAGATCATTGATCGGTGCTATTCTAAGGCACTCAGCATAACTCATCATTGGACAATTGAGAATGATTGCAAATAACATATCTGTGGAAATAAACTGGAGCCAGAGGATTCCCAGAAAACTGTGATGGGATGTCATAATGTCCAAGTTTCAAGAACAGGGAAGTAATTTGCAAGACAGATGATCTAAAGACCAAGGTACAGGGTGACCTAGAGATCAGATCCCCTTTGACTTCAGTAGATTCAGAACACTAGGCAGGGCAAAGTGGCTGCCATAGGTAATGGAGACAGCAGAAAATGAGAAATTTGAAACAGCTGGCCATGACGTTTAACTAGAAGCAAGATTGCAAAGGACAGAGCTACTTGCTTCTTGAGAGAATGAGGCTGGCCACAGATAGATGGGTGTCTCAATAGTTCTGCATCCTACTGTGATTCAGTTCAATGGTTCTCAAGCTTTGATGTACACAAGACCTACTTGTGTACAAATAACTTTCCAGAAGCACCCACAGCCATTATGTAGCCAAGCAGTAGAACGCTGTTCTACAGAAAAGGGGAGCAAGTACCAATAAGTGGATGAACCTCAAATAAACAAACAAACAAGCAAACAAACAAAAAACAGGAGCTGGAGAGATGCTGCCAGTGGTTAAAAGCACTGGCTGCTCTTCCAGAGGACCCAAGTTTGATTCCCAGCACCCACATGACTGCTTACAATTACCTGTAACTCCAGTTCCAGGTGATCCAATGCCCTCTTGTGGCCTCCACGTGCCCCAGACTGAGGTATATAAATGCAGGCAAAACATTCATACACATGAAATAATAATAATAATTTTAAAACATAATTCAAAATGGAGATAATGTACAAAGTATCACTACTGCGTGAATCAATTTATGTGACATGGTCTAAGCATGTAAGTACAGGCAAGTCTGTGGAGATAGAAAGTAGATCAGTGGTTCCCTGGGGTCGGAGGTGGAAATAACAGGTGACTAAAGTGGTTTTCCAGTTTTCTGTGAAATGAGCTTTCCAACTCATTTGTCCCCAGACCCCTGGCAGTCTGCTTTTCTGATATCTTTGTCTCCTCAAATGATACTTGGGTATGACATACCGCTGAGGGTTACACACACCTGGCTCCTTTTCATGGGTAATTTATGGACAACCTTGCCCACTGAGACTTAGAAATAAAAACTGCTTCCAGGTCCTTTATCTCACAAGCTTCTTCCAATCAACACTGGAGATACATTCAAAACCTCAAAACAGAAGTGCTTTTGAGTGTGTGTGTGTGTGTGTGTGTGTGTGTGTGTGTGTGTGTGTGTGTGTGTGTGTAGTGCAGGTAGGGGTTTCCACATGTAGATGAGCATGTGGACAGTGAAAGTCAGCCTCAGGTGTTGTTCCTAAAGAATCTTGTTTGTTGGGACAGGCTCCCTGATCTCTCATTGTCTTGGGCTCACTAACTAGGTTAAGGTATCGCCCAAGCCCTGAACTTACAAGTGTCTCTCACAGCACCAGCTTTTGCACACTGGTTCTGAGGGCAGAATTCAGGTCCTCAAGCTGGCACTGTAAGCGTCTTACTGTCTACCTCCCTGTCTCCCTAGATTTAACAGCTTGAAACATTGTTTCATCTCATGCTCCCTAACTGCAACATCCTGAGTCTATAATGATCAAATTGTGACTTAAGGGCCTATGTTTCTTCTAGGAAAAAGGCACCAGTGATAGATGTTTCTCATTGAAGGCCATGTAAGAGAGCTGTGAGCTGAAGGCTTCACACCTTGTTCTAGGCCTGTGGGGATGCTATATCGGTTCCAGGGGGTTCAGGTAGATGTTATTCCACTTGGTTGTGCTGTGGTTTCTGGGTTGATGGGTGATTATGAAAAATTGTCCTCATCACATTGGTCTGCTCTCTGAGAAATGCACACGTCTCTCAGTACCCAGATCAACACACTCCTTTAGCACAGCCAAAGCCTGAGAATTGGGTGGACCAAATTTGCTCTGCAGCCCAGAACCTGGATTTTCAAAGCTGTGACTCATTCCTTTACTGCAGAGGACTACATGAGGTCTCCATTGCAACTGCCCAAATCCTCCATTGCAGTACACACAGCTACAGACCATACATAGATGGATGAGTGCACTTATGTTCCAATAAAGACTTATTTACTATAATAAACAATAGCCAGGTTTAGGTCATGGATGCAATTTGCTGGCCTCTACTCTAGAAAACTGAAGCATTTGTCAAAATATAGGTAACTATCCTCAGAAACACACTGTAGAAAGTATTTTCCCAAATGATTCCTTGGAGTCTTATTTATTGCCCAATAAATTGAAGGTTTATGGAAAAGAACTTTTGTGTGTCTTAACAAATGAAGGTGGGTATAGGGATGGTGTGTAGATCCAAGGAGTTTTCACATAGGTGTTATTGCACTTGGCTCTACTGTGGATTACTGTGTTGAAGAGACCATGAAAAGGAGAGAAGCCGAAAATGCTGGAGAAGATGGACACAAAAGACCCTAAGAACACAGCATGGCGTTCTCCAGGAAACATGACTCCTAGACCACAAGAAAGGGAAGGAAAGGGTGGGCTAGAAATGAGACAGCTTTGATGGAAGGCTTTTGTGACCATCTGGTGAGTGTCAGGAGGCCTGAGAATGAAGATTTGAAACTGCCTTTATGGACAATGGACAAGAGAGCTGAGCAAAGACAAAGACAACCAAAGCATGGATACATCAGAGCCTCATAAGGTCATTTTAACAATGAAAATGTCACGTGGGCTATCAGATAGTGTTGAGGACTTTAAAAAGTAAAGCCAGTTCATCTGAGGATTCTAGAACCCTCAGTGCTGGGATATACAGCTCAGTGGTAGACTGTTTACCTGACATACACAAGATTCTGGTTTAATCCCCAGCATGGTAGAAAATAATTGTGAGCAGGAGGGGATAGCAAAATCCCCATAGCTTTCCAACAAGGATACTGTCACTAAGGATGGAGACAGGTTTTCTACAGTGCCCAGCCACGAATCACATAACACCAACCTTCCAAGTGTAAATGCCTCCAGTTCTACCTGCTTTCTGCCCTTTTCATGCCCGGTGGAACACTGCAGTCAGAGGCTAGCCTGCCTGTAACTTTTTTGAATGGGCATTTCCCCACATCACCCACATTTTGTCCTTCCAAAGACAAAAGGCTCTGGGAAGAATTTATATCATGAGCTTCTCTCTTCATACTTATTTTTATGTATATATCCCACTGATATCCATTGATCATTGACTTTTCATTCATGGTATGCATTTGATTTTAAAATATTTTATTTTACCATTAGATTAAATTTAATTAGCTATGTAGTTAGATAGTTATTGAGGCAGAGTCTCATTATGTAGCCCAAGGTGACCTGAAACCCATTTTGTAGCCCAGTTGGCCTCATACTTGTGGAGATCCTTCTGCCTCAGCTTCCCAAATGCTGAGAGTAGGAGCACTCGCCAGCCACCTGTCCTATAGTGAACTTGAAGCCAGTCATTCATGAAAGAAAAACAGAAAATAAGGCTCTAGTGATTGCACAGATGTAGCCAAATAGTATAGGTGTTGTACATCAGATATCACATGCAGGAGTTGGCAGCACAGAAAGGACTTTTCCAAGGTCCAGCAGCAGCTGAAGTCTGTGTGGGAATCTAACCCCAGGTCCCATCACTCCTAACCCTCAGTGTTTCTGTGAAAAAACAGCTCTTACCCTCACTAAGGCCATCCCTTCAATCTGCAGTTTATAAGTCAGAACAAATCACATCTATGGCCCTTTCTTTCTCTCCCCTCCTCAATGCACCTTGCCAGCACAAAGTCACTCAGCAGCAGGGTGAACCTGGAGCCTTGTCCTCATCTCTAGCTTCTCAAACATGTCTGAGAAAGCCAGTCAAAGGTCAGTGCTCAGGGAGAGCAACACATGCCCACCCGATCCCTAAAACTTCCTGGAGAATCAGGCCACTCCATCTGTTATTAGTGCCACGAGCAGCTGTGGTACGCTGGGTGGAGGAAACCAGGAGGAGAGCCAGACACAGTCCACTTCAAAGGGCCAGGCCTCCTCGGAACCCCAGGGCAGAGCCCACCAGCCAGTTTCATAAGTAAAACCTAATTACTACTTCATATTTGGCATGAGTGGTTCACCACTGAATCCCTGTGTCCTGCACCTGGTGAGCCTTAGTGAAAGTCTGTCACGCATCCAGTGAAGGTGAGTCTTGAGTGGGGACCAGAAAGGGAAAGAAAGAGCAGAAGAGATGAAACCAAAGCCCTGAAGTTTCTACATGAGTAAAGACTGTGTCTAATTTCACAACTATTTCTTCAACTAATAAGACAACACAGGATATGTAAAGGACTCAGCCAACACTTTTCAAATGGAAAATAATATAAATATTGTAGATATGTAATGTACAAATAGAATATAAGTTCATAAATAGCCATAGCATGATTTTTAAATAGGAATGTCAAAATAATCTCCTAGATCACACTTACCATGCTGCTACTATAAACTCCAGTGCGTGTGGATGGTGTCAACTCTTACAATTGTTACTAATCCACCAGGCACAGTAAGGCTCTTGGCATAGATTATCTCATGGAGTCCTCATTATCCTGCATAGCAGGAGTTCTTACCAACCCTGTTTTATAGCTGAAATAACTAAAATTCAGAGAGGTCAAGAATCTTAAGACTGCTCAGATGAGAAACAGAGTGATGGATATAAGGCCCTCAGTCTAAGGCCTCTGAGCTCCCCAAAGTCTAGGATCTGCCTTTCATACGATCCTGTCTATCAGTGTGATACCCAAAAGCCAGGCAGGACCTGGAAGGTGTTGAGAAGAGCCAATGTTCTCAGGACTAGCTCAGAGTAAGTCTTCAACTATCACACCTGGTGAGGGAGGCAACCATTTCCTTGTTCCTAACTGCTGCCTCTGAGTCTGTCTGGGAACCTGTAGGACTTAACCCAGGATATGCACACGTGCACACACAGGCACATGCATGCACTTGTCCTCTGACTCTGTTCCCAAGGCAGGATTGGAGACGGACCCTGCCAACTGCACAAGTCCTAATTGCATTTTCTTTCTGAAAAGGGGTCTGGTACTTGACGTCTGTGGTCCAGTGCTACGTGACAGCAAGACTGTCACCACTGCAGGTGGCAAAAGGCCCCGTGGAGTGCAGCTCCTGAAGTCTCTCAGGTTTGTGGCTCAGGCAGACCCTCAGTGCCCCTCCCAACAGCTGCTCTCACCGTAGAAACAGAACAAGCTTCCTGCACAGGGCTGGGGCAAACAGTTAATACCCATCTCAAGGACTCTTGGGGCTGGGAATAGGGAGAGAAGAGACCAGAAATTCCCAAGATGTCATGGGAGACAGAATACACAGCACAGTGATTGAGAACAGAGAGTTTTGAGAGGCAAGAGCCAGATCTGTGGAACACTCTCTGGGATTACATGCAGGGCAGCCTGGAGACCAGTGAGCTCAGCTCTGAGACCCAAGATGGTTTTATTTCCATTATCAGATAAGAATGTGTAGCCAACACGCTAAGTCATCAGGACCTAAAACATAGTAGAAGCCTGATGATTTCAGCTATGATAAATAGAATGACCCATCCTTCTGCATTTACCATTTATCAGGTAAGGTTCCTGATCAGAAACATAAGAGAACCAACTAGGCTGAATCTCTGCCTGTTACCTACTCATATCGTAACGAAAACACAAAGAAGTGTGCAAAGTGTATTGCTCGCTTTTTCTATCTTTTTAGCTCTAGCAAATCTGATGAGAATACTTAAGGAAAGAAGGAATGGTTTATTTTGAGTCATGATTTAAGAGATACAGATTATTGTGGTGGGACAGACATGGAGGCAGGAAGGGAAGGAAGCTGCTCACAGGTGTCCACATTCAGAAAGCAAGAGAAATGAAAGCCAGTACTCAGCTTCCTTGCTCCCTCCCCTTTCCAACCATTAGACGATACCAACGAAGTGCATGGTGGGGTTTCTGTCCTCGGTTAAGCCTCACTGGAAAGGCCCAGACAGACAAACCCAAAGTTATGATCTTTTTTCCTCTGAGCCTCCTCCCTGGCCCATAGTCTGTGCTCTTAAACAAGAAAATGCCCAGCCACCCTACTGTGCTGGGAGCTGTCCAGGCCTTAGTGCTGAAAACTCCAACTCCTTGGAAACCTTCAATTCTGAGCGAACCAGGACAATTCACTTGTCCAGATGCAATACATCGTCATAATAACAAATAAATGTCATTATGGTGAGAGAGTTCAATAGAAAGAACAGTGTCACTGGGTAGCAATAAAGGAAACTTAGCAAGACCTTAATGTAAGGCTCTGAACAAGACATCATCCAAGATGGGGCTTGACGGATGCAAGGAGGTTTTTTTCCCAGTGGATAAGCTGCAGGGGGCTTTATGGGAGCAGAGGAAAAGTCAGTGAAATGGAATGTGAGAAAAATCTTAAAGTAAAAAATATTAGATTAGAAAATATCCAGAGAAATTTAGGGAAATAGCCAGCTATATCCTGGAGGTCTGAAAGCCTAGGTGGTATTCTACACTCAGAACTGTCGGAGGATTTCAGGGTGAGAGAGATGGGTTTGTAGTTGCACTAATAGGTTATGGGAGTTGTAAATATCAGGGATTAGAGGGCTCAGTGCTACTTTGATGAAGAAACAAGCTTGAGTTAAGCAAAGGTTCTAAAGTTGCAGAAGAAGCCTCCATAGGGAAAATCTTGACTAAGAGTCAAGTACCTGAGAAGAACCAAAATAAAGAAAACATTTAGAAATAGGGTCCATGAATCACTGATAGCTCCCCTGACATCCAAGCCTGCTCTGGTCAGTTGCACCTCTTCTATATAGCTTTCTTTTGATGAGCAGCATCCCTCACCAACACTAATTGTTCCCAGCTGCTAAGGTTTGAATAGGAAATGTCCCCTTAGGACTTGGGAACTGAAGACTCGCTGGCCAGATGATGAGCATTTGGGGAGTAACTGGATCTTGGGGCTCTGACCTAGTCAACCAATTAATCACTTGACAGATTTGTCATATGATGACATTGCTGAGAAGCTGCAAAAAGCAAGAGGTGGAGCCTAGTTGGGGGCCACTGCGGTGTCATTGTGGCTATCTTACATCAGCCTTTTCCTGTATCCCCTTTACTTGGTATTTTGGCTACTATGATGTAAGCCGCTCTGCTCTAATCACATTCTTCCTGCCGTGATGGATTGAAACCTCTGAAATTACAGGCTAAGTAAGTCCTTCCTCCCTTCAGTTGGTTTGCTCAAATATTTGGTGAGAGTAAGGTAAGACTAATTAATACACTAATTGACTCAGTCAACAAATAGCACCCATCCTTGGCTGGTTCCCATGCTAGGTAGGCATGGGCACTTCCTCTCCTTGGCTGGTATCCCAAGTCAGGGTCTAATGACCCCGCCAACCTATTTCTTCTGGGAGAGCACATTAGCAGACCTGGTATGAGAGTCTCCTGTGGGGAATCCCAGCTGCTCTAATGGAGTTGGTAATGCCTGCTACATTCAGAGACAGCACTCCACAGCATCCTGACACTGAAGTATAAAGAATAGACATTTGTTTCTCACAGCTCTGGACACCGGGAAGCCCAAAGTCAGGCTCCCACCCGTGTCATCTCCTCATAGACACATCTCTTTCCCCCTCTCACTCCCCAGTATCACCCTCAGTATATCCCTCACTCCCTTCCATACATTATGTCTTTGTTTTCGGTAGCCTGAGCCCAGTTACTGCTGCACACACACGGATATGGGTGTGAGGCCATCCACCGGAGCATGGGGAAACCTATCAGTAGTCATGTCTTCAAAAAAGAATTATTCTGTCCCAGCAATCATCCACTGCCAAAAGATCCTCAGTGAATGGTGTGCTCTGGAGACCTCCTACCTTACCTATGCCAGGAGTCTTGCTGGCTTGATCTTGAGCAGGTAACTACAGCTACTGTGAGGTCATGGTTGTGATGGTGCCCAAAAGACAGAATCTCATGGTGTTCATCCTTGTTCTCAGCGATTACATTCTCTTCTCTTTCATGACATTTCCTGAGCCTTGGTCGTGATTGGGTTAATATGGCTGTCCCAGGTAGGCTGTCCCAAGAGCACTTAGGCTCTTCTTCTTAGCATTTTAACCAATTATGTATCTTTAAATTGACTGCTGCTTTTGGCAGAAAGAAGCTTCTTTGACCAAGGTTGAGAGCAGCCCAGGTCTGTGGATACAAGCATAATATTTGGGAGGCAATTTGGCAGCATGACTATTTAGTAGTATAGCAATAACAGATTTTATACTAGGGACTATGACCTCCCTAGTCATGGACTTTTGACTACGATTACAGTACCAGGCACGAAATTCCATGCTATGGAGCAAGCCAAGTCCAATCAGAAATTGCTCACTTGCTCCATAACAGTTGTTCCTCTATTGCACAAATAGTAGATAGAATCTTGTATTGCAGACTTTTGTCTTAAGATGTAAAAAAAATTAGGTGTCTCTGCAGCCACTGCTATCATCACTTCAAAGAAAGAAAGGAAGGAAGGAAGGAAGGAAGGAAGGAAGGAAGGAAGGAAGGAAGGAAGGAAGGAAGGGAAATGGAGAGAGAAAGAGAAAGGGAGAGAAAAAGAAAGACAGAAAAAGAAAGGAAGGAAAGAAGAAAAAAGAAAGAAAGAAAGAAAGAAAGAAAGAGAGAGAGAGAGAGAGAGAGAGAGAAAGAAAGAAAGAAAGAAAGAAAGAAAGAAAGAAAGAAAGAAAGAAAGAAAGAAAGAAAGAAAGATTGATTATTGATTGACTGATTGATTGATTGGTTTCTGACCAAAGCTGATATTAGCACTGTTTTACGGGCATAAACATAATCATTTAGAAGGCAATTTTGTGAGCACATTTTGCCCACTTAGCAGGATGAAAGCAACAGCTTCCCCACTAGGGCCTATGCCCTCCCTAGCCATAGGCTTTTACCAAGTTTACAACACTGTATGTGAATTGTCTCCTGTAAAATGATCACCAAATCCGGTCAGAACGTGGCTGCTTACCCCATAACAGACTTACCACTATTGTGCTATGGACCTGGCAAGTAAGTTACACAGAGGGTCCACAGCTGTGTGTGACTGTAGATAACAATTCTCCCTCAGATTATGCATAGAACCTCCTAACCCCTGGGGGCAGCCAGCAGGGAGATGGCTTTCAGCTCCCTTCCGGCTTGATTTCTCTGTCCCATGAACAAGGTATGCAGCATCTTCAGTAACAGGTTTCTACAACTACTTCTGTCTAGTTCAGCTAGATAACTAACAGAAGTGTAAATGTCCTGATTTATTTAAGGGTGACTTAGGGCCTCCCTGACCAACAACTCATAAGAATGTAGCTCACACTTGGCACTTGAGTTTTTATTTAATACATCTTATTTTTAATTAAATAAAAGGGATAATTAAATAAAAGAGTGATAAAGCACAGGTCATCACTTTTTTCTTGTAAAAGTCTAGCAAAAACTTAGTGTCCCAGCAACGGGGTGTCCATCAAACTACTCACTCACTCTACCTCAACAATCCAAAAGCAGCCATGGCAACAGGGAAACAGATGAATAGAGTTATATGTTAGAAAAACTGTCTAAAGTACAGACACCCAAGGGCTGTAGTGTGCTAGTCCCTGACATAAAGTAAGACTCAAACATCTCTTCTCCCCCTCTCTTACCTGAGAAAGAAGTGCAGTCAAGTCTCTTCAATTTATTTCGAATCATCCCTACCCATAAAAGAGTTTTAATCACCACACATATGCATACACAGAAACACACATGCACACACATCATACTAGATCTGCCAGTGTCTCAAAACTGTCTTGGATATTTTTCTATGTCAGCACATCCAGGGTGACCCCATTGATTTCAGTCCCTAAAAGTATTCCATAATAGGAATGTAGCATAATTTATTGCTGAGGCTTCAATGGTTTTTCAATATCGTATTCTATACTCTCCAAACAAATAGATGCATGTTGGCACTCAGGCTGTGCGACCTTTCTCCCTGGCTTCATTCAATAGACAAAGGCTAATGTAGACATGGCTGACAGAAGCCAGGCACTATGCTAGGTGCTGACAGCTTTCAGAGGTGAAGCTGTGACCCTGATCTCTAAACCACTCACACTGGGGTCAGTGGCGGTGTGGATGGATTCACTAAAGCTGTACAGCAAGTGATGGCATTTTCATGCTTTTCTCACCCTTTACAAAAGCACACTACGAAGCAGGTACCATCACCAGCCATACCTCACAGACATAACTGGAGAGCAAAGAGTTGAGTGACACACCTGAGGTCATGTAACTAGCCAAAGAGTGAATTAGAGTTCAAACCCTGGCCAGTAAGCATTCCACCTATACTCAGAAGGGCAGGCAGGGGCTTGGGGAGAGAAAGGATATATTTTGGAAGATGAAGGAAAACTCCATGAAATTTATAAAAACACAGGATCAAAGAGCACAAGCAGTTGCACATGTGAATGCACTGATTGTGACAGCACACACAAGACCTGCACAAGCGCAAGCCAGACAAAATCCCAACATGAAGGTCAGGAGGTGCACATGAAGCTCATCTACCTGGGAGCTACTGGCATTTGATAGCTGGTGGGAAAGGAAGAGTTGGTTTTCTGTAATGGCATGACAGAATACTCCAGGGCAGATCCCACACCCATGAGTATTTATTTGGCTACACAAAGTCAATAGATAGGTTTTTAAAGAGAGAGGGAGAGTGAGAAAACACAAAGTTGGGTGGGTAGGAAGTAGAGGGGATCTGGGGAGGGTTAGAGGAGTGGATATGATCAAAATATACTATATGAATTTTATAATATAATGTGAATAGTAGAACATGAATATATATATTCATATATATATATATATCACATATATATATTCATATATATATATCACAAGCAGGACCCTGGGGAGAAAGCTCAAAAGTAAAGTGCTTCCCATGCAGTCATGAGGACTTCAGTGCTTCCCCAGAACTTAAATAAAGTCTGAGCATGGTGATGCAGGCTCATAACTCCAGAGACACAGACCAGAGCATCCCTGCTCCTTGCTGACCAATGTGCCCAGCCAATCAGTGAGCCCCAGGCTAGTGTCTCAAAAAATAAGGTGATTGGCATTTGAGAAACAATACCTAAGGCTGACTTCTGACCTCCACGTGCATGCATGTCCAGAGAGAGGAGACAGACAGAGAGGCAGAGGCAGAGATATGACTTCTGACCTCTATAGGCAGACACTTCCAAAGGGAGAGACAGAGACACAGACAAAGTGAGAGGTGTATTTTGCAACTGAGAGGAGAAAGACTACCAAGTAGTGCACACAGCCATGGTCTGGAAGGGCCTGAGTGTGTAAGGGGCAGCAAGTGATTCAGCATGAAGGGGCAAAGTGAAGGAGATGAGCTAGAGAGAGGCCTGAGCATTGCTTGAGCGAGGCCTCATTTTAGCTG
The DNA here is from genome assembly GCA_028551405.1 of Uromys caudimaculatus. Lineage (NCBI taxonomy): Eukaryota > Metazoa > Chordata > Mammalia > Rodentia > Muridae > Uromys > Uromys caudimaculatus. The sequence continues at coordinate 77,766,323 of CM052703.1, forward strand.
AGGAGACTGAACTTTATCCTGAGCGCTGTGTGATGCTGCTGAAGGGTTTTAAAGCAGGAAAGTCAAGATCAGAGCTGCATTTGTGAGGAGAGCAGACTGACTGCAGTTTGGAAGATGGATTAGAGAGAGTCAGAGGGGAACCAGGAGATAAATTAAGAGGCTGACAAAGTCCTCCAAGCCTCACTTGGGGTCATTTTCCTCTTTGAGGCAGCTTTGGTTACGTAATTAAAGACAGCAGGGTGGAATGAGACCTTAAGGGCTGGGTGTACCAATTCTAGGAGGCCAGGAGCTCACAGGCTTCTGAAATGTTCAAAGCATAGTTGGTACCCCGAAATTTGTGTGAGCAACAATAGTTGACTTCCCAGTGACTGCAGCCCTGGATTTGCCTCCATTTCCAGAAAGCTACAAACAGTACATAGATGTCCTCAGGTCACACCATCCAGTCAGAGAGCATCTGGACCAATGGGCCATTCACTTCCTACCCCCACTCAGCTTGCAGGAGGAGGCTGAAATCCCAAAGAGGGCCAAAGAGCATAGTCACTGTACTGTGAGTCATCCCAGTGGGATCTGGCTGCTTTTCCCCCCAAGGCAGAGAAGCCAAGCGGAAGTGTGTCCTGTTCCAGCAGGGGACCAGCAATGACAGTAGCAGGGGCTGCCAGCCGTGATGAAGGGCCAGATAGATGTCTGTGTCCACCCACTGACCTTGCAGAGAAGAGAGTCATGAAGACTCACTCACTTCTCCAAGAGTTGCCAACAGACTGGAGTTGGAGACAAGATGCCAAAGGTCACTGACCAGGACAGGAGCAGAAAGTGCCAAGGATCAGCATCAAGAGCCAAGATTTGCAAGTAAAACAACCATTTGCTGAGCCCCATAGTTCAGACCAGGAGCTGTGCTATGCCCTTTATATCGTCATAATTATGTCCGCCAGGAAACTTTGCAGTCATTTCACCTAACCCAACCAATGCCCAGGCCAGTTTATGGCTTATATTTATTCAGACCATGGTTTTCCATTTTTAAGAAATTTGAGAGAGAGAGAGAGAGAGAGAGAGAGAGAGAGAGAGAGAGAGAGAGAGAAATGATGGTGGTGGTGGTGGTGGTGGTGGTGGAGGAGGAAACTATTTCTGGCCTGAAAATTTGCAAGCAGGGTCTAGAGACGTGGCTCAGTTGGTAGAATGCTTGCTTAGCATGCAAGGAGCCCTGGGTCCCTATCTCCATTGCAACATAAGCCAAATATGGTGGCACAGGCCTGCAATCTCAGTAGTCAGGGGGATCAGAAGGTCAAGGTCATCCTTGGCTACATAGTGGGACTAAGATACATGTGATCCTGTTGAAAGGAAAGGAGAGGAAAGGAGAGGAGAGGAGAGGAGAGGAGAGGAGAGGAGAGGAGAGGAGAGGAGAGGAGAGGAGATGCTGGGGCCATGTCTCCTAATGCCCTGGCTCTGTGTTAGTCAATTTTCTGTTACAGCAAAATACCTGAGATAAATATCTTGAAGTAAGAGAGGTCTACTTTGACTCATATTTTCAGATTTTCCTCATCAATGCTCACTTGTCCCCAGCCCTTTGGGCATAGTAACACAGGCCATCATGATGAAGAGGGCAAAGCAGAGCAAAGAGGGCTCTGAAGCAAATGAGAATGGCCCATAGGTTTATATATTTGATGCTTGGTTCACAGTTGATGGGACTGTTTGGGAAGGATTAGGAAGTTTGGCCCTGTTGAAGGAGGTGTGGAAGTGTGTCACTTGAGGTATGATTTTAAGGTTTAAAAAAAAAACATAATATTCACAAACATTCTGTGTGTATGTCTCTCTGTCTCTCTGTCTCTCTCTGTCTCTCTCTCTTTCTCTCTCTCTGCCTCATGCTTGTAGATGAGGAGGCAAGCTCTTAGCTACTGTTCCAGGGCCACACCCACATATCTGATGCCATACTCCCTGTTAAGATGGTTATGAACTCTAACTTTCTGGAACTGCAAACACCAAAATGCTCACCATATGTTTCTTTGGTCATGGTATCTCCTCACAACAGTAGAAAAGTAACTAAGACAGAGAAAGGGGAGTTCAGGACAAGACAGACCTTTCAAGGGCATGCCCTCAGTGATTCGTTTCTCCAGCTGGTCCTCATCTTCTCCAGTTCCTACCACCCCCCAGTAGTCCCATTCAGGTATAAATCAATAGACAGATCAGTAGAGCTCCCATGATCCATCTACTTCTCCACACCTGATTCCTTGGGGACATTCTAAACTCATGCTGACTTGAGACTGAGGCTCATCTGAGGTACCTGTTATAATTTAGATCCCCAGGCCCTGTCCTCCTCAGATACTAATTTCATAAAACAGAGTGGGTCCCAGAAGTCTGAGTAAAGAAAAGAAGAGAAATGAGCTGGCATCCAGGGATGAAGAACTTTTGAGACATGGTTTCAAATATGGTAGAAAATATTGATCATTAACAAGGTGCCAATACCATAGAGGAGCCCCAGGTCTCACGATCTCAACCTGGAAGAGGATGCATGTGATGATGAACACTGACCAAGAACTCTGCTGTAAATCACACACCTATGACCAACATTCCACCATGCTAGGAGATGTGGAAGAGACTAAAACTACTACACAAAGTGATGCAGAGACATAAAAATCAGCAAAACAGAATGTTCCAATGTCCCAACTAGGGTGTTATACTGGTGGTCACTCTCTTGAGAGTTAGATGAATAATTTTTCCTATATAGAAAATAAGAGACTTTGTATAATTGTCTCTTGCAATGTGCAAGACATTCAAAGGAGAAAACTTGCATGGAATTTGATATTAAGGAATGAGCTAGGTTTCCAGTACCACGCATAATTCCATCTTGTTGTGTGGGCCTTATGTTGTGGATAGCCCTGGGGCTGTTTGTATTTTGATGCTAATTCCACCATCTTGGGAGGGGCTTCGGACAAAAAGTGAGTTATATACTCATGTGACTTCTTGTGAACCAATCCCCTAATGAATAAAGGAGCCAATCACTGGGCAAGTAGGCAGGACTTCCAGGTTGAAGAGAGGGAGAGAGGAAGCAGGAGAGAGAGAGGGTCCTTTTGGAATGGGGACAGCATAAGGGATAAGATGTAGCTGCTAGAGTTTCCTGGGATCATGGCGGATCCGTCAGGCTTTGCCTCTGGAGGATTTAGATTTAATTAGGCTTACAAGATTAGGAATTTAGTTGATACACTCAGAGATTGAGTTACCATTGTTTCTGAACTAAGTTTGTGTTGCATTTTCCTTCATGCAGAGACTTGTCTTGGTTCCAGAGAGAAAGGTACAGGGCAAAGTGTGGGTTTGCCTGATGTGCCCCACTAAGGCCATGGGGGATTTGAAGCATGGGGCTGCCATGGTAGTGTCCCACAAATGGGAACCTAGCAAGCTGGGTAGAGAGATTGTGGAGCTCTGAGTCAGAGTTCCACAAGATAAGCCAATGGGGCTGAGAGAACCAGGGCATAGTGCGGGAACTTACTATATTCATTCTTTTTAGTATTTCCCACAACAGCCTTAAAGCCAATTATAGAGCTCTTGGGTACTGTCAAAATATGTGTGTCACTACTGAACCCTTAGGTATATTGTGCCATCCTGGTCCCTGTTGTCAGTTACAGGTGTCATAGCTGGATAGGACTGTTGATTGCTTCCCTCCTATGGAAGCTTCCATTGTGCCTTCTGGCATCATGAAAACTAGTCCTTAGCCAGTAGGCTTTCAAGTCCAATCAAGCTCAAAAGGACTCTAAGCCTTGTGCCCAAAATGCATGGTATCTTCAGCAATAGGGACTTAATGTTCATCTGTGGGGGACAACCAGAGGCATGATCTTGGAGGAGAACCTACAACCACTTACTAGACTAGTGTGGTTCCCTAGCTACATTCTAAATATTTATTCTTATGTCCACAGATAAATGCAGTTCTCACTCCTCACCAAGGAAACTTCCTTTTGCAACAGAGACCAGTAAAGACAACAACAGCCAATCAAATGCCACGTTGTAGAGCCCAGACCCAACTGACAAATCTACAACACAATTCTTGCACCTAGGGGTTAGGGATTGTTGCAGAAGAGAGGACAGAAAAACTGTAAGAGCCAGAGGAACAGGACACTTACTGTGAGGTTGTATCTCCTAGAAATGTCAGAAGTTACACCTATGAAGTCTCGCCAACATGGCTGCCTAAACAAGGATGATGCCAATAGACATGCTGACATAGACAGAGAAAAGCTCATGAGTCCTCAACTCTAGACAAAGGACTACAGCATCTAAGGAATGCCGAGAGCTGGAGAAATAGCTTTCCCCTGGGAAGAGTTCACCAACTGGTTATCCAATACCAAATGGTCAGTCCTGAAAACATATACAAGTAATATTACAGCAGGTTTTATTTATATATTTAGGAATATATATATGCACACACTTGCTCATGCATGCAAGCACATGCACACACATGTGCACACATCACAAGTAAAGAAAAAGAGGCCATAGATTTGAAAGAAAGCAGGGGGAGGGGGTTACATGGGAAGATTTAGAGGAAGAAAAGAGAAGGGGAAAATGATGTGATGATATTATAATCTCAAAAGATAAAAAAATAAAATAAAAAGAAAATGAACTGACCTTGAAATGAGGTAACTTGTAAGAAATTTAGAACCATTTAAGCAAAATACTATTTTTATTTTTTTCCAGTCCTTCAATAAACATGATCAGAAAAGTGCTCTTTTAGCATCTGTGAGAGGGGATTTGTGGAGGGGTCAGTGGGGGATATGTATGGATATGCATGTTAGCATGTGTGTGAACACGTGTGCATGTGCATGCAATATGTACACACATGTGTGTGAAGCTGGAGGTTACTACCAGGTGTCTTCTTCAGTCCCTCTCTGCATCTCTTACTGCACTCAGAGATCACAGATTTCACTCGTCTAATTCTCCAACATAGCTTTGGAATGCCCCGTATCCACTTCCTGAGTGCTGGGATAACAGGCAAGCCACCTCACCTACCCACCAATGTGGCTTCTGAGGATCTGAGGCCTGGTCCTCAGGAGTATGCAGCAAGCACTTTACTCACTGAGCTATCTGCCTAACCATGGGTGCTCCTTTTTGTGAGTTGGTTTGTCCCAGTATACTTGTAGGAAGTTTCTAATTATTCTTTTTTAATTAAATTTGATTTTTCCTTAAAGAGGAAAAAAACTTCAGGGAGCAAGCAAAGGGGGAAATGGTCATTTCTGTGTTCACAGGGGACTAGTTCTAGGACCACAGTCCACGGATGCTCAAGTCCCTTATATAAAACAGCACAGCACTAAAATATAACTTACACCCATATACCTGTATATTCTAACCATTGCAGATTACTTAAAATGTAAATCACTGTTAAACTATATTACTTAGGGATTTTTAAAAATCCATATATGTTCAATCCAGAAACAAACATTCTGCAAATATTTTCCATCTGCAGTTAGGGAAAGCCACAGTTTGGGTTTCTGGTGTACGGTGAGCAATATAAACTCTCTTCTTTATCACTTTACACTGTCTTCAGTAGCTGATTTGTACTTCATAAGTACTGGATTGGGAGGCTCCCTGGAATGGCACCCGGGGCAAAATATGTCCCCCTGCTCCATCTGATTGCAAAACTAGTGGCTTCTAGGAATAGGATTGCTAATGCTTTGTGGGGAAAATTGATTGAAAGCTAGGAAATCAGAGAAAGAAGAGCTGATTCCTGAAGGAAATACAATCACACTGCATACAGAAATCCAAACAGTGTCAGACCAAGACAAGATATATACAGCAAAGTTTGGGCAATTTAGAGCCAGTAAAAGGGGCTCCACCAAGATGTAAAACTTCACTTAATTGGGACCTTAATGGGAGAAGAAATCCACAAGCAAAAGTCACACCCCATGAAAAACAATTTAGTTTAGTTTCGTTTTCTCTTAGACTGCTTGATATTTAGACCACCAATAGAATTTTTAAGTGTCGTTGAGTCGACATCACTATAATCTTCATGGATACAAATTTCTCTTGTGATACAGCTAAAATAAAGAGAGAAAAGGAACACTGGGAAAGGAGCAGACCAGAGCAGAGCGTAGAGGAATGGACACAAAATTTAATCAGAGATCCATTGGTAACCTCCATAACAGACTTGCCAGTATTGCACCAGTACCCTATCTTGCTTGGTCAGTCGGCAATTTTTGAACCGAAAGTCCACAGCTAAGTAGGAATTGATTTAAAAAAAAAAAAAATCCATCCCAGCAGCCTGAATCACACTTTCTGGCATTCTGTTGGCTACCCAGAATGCTAGCTTGACTTTTCCAGGTCTAATGACTACGGTATGAGTCATCTTTAGCAATAGGGTCTCGCCATCTAGTTCTCAAATGCAACAGACACCTAACACAAGAAAAAACAGAGTGAGGCAAGCAACTGGGACCAGGGAGGACAAGAACATTGAGGTCACACACTCCTGGGTTCTTCCACTGGCCAGCTTTCATGCATCCTTTAAGTAGGCTCTTCTCTCAGCTAGGATTCAATCAGAGAAGCACCACCAACAGATGTATAGATATCATACATGTGAGTGTGGCTATAGCTGATTTTTACTATGTTTGAGCTGCTATAACAAATTGCTACATTGGTGGCTAATAATCAACAGATTTTCCCATAGATATTTGGGCTAGGAGGTCCAAGGTCAAGGTTGGCTGTCTAGTGAAGGCTCACTTCTTGTTCAAAGATGGTGCTCTTCTTGCCGTGACTTCTTATGGAGTGCAAGAGAGTTCTTTGTGGGGAGGTAGGTGAAGAAGGAGTCTTCTTCATTAGTACTCTAAGATCAGGAGGGGATTATTACTTCTAAATCTAACCATTTTCCTAAGGCCCCATCTCTAATACCAAATGTAGTGGGGATTTTAAAGGAGGGAGTAGGATGATTTTAAGTTAAAGGCCAGCATGAGCTAAATAATGAGACTATATCTCATGATTATTTAATATTTTGTGAATATATATTTGGTCCACATTACGTGTAGATATATGTTTAGATATGTTTTTTCTCTTAGGAGATTGCTCACAAGGAGCTAGGGAGATGGCTTTAGCAGATAATAGTGCTTCCTGCATAAGCATGAAGACCTGAGTTCAAGCCCCACCACCCACATAAAAAGTCAGGCATGGCTGTGTGTGCACCTGTACCCCAACCTTGTAGTTGAAGGAAACAGGAAGCTCACTGGGACTTTCTGGTCATCAGCTTAAATAAAACAGCAAGCTCCAAGTTCAATGATAGCACAGGACACCCAATGACCTTCTCTGGCCTCCACACACACAAGAATGGGGTGCATGTACCTACACACACACACACACACACACACACACACACACACACACACACACAGAGGATGAGGAAGAAAGAAGGTGCGAGGTAAAGGGAGAGGTGAAGGAAAATGGGGACAGGAGAGATTGGTCACAGGTACTGCAACTGATTGCCTCTTTGGTTTGATGCTGAAGCTTAGCGTTCACAGACAGAGAGTTGGGAAGGGAAGATGTATATAAATTAGGAGAATCCAGCACAAGATGGGATTCCTCAACATGAGCTTTCCATCCTCACTGCCTCTCATTTTGGTAATCTCATCCTGGAAACACACACACACACACACACACACACACACACACACATACACACACACACACACACACACACACACACACACGTGTCCTGGAAAGCAGCTCTCTCCAGGATAAAGATGGGGGTCAGGGACAGGACCACATCTGTAGGGGTGAGCTGCTTCCCACAGGCAACCTGGGGAAAAGAAGATTCTAGGAAATGTAGTTCCAACTATCTGGTTGAACCAGTCAAGCCTTAAAGAGGCTTGTTTTGTCATGGAAATTTGGACACAAGTTAAGGAATTGAGCTGTGTTTTCCTTCTTTACAAAAAAAAAAAAAAAAAGACAAAAACTCTTTATGGTACTTGCAGTCAAACTTGGGGATCAACATTCAAGCTATACAAGTACTCTACCACTGAGCTATATTCCCAGACCAGGATATTTTTTTGATTAAAATACATAATTTTCCCCTTTCCCTTAATTTCGATAAAATATATACTCTTATAAATACATGTCAAGGGTTTTATTCAACTCATTAATTAAAGAGAGAATCATGTTCAAAGAAGTCAAAAAATAAATAAAACATAGCTGTATATGCACACACAGTCAGGATCCCTGAAGCAAATTTAACAGATGTAAAACTGATCAATAGCCACGATCTGATAATTGACTGCATTTTACCAAAGGTAATTTATTTGTATTTCTATGGACAAGAGTCATTTGCATTGTTATTAGTTCTCTGCACCTTGCAGAGTTGTATATTTACAAGTAGGGAAGCCCAGGCACAAAGGGGCAGAGTAAATAAATCACTGAAGACCACACAGCTAGTGAATATCAGTGTAGGCATTCAGATCAGGCTGTCTGGCCTCCAGGCTGAACTATTCTGTCTTGTTGCAAGCAACTTGTAGTTAATTAATAGGGGCATGTGTATTTTATCAAAATAAATATTTCAAAACATGATATATTTTATCAAAAATATTAAAAATTTCTGGCCAATGTTTGATGATGTTAAAAATCAGAGTAGATTATATTTAGATATATATGTGTACATACATATATATACATGCAATAACAATTGATGAGAAAACAGCCCTTGAGTTTGAAGGAGAGTAGAGAGGGCTATATGGGAGGGCTTAGAGGCAGGAAAGAGAAGTGAGAAATGCTAATCTAATGAAATTATAATCTAAAACATATTAAAGGAATAGCCATGGGTCTAGGGAGAGGACTTGGTGGGTAAATTGCTTGCCCTGTGAGGACATGCGTTCAACCCTCAGGAGTCATGTAAAAAAGCTGGGCATGGTGGTAAGAACTTGTGATCCCGACACTGGGAAGATGGATACAGGAGGGTCTCCAAGCCACACCGGCCAGGCTAGACTGTCCTGCAAGCTCCAGACCACATGAGAAACAGCAGACAAGGCCCACCTCTGACCTCCATATGCATGTGCATGCATGTGCATGCACACACATGTACACACACACACACACACACACACACACACACACACACACAGAGTACACCCACTCTTAGCTTTGTTAGTGGCTTCAGTTCTCAGCACACAATTGCATCTTCCCAGCTACCATCTCAACTGGAGGCAGGCTGCTTCTGCTGTGGTTTGGGGTTTGTATCCCTCAAGGACCTGTGCTATTAGAGGCATGACTGTCCTTACCAGTGACGCTGCTGAGAAGTGGGGGGAAGATCACTGAGCATGCCCTTGGAGAAGATACTGTTCTCTGGCCCCACCTCTTCATTCTTCTTTTGCTTCCTGACTGTCATTAAATAAACCACTTTCACTACTAACATGAGGAGGCCTTACCTCAGCATGCAACCAAAGCAGTTCAGCAAAAGAATCACAGGCCAAACCTCCAAGACCATGAGCCAAAATAAACCTTTCTTCCTGACACCTTCACTTCCTCAGGTATTTTATCAGTGATAAGAAGCTGACCCATTTGGTTCTCACTGACTCTCCTCTACGGTAAATGGGGGAGACGGACTCCCAGCCCCCCACCTTACCAACACACGGTCTTGAAAGCTAATCAGCAAGCTTGTTCTTCACTAGAGAGAGGAAAGCTTTGAGTTCCTAGGGACTCTGAAAGGAGTTTCCCTGTTGGGAAGCCACACCCATGTCCTAGGGAATATGACTACAGTTCAGCTAAAGTACAACTTGAATCTGTGAATCCTGGACCTCATTAGAGGACAAGGTAGTTTTATTGATGTTCTGGTTTATTTTCTGCTACTGTGATAAGACATCCTGTGGACAGTAACATAAAGAAGAAAAGGGTTTATTTAGCTCACAACCCCAGGTTCCATCCCATCACTTCAGGGAAGATGAGGCAAGTATTCAAGCAGCTAGTCACATCACATCCACAGAAACAAGAAGAATAAATGCATCCTTGATTGTTTGGCCACACCCAGCTGGCTTCTTCCATCCTTATAAACCCAGTCTGTAATGTGATGCCACCCACATTCAAGGTGGGTCTTCCTATCTCAATTAACAGTCAAGAAAATCTCCTCTACATATGCCCACAAGTCAGCCTGACCTAGACAATTCCTAACTTGAAACTCTCTCCCAGGGGACTGTAGGTTGTCAAGTTGACAGTTAAGACTACCCAGCACAGTCATCGATCACACTGACATGTGGGTCCATTGGGGAGATCAAAAAATAGCACCCTGATTGGGCAAACCAGCAAATCCAAGCCCACCCACTACTTTATGGAGAAGTAAAATCTTGTGAGATTAAACAGTCATTCCTCTATATTTGTAGATTCTATCTTCAGGGATTTGACCAAGACAGAGTGAGACTATTCCAAAAATACACAGCTATAATGAATACATACAGACCCTCTCTTGTCACTGATCCCTAAATCAGACTAGTTAACAGCTATTTGCTGGTCTTGACATTGTAGAGGTATGGTAAGCCACAGAGCTGAGTAGACTACAGGGGAGGAGGAATGTGTGTTATGTACAAACTTATGTCCTTTCTATAAGAGACTTGAGCATACTCAGAATTTGGTGTCCTTGAGGGAATAGATTCTAAGACCACCACCCCCTCACTAAATTCCACAAGCCCACAGAGAGACAATATGTAAAGTGGGTGCATCAAGATCCCAGAGGAAGCATCAGGAGAGGGAACTAGGGCCTGGGAAGATGGCCCAGTGGGTGAAGTGCTTGCCATGCAAACATGGGAGGAGCTTGGATCCCCAGACCCAGTGTAAGGCTGGGTGAGCACAACAGGCAGTCTATAATCCCGGGGCATGGGAGGCAGGGACAGGGAATCCCTGCAACAAGGTCAGGAGCCAGACTAGCTGAAATGGTGAGCTCGGGGTCACTCGGATAACCTATCTCCCTCTGTATGATAGAGTGGGCAAGGTAGGCACCCGACATTGACCTCACACCTCCATGTGCATACACGCTTGTATGTTCACACACATACACACAGGCACACACACACACTCACACACACACACTCACACACACACACATACACACACACACATAAACACATACACACACACATATACACAATAAGAAGGAAGAATCAGAGGCAGAAAAACAGTTGCAGGGGACACATGGAGAGACGAAGACACAGAAGAGATGAAAAGTAGGGAGGATTTCAAGGACGTTGTGTAGCAACACAAGGCCAGAGGAAATTCCCAGATAGCCTAGGCCCAGAGACTCCATTACAATGGAGCTAGTGTCTATGAGTCCCCAGCATAATGCTGAGCCCAGGATCCATACTGAATAATGACTTGTAATTTTTCTTTCTTTTTTTTTTGGGGGGGGGGGGTTGAGACAGGATTTCTCTGTGTAGCCCTGGCTGTCCTAGAACTCACTCTGTAGACCAGGCTGGCCTCGAACTCAGAAATCTGCCTGCCTCTGCCTCTCAAGTGCTGGGATTAAAGGCGTGCGTCACCACTGCCCGGCTATGACTTGTAATTTTTAAAAGTGGGAAACTGAGGAGATGGCTCAGTCAGTGAAGTACTTATCAAACAAGCATAAAAACATGAGTTCAAATCCCCAGCATCCATGTTAAAAAAGCCAGGTCCAGCAATGAGAACCTGTAATCCGCTGGTGGGAAGGTAGAGACAAAGGGATCCCTGGAGCTCACTTGCCAGCCAGTCAGCAAGTTCCAGGTACAGCTAGTGGCCCTGTCTTCAGAACTAATGCGAAAAGTGATGGAGGAAAATACCCAGCCTCAACTTCTGACCTCCACACACAAGCACTCACACATGTCCAAACACAGAAAACACATAAACAAGTGAGTGACTGCCGCCCATCTACAAGGGTACATAAAACAAAAGCATATAGACTAGACGCGTGAGAAGTGCTGTTTGGGGGGAACAGGAGAGACTAGAATGAAAGGAGATTATTAATTAATTAGTAATAAAGCAAATGGAAGCTCTGTTCATATAAATGGTGACATTTGCTGAGAAGTTATGTGAGCATCTCTCTCTCTCTCTCTCTCTCTCTCTCTCTCTCTCTCTCTCTCTCTCTCTGTGTGTGTGTGTGTGTGTGTGTGTGTGTGTGTGTGTGTGTGTGTGTGCACACGCGTGTGTCTGTGTGTCTGTGTGTGTGTCTGTGTGTATCTGTGTGTGTCTGTGTGTGTCTGTGTGTTTCCAGGAAGGAAACAAAACCACACTGTGTTAAACTGACTGATCAGAATTCTGTGATTGTAGGAAGTTACAATGTTGCAGATCACAGGCTATCTTAGTTCTCTTAATACCCACTCCTTCCCCGCCTCTGTGTCTGACCTATTGTCCTGTGACTATCAAGTGAGTCTCTGGGGGATGTATTATCATAACAGACTACTATCTTCCTCCAACCCAGCAGCTACGACCTGTCATCAGATACTGTCTGAGACCTGTAGAAGAGATGTCCCTGATTGGCTAGATCCCAACCATCTGATCTTTCCACCCAGGTATTTGAAAAGTTCCTTGATTCATGACTTTAGCTCTAGAAACTGCATGAAACTGTTGCCAGGTTGGAACCTGCCATTAGTGGCAACCCAGATCTATGCTCCCAGGTCATGGACTGAGTCCCTGGAGCCCAGAAAGAATGAAGGGAGGAAAAACCAGACAGGGAAAAAGGAGCAGGGAGAAAAAGAGAGAGGGAGCAGGGGGAGGGGTTACCACTGAGCAAATGACAGGTTCCATCTAGAATATTGGTGATTGGGTAGGAGTCTGATGGAGGAAGAGTCTCCGTGTTTTGAAGCTGAACAGGATATTGCCCTAGGGTAAAGAAAAGCTGACAATCACTGCCCTAGAGAACAGCTAAGGACGGGTTGGAAGAAATACTTGTCATTGGAACTTTTCATGTTTTCTGAATTTTGAACCACATAGAAATGTTACCAACTCAAACATTAAAATAATCACTATTTTTATAAATTTGGCCAGGTTAGTAATAATTAGTGAAGAGCTTTTTGAACATAAATATATTTTCTTCTTTTAAAGTATTTGGCTTTTCTTTAAAGCCTATTTTATTTTATTTCTTTTTTGAGAAAAAAAATGGAAGGCTACTGTTTATCTCTACCGTGCCTAGGAGTGGCTGGTTGAGGCTGGCCCTCTCCCAGGCCACTCTGGGGGCTGGTGTGTGCGTTCTGGCTGAACACTCTACAGCCTTAGGAGCAGCTGGTCTCTTAGCAGTCATATGGATGGTCGTTCAGTGCGCAGGCTACTCAACCTTATAGTGGACGCTTTCCTCTCACTCAGCCTCGTCTTCTCCAGGGCCATAGAGAAACCATCAAGTCCAGAGCAGTGTCTCCCGAGCCTCTCTCTGTCCTCCAAGGAGGTTATGTGAGCCATTGTTGATAACACACCCCAGGGGCTCTTCCCACACAGCATTTGAGTTCCTCATTCTAGCTAATGATTTTCTACCACAAGTGAATTGACTCAGCCCACAGCAGCTACTGAGATGAGGACTGGTTGGCCCTGAAATTCAGTCTGAGGGGAGTGTTCAGGTGGCACTCTGACCACTGAGAATGTGAAGAGATAGTTAGGGCCCTGGACACAGCTGCCTCTCCGAGCCAAGTGGCAGACGGGACACCATGCCTCTTCCTGGCTCCTGCTTCAGAATAAAAGTTTCCCAGACCAGATCGAGTCTAATCCCAAACTTGTCCCCCAAAAGAATTCTCCTCCTGCAGGAGTCACAGTGTCTAAAACTCCACCATGAGAGAGCCATTGTTTGCTAGAACCTTCTAACTTCAAGGGAAAACAAACCAGCTGTTGCCAGGTTCACAGGGACCGGTCCTGCACCCCTTTGCCTGCAGGGTCTCTCCTTGCCCTTACTCCTGCTGATGCTTCTGCCAACAGTGTCTTTCTTTTATTAAATGTTTGTGTGTTTGTGTGTGCATGGTTGCACATGCATGTGTGTGTATGTGTGTGGAATCCAGAGAACGTTCTCTGCAATCATCTTCAGGAATGATGTCTACCTCCTTTGGGTAGGTTCTCCCATTGGTCTGGAGCTAGCTAATTAAGCTATTCTGACCAGCCTGTGAGCTCCAGGAACTACTGTTTCCACCTCTCCAGCACAGGCACACACCACACCCATTTTTGTTGTTGTTTTTGGGGGGGGGGGGTTGGAGTGTTTTTTGTTTTGTTTTGTTTTTTAAAGAAGGATTCTGTGAATCTAAACTCAGACCCTCATGCTTGTGGTATTTAACATGAAACAGTTTACCATATGAACTCAAAATTATTGGTAAATGAGGAACTGTGATGTCTCAATGTGTGATAGTACATGAACATACACACACACCACTCAATACACCTGGATTGGGAGAGGGATAGGCAAAGAGACAGACAGACAGACAGACAGACATATACATATAAATGAATAAATAACATCCTATCTGCTTCATGAATGGAAGAGAAGATCATGGCTTCCCACCACCAGCCCTGGAATGAGACCCCCCCCCCATCCTGACTTCTCTGGCCTCTATGGAGGATGGTCACTGACTAAGCCTCGGCTTAGCAGCTGTTGCAAGCTGTAGTCACAGGTGAGGTTTAAGACACACCACCCCAACCTGGGACTGAGAAGCCAGGAGCAGAGGGGTCACTTTCACCATTTCCGGGCCCTTCTCCCCTAATCCAGGCCATAAAAGAATTCTCTGAAATCGTCCTGAGTTTTACCATAAGTCCCTCACTACAAAGAAAAAGAACGGAACATTGGAGACACAGGGTCCCAGACAAGACTGTGGGCTCTTGACAAATAATTCACTGCCCTTAAGCAGCTAAACCACATTAAACTGTTAGTGCACATGGCCTCCATGTTCCTACAGGACTGCCCATTTTCATCAGATAAAGCTAACATAGGATTCCCTGCTTGCATCAAAGGCTTCAATTCATGTAAAACATGCATTAAATACATACATATGCTTTTCTCTGTCTTTGGTTACTGGGACCTCAGCCATGAACCTGGTAAATGGTAAGATAAGAACTATCTTCTGCTTTATGCATGCTTTATTTATCCATACTGTGTAGGTTGCCCAGATTCCAGAGACATATAGGTGAGTGTGCCAGGCACATGAAGGCATCAATCATGTGAGTGGCACTCAGTCACAAGCTAGAATTCACCATTCAGCATGCCTCGGTGCTGTTCTACACAAACCTATCCGAGTACTACATTTCCTCTCCCTCTTCAGAGCAAGAGTCTTAACCCCTATGATCTCAGAGCAGAGCATCTCCCCAACGGCTCCAGTTAGAGTATGCTGAGTAACAAAGCCCCCCAAAACTTAGAAATGACTTCACACATTTAGTCAGCAAACATTCATTATTCCACAGCTGCTGGAGGTCTGGAACACTGAGAAGCTTGGCTTCATGGTCTTAGCTCAAGCTCTCTTGTGCAGCTCCTGCCAAGCTGTCGGATGCAGCTGCTCCTGACGGACTGGGAGAGCCACTTCCAAGTTCAATTACATGGCTGTTGGCAGGAGACTTTAACACATCCCCATGTGGGTCTCTCTAGAGGGCTTCTTGCCATGTGACTTCCACCTGAGATATTGAATCGGGAACAAAAAAGGCATGTGCACCCAAAGCAGAAACAGAGGCTTGGGGATATAGTCTTAGCCCGGCTATCCCTTTCTGTCATGTTTTATTAATTGGAAAGTAGGTAGAGCTTTGGTCTCCATATGCATGGACCCTCTGAAAGGCTCAGGTAGGGAATGCTTGGTCCCCAGCTTGTGGCACAAGTTTGGTAGGTCCTTAGAAGTTTTAGGAGACCTGGCTTGCCTGGAGGACTTAAGTCACTGGGTGTACACCTGTGGGGTTGCATCTCATACCATTTCGGCTTCTTTACTTCTTGTCTGTCATGAGCAGCTTCTGCCCTGTGCTCCCTGCTGCACGTGTTCCCTTCCAAGCTGTTCTACCTGAGTCTAGGCTCAGCATCAGTGGGTCAAAAGAAACAGATATTTCCTCCTTTTAAGTTGTTTATGTCAGGTCTTTTGACACCATGACAAAAAGAGTCTAATCTAGACAGTAAGATCAGTGGACACTCAGGGAGATGGGTTTAATCTATACATCCTAAAGAGCAGGAGACCAAAGAATTCAAAGACACATTTATAAAATCACACTAACATGTGTGAATGCTACTGAATGCTTATCTTCTAGGATCAAGAAAGCCATTGTAGGGCTAGAAGGATGGTTCAGTGGTTAAGGATGCCTGCTGCACATTCATGAGGACTGGAGTTCAGACCCCAGCACTAATGTAAGAAGCCAGGCATTCAACGCACATCTGTAATCCAAGCTCGGATGGAGACAGGGATAGGAGAATCTCTGGGGCTTGCTGTTTCCAACCTCACTGAGAAAATGCAAGCATCAGGTTCAGGGAGAACCCTTGAGAGTGACAAGGGCAGGTGCACAGTGCTCTCTTCCAGATCACGTGGGCACACAGAGGTGCTCACACCTTCACACACATGTATACATTTCTGTAACACATAAATAAACAACTCTTTTAAAAGTGAAAGCCCCCAGGTGGGAAGCATTTTGAGTTCTCTTTCTCTTCTCCATCATCATCTCTATTGCTGTGAACACAGGAGAACGATGCTGTTAATTGTTGCTGTTTTCTGAGCCAAGGGTCAGGCTCCAAACAAATGTTAGCTGCCTTACATTCATTTAAATCTCACATCAGTACCATTAAGGAGATACTATTCTTATTCTCCTTAGCTGAGAAAACAGTGCCTTGAACAGGTAAGTGGTGTATCTGTGTTAAATAGCTAATAATGCACAAACCAGGATCTGAGCCCAGATCTCACTGCAAACCCCATACTGTTAAGCACTACCCTACACTGCCTCCAACTGCTCGGTAAAGAAAGCTCCACCTGTTCTGGCAACCAGGCAAGGTTCTCCAAACCAATATTCTACAAGTGGGGAGAATTTGTTTCTTAAACGTGAAATCAGGGCTTGGGAGATAGCTCAATGGTTAATCACTTGTCGTGGAAATATGTGAACCCAAATTTGCATCCTCAGCAACAACATAAATGTTAGAAGTAGAAGTCTGCCTATCCCTCTACCCTCAAAAGGAAGAGACAAGAGAACCCCCAAGGCAAGCTGACCAGCCAAACTACTGGATTTGGTTGAGAGGCCTTGCCTTAATTAATAAGGTAGAGTGGTGATTGAGAATGATCCCTGGCATCAACCTCAAGCCTCCAGTCCTGTCTGCACATGCCCGCCCACACATACATGCACACATGTACACCACAGTCACAAACATGAAAACTGGGGGGAAAGAAAGGGAACTTGAAATTTCCAGAGGACCGGGAAGGGCTGCAGTAATCATATAGTAGATATGCATATGCACATACTGCAGTCTACTCAAGAAGAGAGCCAACAAATGAGAGGGATCTAAGCACAGCCTGAATACGTGCAAACCTATGCAGCTCTATACAAATGTATGTAAGTGGCTGTGCTGATCCATATAAACAGCCATGCCCTGCAAAGCAAAGACTCTGGCCATAAGGCACTCTTCCAGGGTGCTCTTGACCTCTGTTGGCACAAGAGTCACCATTAGACAACGGGGGAAAGCATCTATATTGAAGACTTGAAGAAAAGTTGTAGCAAGCAAGGATGATATCCAGAGTTTTGCAGGAGCTTGGATACCCGAGAGCAGAGAGGCCCAGCTTGCCCGGCTCCCCACAAGCTGCCAGATTCAATTAAAAAAAAAAAAAAAAAAAAAACATTAAAGAAGAATCCTGCTTGCAAACAATTGCCTGTGCTCTTGTGCCAAAGGCAAGTTAGCAAAAACAGAATTTGAAATCTAGATTTCCAGTGTCTTCATTCCCAAACTCAGGTATGTGTCAGACCCATCTGGAGTTCTGTGCATGCCCTGGTGCTTCTGGTGCCAGGGTTCGGCTGTGGGAGGCAGATATGTGGAAAACTGCATTTTAAAAACACTCCCGGGTATCTCAGAACTGGAAAGTCCATGGATCACTTTTTGAAAAAAGTAACATTTTAAAACATTCAAGGTCTGATATCAGGCACACCTAGATTTGAATCTCAGCATGACATTTCCCAGCTGTACGACCTCAAGTGGTTGACCAGATATCCAGATTCCAGTATCCTTAGTTTGGATTATTTTATTCTTTTGTCCCAAGTTGGCTGTGGACAGATAAGGTGGCTACAGAGGAGGTCCTGCTCTCCCAGAGGACCTGAGATTGGTGCCCAGCAAACACCTGGAATTCCAGTTCCAGGGATCTGATGCCTTTGTGTGCCTCTATACACACTGGGCACATACACACACATGCACTTACACATTTTAAATAAATAAATCTAAAACTAAAACAAGAGCCTGGTGAGGTGGCTCACACCTTTAATCCCAGCACCTGAGAGACTGATGCAGGAGGATCGCCATCTGACTGGCAGCCAGCCTGAGCTACAGAGTGAAATTCCGTCTAAAACCTGAGAAGAAAAACAAAGGATTTGGTTGTAAAGATTAAAAGATTAAACATTATAATCCATGTGAAGAGCCTGACACAAAGAAAAACGCAGTATTAGGATTATTCCTTAATGCGGTGGTTCTCAACCTTCCTAACGCTGCGACCGTTTAATATTCCTCAAGTTGTGGTGACCCCAACCATAAAATTATTTTCCTTGCTACTTCATAACTGTAATTTTGCTAGTAATGAATTGTAATGTAAATAGCTGATTTGCAGGATATCTAAGATACAAGCCCTGTGAAAAGTTCATTCGGTCCCCTTGCCCCCAAGGAGGTTAAAGCCCACAAATTGAGAACCATTGCCCTAATGGGAGTGAGGAACCAGAGTTCCCTAACCCCCTACCCAGAATAGCTCATAAAATACAGACTAGCTTGCTTAATAAGCCATCACCTTTCTTTCCGTCCTTCATTGGCTCCACCCTAGGAGGCGGAGCATACATATGATTGGTAAATTGGCGAGAGCCTGAGCCTCATTGGTTTATTCATTGTTCACTTTAAGGGGCGTTAAAGTGTTGCCACACTCTTTCCTCCACCATCCTTCCTTTCTCTCCATCTTCTCTCACTTCTCTTCTCCCTTCTTTCTTCCTACCTTCCAAGGGTCTTACATTCCAGAGCGAGAGAATTCAATATGATTTAGGCACAATAGTTCCTTAACGATCCAGAGTAGTTAACGATGGGCTTGATTTATTTCACTGTCTGACTTCTAATTCTATTAATTTCTCAACTCGGGAAGAATAGAGGGAACCATCTGCCTAGCATTCCACCACTGAGAGTGGGCGTCCCGGTATCTGTCCTCATCCCGGGAGGGTAAATTCCCTTGCTGTCCATTGTCTAGCTTGGCAGGTTCCCACTAGGCCAATTATTCAGTCCCATTAACCATGACACCACACTCCTGCAGTCATTTCACGCTTGTCAAAGCTTCCTCTCGTGCAGCATCTTTTATTTGCCTGAATTACGACTTTTTTTCATCAATTCTTAATCAAGTGGCTTTCTGCATGCAGAATCAACAAACATAGAGTAGCCATCACAAATGATACTTCAGAAAGAGAGTCCCTGCACTCATCCCATTGACAATTAATAATCGGGTTCTGAAGACACTTTGAAAAGCACTCAGTGCATGTTTATAAACAACAGCCCTTCTTGATCTGAACAAGCAGCCGTGCAGGCTACAAGCCCAGCCCTGGGGGGAAGCCCTTCATACGCATGCGTAATGGCATTCCAGCCTCCTAGAAGCTTCACTGGCCACTGAGTGAGTGAGTGAGGACCATGCCCAAAGCCACACAGTTAGAAGTCATCTGAGTAGGATTCAAACTTAAGTCTGACTTTCAGAGTCCCTGTAACAGTTCATCCTGATTGTCAATTTGATTGGATTGAGAAACACTTGGAAGATTAGTAGGCCACACTTAAATGGTGTGTCTGTGAGGATGTGTCCAGAAATGATTCATGGGGGCTCTGACAGTAATCAATGGTGTAGTCTATTAATGGAGTTGGAATGTGGATAGCCCATGAGGAGGCGATGGAACTGTGGGGGTGGGGGCGAGTTGGAGGAAGGAAGGCACTAGGGGTCTGTCCTTGGTGGCTGTATCTTGCCCTGGTTCCTTCCCGCTCCTGTTTTCTCTTCCTGTCCACGGTGATGTGAGTTGTCTCATCCACCTTCCCTACCACAAAGAACAAGAGCTTCTGAAATTCTGAGCAGAATGAGCCACCCCACTAAGTTGTTTCTGCCATAAGTCTGATCCTGTCTCCTCTCCTTCTTCCCTACCATATGTCTTAACCACTCTTTTGTCCTGTACCTCTTGTGTTTGAGGACATGTGTCATCAAGCCCCACAGCTGAAAGGCCTTTTTTATGATGCCTAAGCTCATAAACTAACTCCTGGATTGAAATCCTGGCTCCTCTTTCTGTGTGATCCTGCGTTAGTCCCTGGGACTTTGAGTAACAGTTTCCTCACTGTGTGCACAAAGATGTCCCTGTCTTGAGGCTTTACAGTAATTAACTAAGTAGCTTGGCAATTATGAGGTGGCTGTATGCATTAATATAATGCTTATGGGCCTGGGGAGAAACTCAGCGGATGAGTGCACTTACTGTATACACGTGAGGACTTGAGTTTGGGTCCCAGAGCCATGTAAAAGTTGGGCATGGCTGTAGTGCCTATAACACCAGCACTTGAGGAAGACAGGCGTGTTGCTGGGGCTTCCTGGCTGCCAGCCTAGCCAAAAATCAGCAAGCTTCAGATTCATGAGAAACCCTGTCTCAAGCAAATAATTAGAGCATACTAGAGAGGTACACCCAATATCTCCCTCTGGCCTCTGCACAAACTGCACAGGCAAGATCACCTACATACATACATGCACATACACACACGTAGCACATACTACACACGTATATACATACACACACATCATACATATACATACACATATATACATACATACTCACAGATGTAGTATATATCATACACATACACATGCAGCATACATCACACATACATGTAGCACATATCACACATACACACAAAAAATATGTAGCATCCATATACACACATACATACAAACATTCATACATACATATGCACACACAAGCAACACACATCACACACATACATAGACACACATATGCAGCACAAATCATATATACACACAAAAAACATGCAGTACAATATACACACATACACATATACATACATACACACACATACATATGCACATACAAGCAGCATACATCACACATATACACACAAAAACATGCAACATATCACACACATACATATACACATACAAACACACAAAAAAACATGCAGCACACATCACACAAATACAATGTTCATTAAAAGCGCTTTGGAATCTGGAAGAAATACACAAATATTATTAAGGATTATTATTTAAAAATATTTTTTGTCAGAGCCAGACTCCTCAGTGGCCCCAGCCTTGAAACTCTCTCTGTAGCTCCCATCCTTTGAATGTACCTGGGACCTGCGACTTACTGACAGCCACCAACATATCACAACAAAAGTAGTGGCATGCCATTCCCATGCCAGGTTGTGAAAGACTGTGGGTCCGGCCTTAGCCACAGACTTTCCATTGCCTTCCCACCTGCCTGATTTGATAAGGCAAGTCGCCATGTTGGAGGGTATGGTAACAGACAGGAGGAGCCAAGCCTTCAGTCCATGACCATGAACTATAACTTGCCAGCATCCCCATGAGTTGAAAAGCAAATCCTTGCCCAAGTAAGCTTGAGATGAGCAAAGACTGAGGCTAGAGAGATGACTCGGGACTGAAGAGCACACAGTGCTCTTCTAGCGGACCTAGTTTTGTCCCAGCACACACATGGCTTACAGCTCCCTATAACTCCAGCTCCAGGAGAGCTTGTGCCCATTGCTGCCCTGCACTGGCAGCTGTGCTCATACACAATCCCCCACACAGGCACACTTAGTTCAAAGATTAAATTTTAAATTTTTGGAAAAAATGAACAGACAATATAGATAGTCTGAGACCCTACTAAGCTCTTTCTGAATCCCTGTCCCACTGACTGTGATATAATAAATGGGTATTCTAAGTTTCTAAATCTTATGGCAACTAATTCATCAATAACTTAAACACTAGATGATTTCAAGCATTCACTGACCAACCCCCACAGGCCAGGTACAATGATGAAGCTAAGATACAGACAAGATCTTGATGTGGAACCTCAGGCTGTTTGTCGTAATGCAAGACTCAACATGTATCTAAATAAGTGTAAGATCCAGAGACCATGGAAAGGCTGTGCAATCCATAACTGAAGATTCAAAGGATTAACATTTTGAGCCATTTTAAATGGCTCAAAATGTTCTTCATCAGCATATTAGGGCCAGCAAGATGGCTCAGCCAGTAAAAGCTGGTGACCTAAGTTCAATCTCTGAGAGCTACATGTCTACAAAGTACTTAGTGATCATTAAAAATAATAAAATAAGTCTGTACCTTTTTATTAATCATTTTATTCGTTTACATTTCAAATGATATCCCCCTTAAGTCTGCATCTTTTAACATGACAAAAGCTTCACACACACTATTATCAGGAAGAATTGAAATAACTCACAGGAACACTCATGCATACACATAGGCATACACACAAACAGTACTCACCTTCAATGGTCATAAAAATGTGGGCAGAGCATAAAGCGAGGGCTAACCCTGAACTCTCAACTTTGGGATATGCCTTTCACAGATTGTATGACTTTAGAATTTTTCTGAGGTACTTGAAGTTTCAGGGTGTGTGAAATGAAGGTTGTCAAAATGGTAAACACACACCATAGGTACACACACTGAAAGGATTGTGTGACCATTTAAGACTGGTGCACAGTAATGACTCACTGAGTGACTCACTGAGACAGTGCTGTTATTATTCCTACCACTATTATTGAGATGGAAAGATATACCGGCAATGAAGAAAGTCAATCAATCAATAGTCAAGTGGATACCACAAACAGACCAAGCACTCTACTGTTCCAGGACACAAAGAAGAAAGGATTGTTTTCACAGGAGATGAGGGGAGAGCCACCACAGTCTCATCTGGCAGCAACTGTTCCACTGATATTCTCCACGCACAAGCTATCTGCCTCATAGGCTTCCACTACAGCAGTAGTCAGACAGGTCTTTCCCAGAGTCCCCTGTACACTGATGAATATTCTCCAAAGAAGCTGAGAATGCTTGGACCCCGTGGCTGATACCAAAGGTCCCCAGAAACCAAGATGCTGTCTGGGCCAGTCACCAGCCTGGTCTGGCTCTGCCTTCCAGGCCTCTTAGTGGGTCTTCATCCCTGAGTTGTCCACTAATGAAATCACAGCAACAAGCCTTCCCACCCAAGGACATGGAAGCAGATTGCTGCTAGGGGCAACCCAAGTCTTACAAAGGGATGACTTCCCTCCCACCCCACCCTTATGTATCAGGTAGAGAGCTGACAATTGCTGCAAACTTGGGTCAGGAAGCCCGGAAGGGACCACTGAAAGAAAGCAACAAACTCCCACCTCCACCTTCTTGAGAATCAAACCACATTTAAGACCTCATTAACTCCTAGAGTCCATTAACTGAATTAAATGCCCACCAGGAATGAGCAATAAATTTACTCAGGAGAAGCAATGCATCAGACCAATCAAGGTAGGAGAGATCAGGGAAAAGACAACCATCCACTGCCACCTAACCACTCATTTGCCTCTCACCTAACTTTTCAAACAGTTCTATTCATTAACTGTATTCCTTGACATTATTTTTATTAAACATATTTTTATTATTTTTAAGTATTGTGGATGGGTGGGTGTGGGTATGGGTGTGCCCATGAATATAGGTACCCACAGAGGCCAGTGTCACTGAATTATAGTTACAATTGGCTAGAGTTGGCTATAACCTGATGAGGGTGCTAGAAACCAAGCTCAAGTCCTCTGCAAGAGCAGCTGATGTTCTTGACTGCTGAGCCATCCCTATAGCTCCTGGTGGTCTTTTCACATCACAACCACTATTGCCTATTTTATAGACAAGGAAAACTGAGGCTAGAGAACTCTGTGGCTTTCTCAATACTGTGTAACAAAAAGGTTAATGAATTTGGTTCTTGACACACAAAGAAAATAAGAATTCTAGTACCATAAAGATCAGGTGGCTTTCCCTGAAAGGACATAAGGCTGGGGAGAGGTGGAAGAGTTTATGCCTAAACTCAGAGATACAGAGATACAGAGCACCTCACCTGCACTGTCACCCACCTGGAGGCTAGACCAGATCTCTCCCAACCCTCTGATGAGACTTTGTGAGAAATAGTCCTACATTCACCAGAGCAGTCTCAGATAGGACTGTGTGCTAAAACGGTGCCTCTGGTTATTTACCTAAACTCTTTCTCCAAAATATCAAAGATTTATATGTTCAAAACAAATCCAGGAAGGCATTCATGCACATTGAATCTTGAGAACCATGGCCCAGACACATATGATACCTGAAACATCTCAGTCCATGAAGGACAAGATAGCTATTAGAAGTACATCATTCTTTATTTAAGAAACCTAGTTTTTAAATCCCTCATCATTTTTATTTTTATGATGTTCATTATCATCCCCTTTTTTGGGAGGGTCTGATGACTAATGCTGGCAGCTTCTGGTTTTTATTTGACCATCTGCTTAGTTTCCTCAGCCCTACCGAGGGTTTTGAAAAAGATTCATTTGGGGCCTTAAAATGAATGGATTCAGCTCCCAGCTCTCCCATTGCCTGTACGCCCCCTCTGCACTCCATATCTCCATTTCTCCACCTTCCAGATGAGGTGTTGATATTTCATGTGTCATATGAGACAATTAAACATTCCTGTGATGGCTAATCGTGACTGTCAACTTGATTTATAATCACCTAGGAGACACACCCCTGGGCACCTATGTGAGGATGTTCCTAGAGAGCTTTAACTGAGTCGGGAGTGCCCATGCTGAGTGTGGGTGGCAGCATCTGGCAGGCTGGGGTCTCAGGCTGAATGAAAAGGAAGAAGTGAGCTGCACAGCAGGGTCGTCTCCCTCTGCTTCCTGACTGCACCTCATGCCCCTGTCAGCACAGCCAGAACTGTTCTCACTGTCATGACTTCTTCGACATGGTGCACTGCATCCTTTCCTGAGCCAAAAGAAGAATCCTACTTACCTTCAGTTGTTTCTGTCAAGTATTTTGTCACAGTGGCAACAACAACAACAAAACAAAAACAAACAAAAACCCTAATGTGATGCCAGAAGGCTTCCAATGTGCAGCAAATATTCAACAAAAGTTAGCTACCTGTAAATATCAAAATGTCTTATTTCTAGATTTCATTGATATCCAATGGCAACATTGTATATCCAGATGGCATCTAACAACCTTAGGTGGGGAACTCCCCAAACCCCTGATGGCACCTAGCACACAGTATTCAAGCACCTGACCATTAATCATCCTGCGGGACTTAGGCACTGGTGAACTTGCACCTGTTAAAAGGCACCTGTCAATCACACCAGGCTATAGCCCTCTGTTGGGCCAGCACCAACCCTCGATCTGCCCTGGGGCTCACACCCACATTCCTGGGAATGAACTGGAACAGGAAGTTGCCAAGTCCCTCTGGGCAAAGCCTTGCTCTCCTGCCCAGCCTTGCTCTCTGCTCTGCCCCTCCAACCTCCAATGGGAGTATTGCAATTACTTACGAAGACCAAAGAGCAATGTGACTCAGAAGTCCTCCCAGAATGTTGTGATGGCTATTCTTGGTTGTCAACTTGATTACATCTGGAATTAACCTAAAGCCCAAGCAGCTGGGTACACCTGTGAGGGATTTTTTTTCTTAAATAAATCATTTGGAGGATGAAGATTCACTTCTAATCCAGATCTTTGAGTTGGGAAGACACACCTTCCTGCTGGCAGCCTATATAAAGGACATGGAAGAAGGAAGCTTGCGCTAACTGACAAGTCCATTCCTTCACTGACATTAGATCTGACTTCTTAGGAATTCCAGCACATACTGAAGATCAGCTGAGACACCCAACCTTGTGAACTGGACAGCTATTAGAATTTCAGGCTTTCCGTTGGGAGACAGACACCACAAATATCCATGTGTGTTCATTCTTTAAGTTCTGATCTTCTAGACAGCCCTGACTAATACAGTGGCTCTAGGGATTTGTCCCCTCAGTAACTAATCCTAGTTTCAGGTGAAAGTGGCTCTGCTCAGAATGCCCTCTGGGCCTGAGCAGCTTGGATGGCCTGCCCTCCTGAGCTGTTGTGTAATTGTCCCCCTGAAATTCAAATATTCCCTCCTAAAGGAAAGAGAGAGACCCTAACCAGAGAAGCTGAGGAAACTTACAAGGCTCAGAAAATCCCAGTTATAAGACTCACAGGGCCCTCTCCGAGATTACAAAAGAACAACCTCAAGAGAAAAAAGCCTCGTCCGTGAACTGTCTACAAGCTGTAAGGAAGCCTCGGGGAAGCAGTTTTCATGAGACCTGGGGTAAACTTTTTGGTGATGCAGGCCTTTCCAGTCACCTATGCTCCTGTAAGTAACCACAGTAAACGTGTTGGTGTTCAAAGCTGAACTTGGATGGAGCCATTTCCTCCGGCTGTGGATGGTGCTCTATTAGGAAAAAAAAATGTTAGCTCACATCCACCTGGGTTATGAAATGAGGACTTGACTGCTCCTAGGTATGGCTGAGGAGGAGGGCTTTATTGAGGGGATGGGGGACAGTACAGCCAGAGGCATCTGGAAGAGCCCAGAGCAAGGAGAGAAAGTAATACACTGAATATAGCCAGAAGACTGAACCAGGCCATGAGAGGAGAGGCTGGGGGAGGGAGAGAAGAAGAGAAGAGGGAGAAAAAAGGGAGCCTAGAGGAAGGACCAAGACCCGGGAGTGGAGGACCAAGAAAGGAGAGGGCCAAGAGGCCGAGAGAGTATGTGACTGACATGGCATGGTTACATGGAAAAGAGAAACTGGGGGAAAGGCAACAGGGATGTGAGGCCTCTGAGCTGGAAAAGTTTAGGGTAGGGGAAGGTGTGGGTGGAGGAGGAGCCGGGAAGAGTCACAATAGGACGCTAATAGGCACTGCAAGAGGCCATTTGTCCTGCAGGTGGCCATTTGTCCTGAGTTTCTTTGAAACCTGACAGATGGGAAAGTGCACACTATGTGCACTCCCACAGTCCCTACCTTCCCACTCTCCTCAAGCTACCACAGTGAGTTTGGCTACCTGCTTATTACCCATCGATCCTCAGGAGCCAAGGACATTCATGACGCAGACCGTGTCACATCTGCTAGTGACTCCTCAGTACCTAACGACATACTCAGCTCCAAGCTGATAGTGAATGTCAGTCGTCACAGGATGTGAGCAGAAGTGGTGATGGTGTGTGCTGAGGCTGACACAGAACTAGAATTCTGCTTACAACAAAGGAACAACAAAGGAACAGCCCAGCTGCAGAAAAGGTAGATAATTGGTCAAGGCTATTGAGCTGAACCAGAGGTCAGAAATGTCCTGTAAAAGGCTGGAACAAATGTTTTAGGATCCATGAATTATATAGTCTCTCTTGTAATTACTCAGCTCTACTGTCACAGCATCAAAGTAGCCACAGATAATAAGTCAATAAATGGCCTGGTCATGTGTCAATAAAACTTTATTTATAAAATGGGTAATAGGTAGTATTAGATTTATCAGCCATAACCCCTGACCTAGGTAGGCAGTGATATAAGGAAGATTTAACGTATATCTGTTGATTACATGTCAGAACCCCTCAGGCACAAGTTGCACAATATCAGACAACTGACAAAGGTGGTGACAATCCAGGAAGCATCATCTGCTGTGGGGAAATCCAATGTGAGTTTAGTCAAGTGGCCTGAAGAGCTGTGTCTTACTCTTTGAGTAGGCCTTCACTGAGCAGCTGCTATGTGATGGTTCTCTAACAAGCACTTAGGGACCTGCAATGTGTAAGCCACCCTTGCCTTTCCTTGCCTGTGGAGCAGCAAGTAATGTGTATGGGCTTCATCTCATCCATTGCAGTCTGTGCTGAATGCAAGTCGCAACGGTGGACTTGTGAAGCCTTGGTCCTTGTTCTTAGGGAGATTACAGCCCAGCTGCAGAAAAGGACATGAAATAATAATCACCCAGATAAATATTTAATTGCAAATTGGAATAAATGCCAGGGAGGAAAGAACATGATGCTGTGAGTGGGAATAACAAGAGAAAAGTCATTTGGGTCAGGAGCTCTGGTCCAGGAGGATCTCTACAGAGCAGCGGCTCTCAAACTTCCTAATGCTGAGACTCCTTAATGCAGTTCCTCATTTTATGGTGACCCCCAACCATAACACTGCTGTTGTTGTTACTTCATAACTGTAATTTTTCTACTATTAGGAATTGTAGTGCAAATATCTGCTATGCAGAATTTCTCATATGTAACCCCTGTGAAAGGGTCATTCAATACCCCCATGGGTCTCAGCCCACAGGTTGAGAACCACTGCTCTACAAGAATGTTGGGTGCATCCAAAATCAAGACTGCAAAGGGCAGTTGAGAGGAAGTGAGGTTAGACTTCTGGAAGGCTTTGATTCTATTAACTGTACTGGATGGGTGCACGGAACCAGTCTCTGTGTGCAGTTGTACAGACTGTGCACTATACAAGTGCAGCAGACATGGGAAGGCACTGCACAGTAGTGCAGCTGTGCAGCTGTCTGCACCTTCATGCTGAAGTGGGAAGGGAAAGCGGTCCTGAAGGGAGTCAGTGCAACAGCAAATAACTGCTTTAACTGCTCCATGCTCTGTGTTGGGCTTCCAATTTCTTGTCCTTGGGTTGTAGTATTTGCAGTGTGGGACATTCTGGAGCATCCTAGGCTGCTGTGGTGAATGTCCTTTCCTCTTGTTGCCAGTCTCAATCCCCCCTGGGGAGGCCCCACTCCTGCTGCTCCTCAGCCCTCCTCCTGGCTGCAGTGTGTTAAGAGGCTCCTCAGACCCATGCTTATTATTCCAGTTTAATGAGCTGGCAGCAAAATGCGCTGATATAAAATTCATATTTATTGAATGTGATTGTCCCTGTGCTTGCTCTTACATGTCTGACCTGCTTGTCCTGGTGGCTAGAACCACTTTACATTGTTATGTTACAGTTTTATTGATGGGCTACCATTTGCTCATTCCTTGGGACAGAAAGTCTCCGCACCTCCTCTCCTCCCCTCCACACACACAACCCCCTCTTCTTCGCTGGCTGGGTACATGAGAGTTTCCAAGCTGCAAACTGTAGAGTAGGAATATGTAGCCACTTGTCTACTCATTGTAGACAAAATAGCTGACAAAAACATCTTCCTAGAGGAAGGGTTCCTTTTGGCTCTCGGTCTGAAGGTACAGTCCACCCTAGTGGGGAAGGTGTAATGTCAGGAGAAGGAGACACTGGTTACACTGCAAATACACTCAGGAAGCAGAGAGCAGTAAACACTTGCACTCAGCTCCATTTCTTCTTCAGATTCAGTCCAAGACCACAGGCCATGAAATAGTGTCACCCACATCTAGGGTCAGTTCATGGGATGGTGACACACACATTTCAAGGTCAGCCTTCTCACTTTAATTATCCCACTCTAGATAATCCCTCATAAACATTCCCAGAGATCCAGTTCCATAGTGATTCTAAATCCCATCAGTTTGACACTCAAGACTAGCCAACGCAAGGAAACACCATGCAGCCAGCCTTGACCCAATAGGACCTGAGCATAACGATGGTATCACTTCCAGGTAGAAATGTCAAGAGCACAATTTGCTGGATACTCTGTCCTAGAGTGTAACCAGGTGCCAAGGTCAAAGCTCCTATCATCCCAGATCCTTGGAGACAAGGAGATACAAATTTCTCTGCTAACCATCAATGGAGATGCATGAGTTATAAATAACTTCTGACTGACCCATTGAGCAGCTGGAAATTTTTTGTTACTACAGCAAAACCTTACCATATCCTAACCAATATAGAGGATATAAAACTGCTATAAGACTTAGTCCACACATGAATTTGTTAGTCTGTTTCTGTACAACAATAACAGAACACCACAGACTTGGTATTTTATAAAGAACAAAGCTGTTTGTTTATTTATTTGTTTGTTTATTTATATGGTTTTGGAAGCTTCACAGCCCAAGGTCAAGGGTGAGGACCTTTTGTTGTGGAATTTTATTTTTGATTGATAATTCTTGTTGATTGACAATTACATACACATACATAATGCATTCTGATTGCTCCCCCCCCAGCCTCTCTTATATCCTTCTCACCCTGCCCCCACTTCCTTCTTACAAATCCCTTTACCCTATTCATGACTTTTTGTTCTGTTTCCTGTTCCACGGAGTTTTAACTAGGGCTGCCCCAGTGACTGTGAGTTTGGCACCAGATGGTCTCCAGTGGGTGCCCAGTTGTAAGTCTCCTCCTTTCCCAGAGCCTGTTCCTTGCCAATAGAATCCCAGTAAGTTATGGTAAGGCCCTGTGAGCCCACTTCTGCTCCACAGCTGACTGTTAGGAGGACCAGAATTGTATGGGTCCATAGGCACAGCTGCTGAGTTCACGATTCCCATGACCGTACCATGCTTAGAAAATAGTTTCTTTGGGATGTGTGTCCTTCCATCTTCTGGACCTCACATTCTTTCCACCCCTCTGCAGTGTTTCCTGATCCTTATTTGGGCCATATAAATGTCTTTGTTAGGGCTGAGCCCTCAAACACCCCTTATCCTCAGCATCTTGTGCAGCCATAGGTCCCTACTTTCCCCACTGTTCAAAGAGAGACTTCTCTGATGCTGCTGAGAGTGATCTTTGCCTATGGCAATAGGCATCAATATTTAGAAGCCAGTTTAACACTTTGTCAGTTTGGCTAAGCAGCAGTATTAGGTTCCCCCAGGGCCTCAGACCTCTTCAGTTATGGGATTTGGACCATAATAGAGATTTCCTTTTATAGAGGGAGCTCAAATCCAACTATAACTTCTATGGTGCCAATGCAACAGTGGGCCCATTTTGACAGGCAGTTAGTATTGTAGTTGATAAAGTTCACACTGGGTAGGACCACTGATGTCTTCCACACCCCAGTAGCCACATAGCACCACTCAGCACTGTGAAAGCTCCCAGCAGGGAGAAAGCTTTCAGTACAGCTCCAGCTTGATTTTCTCTGTATTTTGTGTCTAAGATCTGTGTTATTTTCAGCAATAGTGTCTTTTCAGCTAGTGAGTAACCCAGAGAAATGGCAAGGCTGGCCTCCATTTTGAGATCCTCCTGTCTCAGCTTAAGCTGGGATTGCAGTCGTGCACTTGGCTCATAAAGAATTTCTTCATACATCCTCCCACACCCGAGGATGGAGCAGACCCACTCTTGTGAAGATGAACCTAATCCCATGGTAATGACATCAATCCCTTTGCGTGGACATCACAAGAGGGTATCTAATATTAAAAATCCTACCTTCCATGTTGTTCTGGGGAATAAGTTTGCAACCCATGCTTCTGGGGTGACATATTAAGACCCCAGCAATGTAGGATACTTGGAACAGTGCACAGGACACAGTGAGCTCTGATGTCTACCAGGCTTGTTAAAATATCAAATAGTTATAAAAGCCAAAGATATACACCCACAAGAGCTCACTTCATGGCTTCATGCTGAGAGGCTGCTTCTCTGAAATAAGTGATAAGAGGTACCATTATTATGACTGAGGGAAAAGAGTGGGACCCCTGGCAGAAATGAGATGTGTTGCCATAGTTTTTGCTAAGACATCTATTAAATTCCCCCCACATCTTACTGCTTATAACATGACCCATGATCAAGGCCAAAGAAAATGAGGCATGAACATTGTTCCTCTTGCTGGGAAGCACACTGATGACCTAGCAATGAAAAGGCATGTATGATCCTTTTACTGGGGAGCAAATAACTGGAAATCATGGGGCCTAAAATAATGCTTAATAAAAATGGGCCACTGGGGGCTGGAGAGATGGCTCAGTGGTTAAGAGCACTGACTGCTTTTCCATAAGTCCTGAGTTCAGTTCCCAGCAACCACATGGTGGCCCATGATCATCTATAAAGGGATCTGATGCCCTCTTCTGGCATGCAGGTGTACATATAGATAAAGCACTCATATACATTAAATAACTGTTTAAAATATATATTTTTTAAAATGGGCCATTATACTTTCCATAGAGCAGAAAGAGCCAAGGAAGGACCTTGGCACTTAGGTGCACAGATGTACAGAAGTATGGAAAAGGTCAGTCTCCCCACTTGGCACCTTGGATATTGGGGCTGAAGATAACAGTCATGGCCACTTTTTTCTATGCTTGTTCACAAGCCAAGTGTTTTGATAAACCCCTATGATTTTGGTACTTTGGAGACCTGGACAGCTGTATCCTGAGTCCAAAACAAGCCTGAGCTACATAGCAAGATCTTTTCTCAAACAAACAAACAAAAAAAAAAAAAAAAAAAAAAAACCTTCTAATTAAAATAAAACAACACCAACAGAAACATGCTAGGGGGACAAGATCATGATACGTTGTTGACCTAGCATACAAAGTCCCTGGATTGGAACCTCAGCACTGTAAAAGAAAAAGGAGAAGGAGACCCATAGAAGCCAAAAAATGCTTTCACCCAACAACTGGGGCATGCTCGGGGCATTATCTGCCTTGGGGACCCAACTAAAGGGGTGTGTTGAGAATTGCCAGGCAAAATAACAGCTGTGACTGCCGACTGGAGTCGGGATGGGATAAAAGGAAGGAAAGGGGTGGTGGCATTTCTCTTCTGGGAGCCATCTAGACACAGCCTGTGTCCTAGAGATGAGGAACTGCTTTGAAAATGAAGGTGGACATTGGTTCAATGCTTATTATTGAGACTATCTTAAGCGCTTGCTATTCTGTTGGAGTTCATGAAGTTGATGATATCTGACTGATTCCGACCTGGAAAAGATGGTGATTTCCTGAGAGTCCACCTAACGGATATCAGATATTGTACTAAGTGGTTATTTGATACTCAGCACTCCTGCTTTCTGGAGACTCCAGTTGGGGAGATGGCTCAGTGAGTAATGAACTTGTTGAATAAGCATGAGGACCTGAGTTTGGATCCCAGAACCCGGGTAAAAGCAGGTAATGGCTATGTTTGTGTAACTTTTCCTTCGGAGGAAAGAATGGATGTCTACTCATTCCCGATAAGGAACCAGTCGCAGACAAAAGTGATGGACATACTCAAGTCCAACCTGGGGAACCCAGGAGCTTTCTGGGTTTGTGCCCAGGAGTGTGGGCACCTCAAAGACAGCTGCCTCACTGAAAACCCCACTGAACCATGGGTAATGACTCAGAAGAGCTGACTCCCTGGGTCTCTACAGGACTCTCATGTAGCTCCCTAGGTGGGGGTCTCCCCAGGTAGCCCCTAAGTGAGAAAGTCTCCTCTCCCCAGCAATAGTTACTGTTCCTATAACCTGGGGGAGGGTCTATGCATGTTCTACGTTTGTGAGGGAGAGAGTTCTAGAATTCATTAGGTCTGTTAGCTTCCTGAGACCAGTAACCTCCCTCCCCCTCCAGAAGGATATCCTTTCATTCTGAGGAAATGGCTGAACAACACCATGCCAGAATCCCAGTGCAGGGGAAAGAGGCAGGAGACCTCCTGGGACTCACTAGCCAGCCAGACTAGCCTAGCCAGGGAAAGACACCATCACACTTCATGTTTGGTGAAAACTTTGTCCCAGGGGACAAGGCAGAGTGCAGAATGACAGACAAAGACACCAGACATCTTCCTCTGACCTCTGTAGACATGTGTATGAGTGCATGGACCTTCACACACACACACACACACACACACACACACACACACACACACACACACACACAATCAAATAAATGAAAATAATGCCCTTAATCATTATCCCCATTTTACAGGATAGAAGACTAAAGCCAGCACCTTAAGTTATTCCCACAGTGTCATAAAACTAGTCAACTGTCCATATAATGAACTCAAGATCTAAGAATAACTCAGAATCCAGGAGCCAGTCTCTTAATCACAGGGCTCTGGCTATGAAGAGTAAGGTCCAAAACCAACACTGACAGCATCCCTTAGGAGTGTTTAGAATGCAAAGTCTGGGGCATGTGGCTGAAACTCAATAGAGAGGCAGTTGTTTAGCATGTGCAGTGTCCTAGGTTCAGAGTGGAGTGGGGCAGTACTAGGCAGGCAAAGTCAGGAGGATGGAGAGTTTGGAGCCAGCGTGAATTATATAATGAGACCCTACCTCAAAAACAGTTACTGTGGATGTAGCTCATGGATAGAGCATTACCTAGTGTGCAAGGCTTTGAATTGGAACCCAGCACAAACACCACCAAAAAAAAACTATAAAAAGGGAAGCTTAAACTGTATACATAGCACACATGCACGCATATATCACCACATCAATAATAATAATTTCAGAGGCACGCAGATCTGTGAGTTTGAGGTCCACCAAACCCACGAAGAAGGAGGAGGAGGAGGAGGAGGAGGAGGAGGAGGAGGAGGAGGAGGAGGAGGAGGAGGAGGAGGAGGAGGAAGAGGAAAAATAAGAAGAAGAAGAAGAAGAAGAAGAAGAAGAAGAAGAAGAAGAAGAAGAAGAAGAAGAAGAATTATTTCATAAAAGAACAGTCTTGAGTCACACCAAGACTTGCTGTGCTAGACATAACAAGACCCTCAGGTATCCTTCTTATGCTGAAGTTTGAGGTACACCACCTCTAGAATATCCTGCCTCGCACAGGAAGGAGGCATTATGGGAACAGCTGTGTAAACAGGAAAGCATGAGCTGGGGTTAATGCAGGACCGTCTCTAAGCAGAGCACAGCCTTCCAGGACTCTGTCCATTCAGCCTCATGACTTCTGTCCAGCACCAGGAAGGTGGACTTGTCTAAGGGGGTCCCTGCATGTTGGGTGATCTTAAGACCTCAGAGCACCCTCCCACATCACATTTAGCTTGGATGTTTGGGACCTTTTGGCTGCCAAGGGAAGTGCTGCAATGCCTCTGGGCTCCACTCAAGACGAGATGAGGTCCTCTGGGTACAGGGAGCTGGGCAGGAGTGAGAGCAGGCACCAGGTTGCTGGGGCGAACAGCATTGGAGCAGCTGCATCTTTAGGGGAACTAATGGCACTCTAGGGGAAGCCTGGTGAGAGATGCCAAGTACTTGTGCGCTTGTGGAGCTGATGCAGCCTTGGCCAAATTCGACAGCAATGTACAAATGTCCATCATTTTTCAGCTGTTCAATTTTGTGGCTCTGTCTTACATTTGAGAAGGATTAAACTGTGTCTTTCCCCAGAACAGCCCTCAGTTTTGCAAAAGCTTAAGGAAGATAAGGCTGTGTGAAGTTGGGCATTCTGAAAGAACACTTTCTGGATCCCCTGGAGACTCACTGCACAAGCCCCCGCCTCACTTGCAACTTCTCTCTTCAAGTCCTTTAGGTCTGCATCTCCTTTTTAGCCGATGCGTAGTTCTGCACAGGTTTGCCATTCTAAAAGACAGGCAAAAAATGCAGTCTGTTTTACTCTCTCATAACTGAATTTTTCTTCCTTCCCAGAGACTCCACTGGTTCTCAGGCTGCAGTAACCTTATCCCATTCATTTGGGATGAACTTGGGCAGCCTGGGGAGAACCCAGCACTCTGGAGGCATTGCTGGGTACTCTCTGCTCCCTGGACCCTCTTCCTGTGTTGACATGGGGGAGTGGGAATATACTCTCCCAAAGTTCACCTGTGCACATTTATTAATGGGTTTAGAGGGGAGCTTTCAGGATGAAAGAGGGTTAGATGAAGTCAGAAGAGTAGAAGTCCCTATCAAAAAAATATTTTTAAAGTGACTCTACAAAATAGAAGAGCCAGACCTGTCACATTTACTTTGTTAACCTGTGATGAATGGCCATCCCCAAACTAGGATGCATCAGGGGTGGATGACATGTTCTCAAGCTTCCCAGAACCATCAGTTAAATAAACCTTTTATTGATTATAAACTACCCAGGCTGTGTTATGTGAGGATAGCAACAGAAAGCAGAGGAAGGCCAGAGAGGACTCTTTGGACTTTGGTCCCTGCTAAGAAGGTGGCTTATTGGTTCTTGTCTGTAATCACTCCGCTTACTCCTCAGCAGCATCACAGGGACTTCTTAATGCTTTCTGGTCTCCAGGTTTCCAGAGCAAAGGTTCAAAGAAAGGAGGTGAAAACGTGTGATCTTGAAATGACTGAATCTTCAAAGTTGCAGTGCCTTATCTGCCCTGCCCTGCTATTGGAGATCCTCAAAGTCATGATGCTTCAGCTGCTTTGCTCTGCTGCTGAGATCACCTTAACTGGGGTCTTATCCTTTGCCAGAGCCCCATTTCTTATCTGGATGTAGTAAACCTAACTGCTCAGATTCAAAGCACAGAAACAAAGCTGACACTCAGCAGATGCAGTGTCCAGGTTGCATTTCAAGAAGAAAGTATGGAAAGGCTGGAGAGATGGCTCAGTGATTTGCTGCCCTTACAGAGGACCCAAGTTCAATTCCCAGCACCCATCTAGGGTGGCTCACTACCACCTGTAACTACAGGAAACCTGATGCCCTCTTCTGGCCTCCTTAGACACCTATATGTTTACACACACACACACACACACACACACACGCACACGCACACGCACACGCACACGCGCACACACACACACACACACACACTTTAAACTATGTTTCAAAAATAGAGGAACATACAGGACAAGTTTAGAAAGGGCTGCTGAACCCTTTTGGTTGGATGTAAGGCCCACTTCAAGGGATGGGACACATAACATGACACTGTTAATGAAGTCAAGAACCTCAAACCAGCCTCAGGAAATATAAGCAGAGGGGGAGGCAGAAATATGTAAAAGCCAGAGGTGGTGGGTAGCTCTAAGGAAACAGTGTTTTCCAGACATAACAGGACTGATGCACTTAGGAACTCACAGAGATCGTGACAGCATGCATAAAACCTGCACAAAATCCCAGCACAGAGAAAGGGAAGTGGGTACAAAGTCCCACCCTTAACCAAGAACTTATTTGTAGGTGATAGCTGTTGAGAGAGGAAAAATTCATTTTCTCCAATGGAGTGACACTGGGTATATCTACCATGCTCAAGGGAAGACCCCAAGCTCAGGAGTAGTTGGCCAACACAAAATGAACTCCATAGTTTTTATGTGCTTCTTTGTTTGATAGTTTTGGTTTGGTTGGGTTGGGTTGGGTTTGATTGGGTTGGGTTGGATTGGGTTGGGTTGGGTTGGGTTGGGTTGGGTTGGGTTGGGTTGGGTTGGGTTGGGTTGGGTTGGGTTGGGTTGGGTTGGGTTGAGTTGGGTTGGGTTGGGTTAGGTTGGGTTGGGTTGGGTTGGATTGGGTTGGGTTTGGTGGGTCTTTCTAACCTTTTATTTTTCTCCTTACTGTTTCTTTAAGGTGGGGAAGAGAGGAAAAGAACATGAAGTTGGATGGGCTAGGAAGAAGTAGTATCTGGAAGGAACTGGGAGAGGGAAAAGAATATGAACGAAATATATTGTGTGAAAATAAATAAATAAACTAGAAAGGGCTACTGGGAGTGTGGCTCAGTGATGCATGTCTAGCATGCACAGGGCTTCATCCTGTGCATCCTGGGTTTCATCCCCTGATCCCCTGCATCACGAGAGGGGGGGGGATGAAGGAGGAGGAGGAGGAAGAGGAAGAGAGGAGGAGGAGAAGGAGGAGGAGGAGGAAGAGGAAGAGAGGAGGAGGAGAAGGAGGAGGAGGAGGAGGAGGAGGAGGAGGAGGAGGAGGAGGAGGAGGAGGAGGAGGAGGAGGAGGAAAAAGAAGAGAAGAAACCTCCCAAAATAGGACACAATTGTGAAACACAGCATGATGGCACACCTGTGTTCTTAGCACTTGACAGGCAGAAGCAAGATCATGAGCCTACATAAAAATACCCTATATCAAGGAGGGGCCAGAACCTCATCTATCAAGCCTTAAAGAGAAGTTCCTACCCAGCCTGCCTAGAAATAAGGGATCAGTGTGGTCCAAGCTTACTGGTGGGAGACTAGCTCACAAGTCCTGCATCTCCCAATGCTTCCTTATGTCCAAGGTCAGCACCATGAGGACATAAAGGGCTTTGCAGAGGAACTGAGAGAAAGTTTCCATTCCAGACTGGAAACCAAGAACTACTAAGAAGTTCCTAGACACTGTGGTTCTATGCAAAAGTCCACGCAGCCCACGGAGAATTCTGACTCGTAGAAAAGAACTCTTGTCCCTGACTATAGCACCAACTGAGCTTTCTGCCAGCTGTATGGATGCACTTTGAAAACGATTCCTCCAAAAGCACCACCTTGAGTTCCATGGCATCAAACCATCCTGACTGATGCCACTGGAGCAGAGCGGGACCTTTACTTCATGCTCTGCCCAAATGGCAGAATACAGAGCAAAACAAATAAGAACCATGGGTCAGGGGAGAGGCATGCACATAGCACACTGCTCATGGATCAGAGGACAATCTTCACACGTCTGTCTTCACCCCTCCCCCCTTGTTGGACACAGGGTCTCTCAGTCACTGCTGAGTCAGAAGCTTCTGGCATGAGAGAATGCTGGGATTGTACGTTTGTGATGCTGTGTCCAGCTTTGTGAGTTCTTGGACCCCAAGCTCAGCCTACTAGACTTGTACAGCAAGTGATTTTACTCTGAACAGTTTCTTCTGCAGCCTAGTATCACTGAATTGGGGGTGGTTTGCCACAGAGCAGTAAGTAGCGATAGAACACTTATGGGCACCTGCTCCTCTTATTCCTCTGCATTTCTCTCTTCCTGGAGAGATAGTATCACTTCTAAAGTGATAAAGCTACCTTTTTTCATCTACCCTTTCCAATGTTGTTATTGTAACATAAACTTTATACCACAGTTCTTGAGGACTGAAGCTTTTGAAACCATTAAAGAAAAAAATTGGCTTGCTCATATACAGCAGAAACGCTGGCTTTCAAAATCATCACCAGGTGCCAAGTCTTTCGAAACTCTTGTTTTGAAGCTCAAAAGCTAAGCCCTGTCTTTTGTTCTCTGAGCACTCCTGAAAGGTCAGCCTGCCCAGGGTGACATTTGTGTGTGGAGTGTTGTAGTCTTGGAATGAAGGAACAGTATAGGATGACAGGAACACTGGAATGCACTGGGTCATCTACTAAAATATTACCTGCTAATCTTGCTAAAGTTTTTGTAGTTCTCCAGTATGAAAGAGACTTTCCCTTCTTAAGGTCAAATTAAAACAAGTTCAGTTCAACTCTGGGTACTGTATCACAGTAGTGGTGGGAAAGAAGACCCCAGCTAGAGCACTGTCCTCTAATCATGGGGAGCACATAGAACTTCTGAGCTCTTAGTCCCTCCAATATCTTCAGAGCATTTGTCAAGTCGGGGTCCACACAACCCCTGGTAGGATGTATGTTATCTAAGTCACTCAGCAAAGATTTCTTTTTAGTAAGGGCTAGAGAGTAACTATGTCCCACATTGTGGGCCAAACAGTCCCTGTTGTAATTATTCAGTTTTGTCTTTGCATTATAAATGGAAGCACAGACAAATTCCCATGTCTATAGTCATGGCTGTTTTACATTAAAATTGTATTGATACAAACAGGCAGCAGGTCATATAGCACATTGACTTTGAAAACCATAAGTCTCTTGAATACTGGTGACTCTCTCATTCTGCTTCAAGTTGGGGTTCTCAGCATCTGCCAAGGCTAGAACCTTGATTCAAGGATGTGCTGGTGCTTGTCAACTTGACACAAACCTAGACATATCTGGAAAGAGGAAATTGTAACTGATAAAATGACTCCATTAGACTGGCCTATCAGCATGTCTGTAGAGCATTTTTCTACTAATAATTGATGTGGAAGATCCCAGACCACTGTACATTGAGGCCATCCCTGAGAAACTGGTCCTGGGTTCTATAAAAAAAAAAAAAAAAAAAAAGCAGGTTGAGCAAGTCAAGGGTAGCAAGTCAGTAAGCAGCACTGCTCCATGTCTCCGCTTCAGCTCCTACCTCTAGGTTCTTGCCTCTAGTTCTTGCCTTGGTTTCCCCAATGGTGGGCTATAGTCTGTAAGCCAAATAAACCCTTTCCTCTCAAAGTTGTTTTCTTACAGTAATAGAAAGCAAACTGAGAAAACAGGGTTCAAAATCCACGGTGATGTGTATATCCTTGTGTTACTCCTGTTGAGGAAGGTAGGGGTGCCGACCAGCCAAGTGAGCTCAGATTCTCAACCTCCCAAGATCCTAGGATCATGTCCTCTGTACCGGCTTAGTTTTGTGTGTCAACTTGACACAGGCTGGAGTTATCACAGAGAAAGGAGTTTCAGTTGAGAAAATGCCTCCATGAGATCCAGCAGTAAGGCATTTTCTCAATTAGTAATCAAGGGGGAGGGTCCCTTGTGAGTGGTACCATCTGTGGACTGGTAGTCTTGGGTTCTATAAGAAAGCAGGCCGAGCAAGCCAGGAGAAGCAAGCAAGCCAGTAAGGAACATCCCTGCATGGCCTCTGCATCAGCTCCTGCTTTCTGCCCTGCTTGAGTTCCAGTCCTGACTTCCTTTCGTGATGAACAGCAGCATGGAAGTGTAGGCTCAATAAACCCTTTCCTCCCCAGCATGCATCTTGGTCATGATGTTTGTGCAGGAATAGAAATCCTAAGACATCCTCTATCTGACCTTGATTTCCAATGATCTCTCTAGCATTTTCCACTAGACAGGGAGAACCACCACCTTTAAGCAGATTCTCTCAATTGCTAAGAAATGCAAGAGTTGGGCATCAGTTTGATACAGAAAAGGGGATACACAAAGGAATGAGGAATACAAATTTACATGCCAATATCACGCATGTACACACCATCATATTATCCTGCCAACTAACCTAGTCTGTTTAACCTGTTTCCTTGATTCTCATGTCTTCTGGGAGAGAGCAGTTGGTGGACACTAAGTCTTGGAACACACTGTTATTCAACTCAGTGTCTGCTCCCTTGTAAGTGGACTGTGGGTATTTCTCAAATAAAGAAATCACATCCTGCAGAAGACCTGGTAATGAAGCTCCTAGAGTTGTTCTCAGTAGTTTACTAACACCATAATGCCCAAAATTCCCACTCATTTTAGCAATTCTGCAATGGTGCTTAGCAGTTCTGAGTACCAGTAACTCACATGTCAAACAAATAAATGGCAGTCTCTGAAGATGCCCAGGACTAGCAAAATGCATGCATACACAACCAAAGAGGATGAGAAGCAGGCTCAGTCAACAAGGTAAGAGAAAGATCCAGAGAGGCGTGGGCACAGGTTCTGAATATGACCCTAGGCCCTTCTTTAAACCTCAGGGGTTAACTAGGTGGTTTTCTGTGCCATCCATAAGTATCAGTTCAAATCAAAGCATTTTCTTCATTTTACTACAGATAGATTTTCTACAAACTACTCTGCCACTTGACAGTTGTGGTTGTGACCATTTAAGGCTTTGTGTGAAGGAAATATTTCAGCTTCCCGTTATTATATGAAAATGCTTAAGTTTATCAAATTATATGGAAGAAAGATCTAGCTTGGCTTATGGTTTCAGCTCCAGTTGTGGTCAGTTTTCTCCATTGCTTTGAACCTATGGTAAGGCAGAATATCACAGTAGAAGGATATGACAGAGTCCTTTGTCCTTTGTCCAGTGAGAGAGGAAAGAGAGAGAGAGAGGAGAGAGAGAGAGAGAGAGAGAGAGAGAGAGACTCTTCTTCAACATCATGCTCCCAATAATCAAAAACTGTCCCTCCAGGTCCCCCTTCTTAAACATCCCACCTCCCCCAATAGCTGAGAGCTCAGACTGTCACACATGGACCATTGGGGAAGATATTTCAGATTTGACCCTATAGCAGGACAAATCAAAGGAAAGACAGATAGGGAGATATTTGCCTGAAGGAGAAGAATTTGGAAAGTGAGGGACCAGAACTGTAGCTTGGTGTCTGTATGTAGCATGTATGCTGATGACATTTTGAGGTGATCCAAACTAAGTCAGTGACAAGAGGAAATACTAAGCACTCCCTGCAGAGGAAAGGACACAACAAGAAAGACAAGCCCAGAGCAGCTTCTAGGAGGTACTGTGGGTCTATTCCAGCTTCTGTACTGTGCTGAATTTTTTCAGGGAAAAAGACCGAGCTTGGCAAAAGCAACAGGTGCCTAAGTAAGTGTTTGTCTCTCTGTATTCCGTTTTCACTTTTGGCTCACGAGCATGCCCCATTCAGGGCTGAGCAGTCAATGGTAGATTTCTGTGTAGCACTAGTTTCCTACAGCTTTAAGCTTATTTCCTTGCTGGTGATGGCCTGTCCACTTTTCCCCTGTTGATTCAAGTTTAGGTGTAGCTCTCAACCTCTTACCACATACCAAATGTCTTCTCTATAACTTTTTTATTGCTTTTTATTACTTTCTGTTGCATTCCTATTGCTATGACAAAACACCTTGGCTAAGGCAAGTTATTAAAATAAAATGTTTAATTGGGCTTATGGTTTCAGAGGTTCATGATGACAGAGCAAAGGCATGGCAGCAGGAACAGCTGAGAGCTCACATCTTGATCCACGAGCAGGAGGCAGAGAGAGCACACTGGACATGGTATAGGTGTTTTGAAACCTCAAAGCCTACTACTCCCTGTGACACACCCCCTTCAACAAAACCACACCCCCAATCCTTCCCAAACCATTTCACCAGCTGAGGAGCAAATATTCAAACCTCTAAACATACAGAGGTCATTCTCATTCAAACCACCACACCAGCTGTAAGATTCCTGCCAGGAGTCTCTTCTACATGCTTCAGTTCACTGTCATTTCTTGCTTGGGCTATTGCAGTGTCCTCCTAATCCATCTGTCTCCACTGTTCCCTTCCTTTTCCAAATAACAAGCAGTGATTTGTTAAAAAACTAATGTTGGATACTTAAAAACCTCAATGGCCTTCTTCAGCAAACAGAATAAAAATGGAGCATTCTTGTCACTGCTCAAGGCTGCCCACATGACCTGGCCTGACCATACTCCTCTAGCCACTTTGTCTTTATTTTTTAAATACAGGTTCTCTCAATAAACCTACTACTCTCTTATTAAGCTAAATCAGCAGGCCAACATGCCCCAAACATCCTCCTGTCTCCAACTCCCCAGGGCTGGGATTATAGACAGATACTGTCACACATGCTTTTTTTAAATATTGGTTCTGGGGGTCAAATTCAGGACCTTATA
The DNA here is from genome assembly GCA_028551405.1 of Uromys caudimaculatus. Taxonomy (NCBI): domain Eukaryota; kingdom Metazoa; phylum Chordata; class Mammalia; order Rodentia; family Muridae; genus Uromys; species Uromys caudimaculatus. The sequence goes on from CM052703.1 coordinate 77,809,431, forward strand.
CTTTTGAGGCAAGTGCTTTACTAACTGAGTCACCTACCCAGCCCCTGCATTGTCTGTCTTTCTGTTCTTTGATTATTTCTAGCTAGTTCCCATCTCATGGACTTTCCTTCTATTAGGAAGGCTCCTCCAAGATTCATTATCCTACTTTGTTGTCTTTATAATGCTAACCACTATCAGAAAATATCTCCTTTATTCATTTACTTCTGTGGTTATTACCACCAAGACTATAAATTCCAAGAAGGCAGAGACCTTGTCTGTCTTGTTTAATGTAATGCCTCTAACCCCTAGAGCAATATCCAGACATCAAAAAATTATTTTCTCACTATCATATGAGTGAATGGGGACTGAAGGGTCAAGGGACAAGATCATTTAGAAACCTAAAATAACTGAAAAGCCACAGCATCAAAATTACTCTGAGTTCAACCAGCATCTATTAAGTGAGTTCTGGATTTCAGGCACCTCAGAAAGCATAGAGTACCACTAGGCCTTCCCTGACTCCCAGCAGAACAGATTTGGTCCAGAAAGCCTTCTATGGCTCTGCCAACCAATAGTATCTGTATTACTCAGCATCCTGCCTTGAGATCCCCAGGTGACTCATTGGAAGACACCATGTCCTTGGGAAGGTGGTTAAGAAGCACAAAATCACTTGAAGTCCCTGAATCATGTAGACATTTCTAACCCTGTACCCACCATCCTCAGCATTTATGAAATATCCATCAGTGGCCAGAGTCTACAACCTCTGACTCCTCTCAGTTGCTCCATCACATTGGCATGTGCCCAATGTTTCAGGGTCACTTGGTGAGAAAGAAGACAAAGCAAGTTCTAGTAAAGGAACAAGATGCCTCAGTAAGTCCTGAGGATGTGAGTCTGCCAGTAGAGTTCTTGTCTAGCATGCATGAAGCCCTCGGTCTGAAGCCCTGTGATCAACACCTGTGAGGTGAAGTGATGAATATCGAGAATACAAGGTTGTCTTCAGCTATATAAGAAGTTTGAGGCCTGCCTGGGTACATAAAGTCCTGTCTCAAGAGAGGGAGAGAGAGCCACAGAAGGTGGTGGGTGTCCCCTATGCTGGCCACCAAGCTCTGCTGTGCTCCAAGAAGTGTCCATGAGCTCATCCTGCCAAGTCCTGCCTCTGTTCCCTCTAGACACAGATACATCCCCAGGGAGGGGTCTAAAGCAGAAGGTCAAAGAAGAAAATAAGGATGGGGACAGAGAAGGGGAAGTAACAGAAGAGAAATCTGCAACAAAGATCCAGGGAACACATTTTGATGGATGTCTAGCCTCCACTTCTCAGGTCTATGGGGTAGAATAAATACTGTTCTCTGCACAGCCCCTCTGGTCTATGCAGAAACTGCTCCTATAACCTGTTCCTTTTGTGAGAACCTAAGGCTATGAACTCCAGACTCCCTAACTGCACACCCTATTAATAAAATGTCCCTGATGATGCCCTTCAGTGCCTCCCTACAGGCAGAGATAAATTATACGCATGTCCTGCTGTACAGATGTGCAGCGTGCTTATAAAGCATTCACAGAAGAACGTTTTAAGGCTGAACTGGAAAACAAGAAGTTAAATTTTTATTCCCACACCCCAAAGGATGCTCGTATTTAGAATTCTATTTCTCTAAACAACAAAGATTTTATAAAGAGTACGTGAATATGAACAATTTTTATAAAACAATATTCATTAAGAAATGTCACAGCCAACCATCAGACTGAGCTCAGGGACCCCATTGGAAGAGCTAGGGGAAGGACTTAAGGAGCTGAAGGGGATTGAAACTCCACAGGAAGAACAACAATATCAACTAACCCGGACCACCCAGAGCTCCCAGGGATTAAACTATCAACCAAAGAGTACACATGGAGGGCCCCATAGCTCCAGCTACATATGTAGCAGAGGATGCCCTTGTCTGGCAACAAAGGGAGGGAGGCCCTTCGTCCTGTGAAGGCTTAATACCTCAGTGTAAGGAGACACTAGAGCAGTAAGGTGGGAATGGGGGAGTGAGTGGAGGAGCACCTTCATAGAAGCAGGGGGGAGGGGGAATGGAATGGGGGTTGCGGAGGGGAAACTGGGAAGGGGGACATTTGAAATCTAAATAAATAAAATAACCAATAAAAAAGAGAGAACTGTCTTAATTATCTAACCCCCAATAAGCAACCAATTAGCAACAAAATAATACTTTCTTAAACATGCCTCATAAGCTACTTGGCCAGCAAGTGTTTGGGAAAGGGTATGCATGCCTCCATGTTTCTGTGAGCATGTGGTGTACATGCTCCCACATATCTGCAGGAGCTCATTTGCAGGCCAAAGGTCAATGTCAGATGTCTTCTATCATTCTTCATTGTGTTTGTTTACAACAGGTCTTTCACTGAACCTGGAGATCATCAATTTGGCAGTACTAGCCAGCCAGCAAGCTCCGGGGATCCTCCTGTGTAAGGAGATCTCTCCAGTGTAAGGAGTACAGACATTCACCACCAAGCCAGGATTTTGTGGGCACCGGGAATCCAAATTCAGGTCCTCCAACTTGCATAGCAAGCATTTTGTTAAATGAACCTGTCTTAGTCACTATTCTACTGCTATAAAGAGACACCATGACCAAGGCAACTCTTATGAAAGAGAACATTTAATTGGGAGCTTGCCTACAGGCTCAGAGAGTTAATCCATTGTCATTATGGCAGGAAGCATGGCAGCATGTAGGTAGGCATGGCGCTGGAGAAGTAACCTAGAATTACATCCTGATCCACAGGCTGCAGGCAAGAGAGAGAGTGGGAGAGAAGGGGGAGGGAGGGAGGGAGAGATCAAGCACTGGGCCAGGTGTGAAACCTCCAAGGGCACCCCCAGTGACCCCCGCTCCACCCCTGCTCCAACAAAGACTCACCTCCTAATCCTTCTCAAATACTGTCACTCCTCAGTGACTAAGTGTTCGAATATGGGCCTATGGGGGCCATTCTCATTCAAACCACCACGGAGTCCCTTCGTGTATTATTAAATTTCCAAAAATTAACCACTGAGGTTCTCTACATTGATATTTGATGCTCAACTTGACTAGATTTAAATCCACATATGGGATACTTTTGGGTGTGTTCATGAAGGTGTTTAGAGATGAATAACTGAGGGAGGGCCATCTTCCCTGAATGTGGGCGGGACTATTCGGTGGACTGAAAGCTATGACAAAACACAAGTGGAAAAGAAGACAGTGAGCTCTTTCTCTGATTCCTGTCAAACAGCATGTCAAGAACCTCCTCTGTCAAAGGTTTCTGCCATCATAATGTTCTGCGCAAGCATGTGGGACCATGAGGCCATGGGCCCTCTGAAACAGCCAGGATAACCCCTTCCTCTCTTGGGTTGTTTCTGTAGGTATTTTGTCACAGAGATAGGAAAACTAGCTAATACTGGTCCTTAAGTGCCATCCTGAACCATGGCATCAGAACACACGAGAAACACATTTCAGGTAAAGGAGGGCTGAGCATCGCTATGGCATTATCTGCCATTCTGTCTCCCCTAGAGCTCCGTGCTTCCTCTACCAGTTCCCTCCACAAGAATTCTTTCTACATTAGCTGCCACGTTCTTTCTTTGACCTCAAGCCACAACTGATTTATTCTGGAACAGGCACCTGATCCCAGTCGGACCAATGAGATGATAGGGGTGGTTTTGTGTTGGTGGTGGTGCTGCTGGGGGGGAGGGGAGGTCGGGTGGTTGAGTTTTTGTTTGTTTGATTGTTTGTTTTCATTTTAAAGCAACAGAACACAGTGGGTGGTGGCTTTCATCTGGCAGGTATGATCATGATTTTCTAAAGTCAACACCAATGGCTGCCATGCTTCTTGTGACACAGAGTAAATTGTCCATCATAAGCAAACTAAGGACACTTGGGAGGGAGCCACAACAAGAGGCCACTGGTCATGTTTCCCATATTCTACCCAGTCCCCTGTCAACCCTTCTTGCAATGTGGTTAACTTGCCACCAAAATCCCACAGATCTAATCAACTTTGAGTTTCCCATGACTCACAACCATACAGTAGGCTCATGGTCCTTAGTTTCCAGAAATGAATCTGTACCAATTCTAGCTTCTTCTTTGCCTCCTTGATTTGACACCATTCTGAATTATCTGTTGAGTACCAACAGATCTCTCGGACTGGGAGATGATTTGGATGGGATGTTTGAGACTTCCTCTGGTCCCAAATTTTAGTTTTTAATATCAGAGGGCTGGAATAACCTTGGGAAAATAGGTGAAGTTCTCAAATGTTATAAGACAAAAATCATTTTCATGATGGTTTTATCAATAAAATACGAAGTGTCACACTGTCCTATCACTTAATATTAGTAAGACAAAAATGTGTGCCCCCTGTTTGTTATAATCTGTGGTTCAGAGCTGTTGGTAGAACCAAAATTACATCAAGCTATCAAACATGATTCAAAGCTGTAGGGCTGAGGATGTGGCTCAGTTGGTAAAGTGCTTGCCTATTGTGCGCGAAACGCTGGACTCAATCTGCAGCACAGCATAGGCTGGGGAGGATAGTGCACACTGGTAATCCTAGCACTCAGGAAGAACAAGAAGATCAGAAGTTCAAAGTCATCCTCGGCTACCCAGGGAGTTTGAGGCCAGCGTTACTAACATGAGATCTTGTTTCAAAAACAGTGGGGGTTTTCTGGTTTTATAAACTCATTTTTCTCCTCATAAACTCTGAAGACCTGAGCCTTCTATTGACTGTTTTTGTGGTACTAGGAACTGAACACAAGGCCTTGTACTTGCTAGGCAAGTATTCTAGAATTCTACCAGGGAGCTATAACCCCCAGATACATTTTGGTTCTTTTTTAAAGGAGGTTTCATTAGTATAATGAGCCCAGTTCAAATTATCTTTGCAGAATAGGATCTTAACTAACCAATCAGTAGATGATGAGTGAGGAGAATATCAGTGTCTCCTTCTCCCAGAAAGGTGGTGGGTTCAATCGAAGAGAAGGTTCCCCTCCTAAGGCGAAACTTCTCCTCCTGGGTTTCTCAGTCTGGCTGCAGGACTCACACCCCTTCCAGTCATTTACTCCTGTTATAGCCAAATCCAGCAAGAGAAAGATTCTCCCAGACACTGGCTGTAGGATTCACTCACTCTTTTATCAGGTGACTCAGAATGTCTGGCAGGCCCTGCAGTTGCTACTAGTGATGAGGCATCTTTGTCCCTAGGTACCTTCCTCAAGAACAAGGATTGAGGAAGGTTCTGTGTGAGCATTGCAACGGCTCAATGGTTGAGAGCACTGAATACTCTTGCAGAGACCTGGATTCAATTACCAGCACCTCTATGATAGCTCACAATCACTCTGTAACTCCAGGTCCTGGACATCCAATGCCCCCTTTAACCTTCATAGGCACCATGTAGTGCACAAATATACATGCAGGCAAAACACTCACAATAAATAAATAAATCTTTTTTAAAAACTTGTTCTGCAAGTGAAGAGATAATAGATACTTCAGACTTTGAAGGCCACAGACTCTCCATTGTGACTGTTCAAACATGCATGGCTGTAGATATAGCCATGGGCAGTGTGTAAGCATATGAGCACAGACGTGTGCCAATAAAACTTTGCTAACAAATACAAGTGGTGGGCTTGATGTGGCTGAGGGAAGGGGTTTGCAGATTGATCCCTGCATCTAGAAGAAGAGGTTGTGTATGCCCTCCTGTACTGGCTGGTTTTGTGTGTCAACTTGACACAAGCTGGAGTTATCACAGAGAAAGGAGTTTCAGTTGAGAAAATGCCTCCATGAGATCCATCGGTAAGGCATTTTCTCAATTAGTGATCAAGGGGGGAGGGCCCCTTGTGAGTGGTACTATCTGTGAGCTGGTAGTCTTGGGCTCTATAAGAAAGCCAGCTGAGCAAGCCAGGGGAAGCAAGCCAATAAGTTATATCCCTCCATGTCCTCTGCATCAGCTCCTGCTTCCTGACCTGCTTGATTCCAGTCCTGACTTCCATTGGTGATGAACAGCAGCGTGGAAGTGTAAGCTCAATAAACCCTTTCCTCCCCAGCTTGCATCTTGGTCATGATGTTTGTGCAGGAATAAAAACCCTGACTAAGACACCTCCCCAACCCCTGCTCACAGAGGGGTCATTTCCCAGGATCCTGAATTAGTTAGTGCCTGACCATGGTTGACAAGACACTTGAAAATAGAAGTCAACTAAGGACATCACCGCAGTCTTGTGAGTTTCTCCAGCAACAGTTCTGAGGGCCCAGCCCCCACCAGACAAGCCTTCCATGAGTCCAGGAGCCCTGGGATCTGAAAAGCCTAGCACATCTCCCCACTCCCAGCTCAACCTAGAAGCAGACCCCGGGTTGGCCAGATTCAGTCCTCAGCTTCCCCGGCACTCCCATTTTCACGTGACCAACCTCTGCTGATCTAAAGGCAAGCCCCTGATCACAAAAGCTTGGAGACAGTTTTTTTGTTTTATTTCCTCTCCTTTGGCCCCTGACTAACCTAGAAGGCAATGATTGTGTTTTTGCTCTCTGAAAGCAAACAGTGCTGAAAAACATTTCTGGCTGGGCCTGAGCAGTTTTTAAAGATGATGGCCTTTCCTGACTCTATCAGAAGAAATAATGAGGTTAGCAGAAAAAGCACTTTGCTTTGAGAGTGAACCTTTCAGCGATACTGGACCTGAGCTGATGGATGGTTTGTTCATGGAGACTGAGGACTTTGCATGGATGGCATGTGCCTGGAAAGCAGATGCCGTGGTTCTGAAAAGCAGGCGATGTGTACACGGAAAGCGAGTGGTGTGTGTCTGGAAGCAAAAGAGTTTGCACAAATGTCATGTGCTTCGGAAGCAGATGGTGATGCAGGATAGTGGCAGTGCACTTCTTTAATCCCAGAACTTGGGAGGCAGAGGAGACAGAGGCAGGCAGATCTCCATGAGTTCGAGGCCGACCTGGACTGCAGAGTGTGAGTTTCAGGACAGCCAGGGCTACACAGAGAAACTCTAACTCATAAAAACAAACAGACAGACAAAAAAGGTGGTGTGTGCATTGATAGCATGTGTACGGATGATGAGTGCCCAGAAGGAAGAGGAAGGTGTGTGTGTGGCTGACATGATCCTGGAAGTCATACAGTATGTGCCTGGAAGGCAGATGTATGCAGGGAGAGCAGACAGAGCACACATGGATGGTGTGTGCACGGATGACATACACACACATGAAATATGTGTGATACGTGCAGAGTAGATGGCAAATGCATGGAAAGCAAATGGTGTGTTCATATGAAACCGAATGGAATGCGTGTAAAAGGTGAAATGCTCAGGAAAAGTAGGTGGCACTTACCTGAAAACAGACAGGGTGTGCGTGAAGGTAGGTGTTCTGTGCATCAAAGGCAGATGGATCACGCATGGACACCATATGGGATGCATGTAGAAAGTAGACTGGGTGTCCACAGGGAGCAGGTAGAAGACACAGGGAATTCAGATGGTACAGGCGGAGTTCTCATAGATAGTAGAAACACAAGAAGAAAAGATGGTGTGAGCAAGGGTTGTGTATGTGCATATGAGGCTGACAATTGCATGGATGGTGTGTGTGTGTGTGTGTGTGTGTGTGTGTGTGTGTGTGTGTAAAACAAAGGGCAGGTGTATGGAAGGCAGATGGAATAAAAATGGACAGTGTGTGCATAGGCATGCACATAGAAAGAATATGATGTGTTCATAGAAAATATATGGTCTGTGCGTCAAAGCTAGATGGCACATGCATAAAAAGAAGATTGTGTGTACATGGAATCAGGTGGTGTGTGTGCACAGAGACAGATGCTGTGGCATGGAAGCAGATGGTGTGTGCACAGAGGCAGATGGTGTGTGCATGGAAGCAGATGGTGTGTGCACAGAGGCAGAAGGTGTGTGCACAGAGGCTGATGGTGTGTGCACAGAAGCAGAAGGTGTATTCATGAAAGCATATGGTGTATTCATGGAAATAGATGATGTGTTCATGGAGGCAAATGGCCTTGTAAATCAAAATCAGATGGAGTACACATAGAAAGCAGATGGTGTGTGCGTGGAATACAGGTAATGTGTTGATGAAAAGCAGCTTTCCCTGCCAGCTGCAATGGATGGAAGAGAGGGTGCAGCTAGGAATGCGAAAGGAGAGAATGATGAGGGCACCCTTGCACATGTGACTGTGAGGATATATACCACAACTATGTTCTGTACAGTGCAGTAATAAGTATGATAAAGCTGACTGTCACACAGTGACATTAAGGAAATATAATAAATATATATATATAAATCTAAGTGCTTTGGTATTTTCCAAACTTGATTATCAAATCTACTGATTCCCAGGATCTGTCCTGGCTGCATTGATACTGCATTGTAATGAACAGTCAAGTGATGTCAGACAAGTTAGGAACAAACTGTCATCACATCGTCTCTCAAATCGTAACTGTGAAATAGGTACTCTTATCTTCATATTGTACATGGGAAAAATCCAAAGCACAGAGAAGCCATGGTGCTTCAGTGCACCACACCTGGGAAATCAGAGTTTTTCTCAAATTCAAGTCTGTTTGGCTCCAAACCCTAGAATGTGTGTCCCAGTTTTGAGCCACCTATGATGCCATAGTCCTTTCAGATGTCTTTATCCACTCAGAAACCCATGAGGTTAAGTACTACTATGGGAATAGTAGGACAGAGACAAGGATTTGGATCCAGCTCCACCCACCTCTTGACTCTACTCTCTCCCTCTCTCCTCATTGCTTCTCCAATGCTTGCACTTCTTACCTGAACTTGCACATCTTTCTCCAACTTTTGCTGCAAAATAGGTTAGCAGGGCTTTTGAGATCCCCTCCTTCTCTGGGTGGAAAAATAGAGAGAACACTGCCCATGTGTGGGAGGCAAAGTAAACCAAAAGACAAATTCTACTCATGACATAGGTGACCAACTTGGACCTCCATCAAGGAGATGTCAGCAGGAGCCTGTCTTAGTTATTACTAGTTGGGTTCCTGTAAGAATGGAGTGTAAGTGGATGAAACATTGGCTTTGCAGAATTCTAGATGCTACAAGTGAGAGATCAAGGTAACAGCAGCCAAGATGGCAGGATTCTGGTGAAGGTCCTTGTAGTTTAAATGTGTCCCTTATAAGCTCATGAGGGTGGGGCTAGTAAGATGACTCAGTGGTTAAAGCATTTGCCATATTCAAGAGGAGCAGGATCAACTCAGGCAGGCGTGCTGACCTGCCTACAGTCCCAGCACAGGAGAGGCCGAGGTAAGAGATCCCTGCGGCAAGCTAGCTCACTAGATGAGCCAATTTGGTAGACTCTAGTTTCACCAAGAGACCCTGCCTCAATAAATAAAGGACAGTGGTTGAGAAAGACACCTGACATCAACTTTGTCACACAAGCACACATGTGCATGTGCACCTACACGCATGTGCCCACACAGGCAAACCCTAATACATACACTTTATGTAGCATTTTTTCAGAATTGAAATATCCCATCCTGAAGGAAATAATTAAAACTAAAGAAGTATAAACAACTCGCAAGTCTCAGGAAGTCCCTGAAACCCAATTCACAAGGACCTTTCCTTCCCAGTAGTTATACAAGAAGGACTGCTGAGTTCCAACTTGCAGAGTTCCCTACAAGTCATTCAAAGAGCTCTGGAGTTCCAGACTTCATTTCCTATCACCCATGCAGAGGTGGCCTTTTGATGATATAGCTACTTTTAGGTCATCTGTGCTCCTATAAATAACTCCAATAAACTCACTAAGTTGAACATCAATGTTATTATTACTTTGAGCTGTCATGGGTTCTTTTATCTGGGGTGAGTAGTCATTTTTCATGTCTTTCCGGATATAGTGTTAAATAACAACAATACACACACATACACACACACAAATAAATAAATTTTTAAAAATTCATGTGTGGAAAGCCTAAGTCCCAAACTTGTTTGTCAATCATATTTGAAAGTGGAGTCTTTGGGACGTAAGTTTAGACAGACCACAAGTGGTCAGACCTGCATGATGTCACTGGTAGTTTTTTAAGAACATAAAGAAATACCCAAACTGGTATGCTTTCTCTGTCTTACTCATCATGTTCTGATGCAACAGGAATGCCTTCCTGCTCACTGACCTACATTAGCAGCTTCCAGAACTATAAGCTACAAGGGTCTATTCTTTAGAAGTTAATTATTGAAGGTACTCTGCTACAGCAACAAAAACAGATTAAGAGCCCTCTGCCTTGTTTACATGTCTGCCGTCCTACTGCACCCTTCCATAGCAGGCAGGCAGAGAAAGCTCTAAGCCTCTTCCTAGAAAGGCGTTAATTATACTCATGAGGCCTTAACTTCGCAATACCAAAGTCCCACCTTCTAATGCCATCACATTTATAGTTGAGACATCAACATCTGAGCTTAAGGAGACTGTGGACACACTGTGACTGGCTGCTTCACTTTCCTGCTGCCATAGCTAGGGTCACTCTCATCACCATGCCTACCCCTCCATGACAGGCCAGACACAAACCCATGCACTGAAGTAAACTTTTGAAATCTTCCTCCAACCAGATCCATTAGTCCTACACAAAATGAGGCCCCACAAAATGTTTTTCGTCTCACTAGAAGCAGGTAGTCAACCAAGCATAGGGTTTTCTGAGGACTTGGGGCTGGCACAGCAAGTTTCTCATGTAAGGTCAAGTGGAATGAACCCACTGGATTTTGAGCACTAAGGCAATGGGCAACTTAATAAGCTTGGAGCTCACACTCAGGAGAAGATAATCTCATTATATACGGCCATGTCACACATTAGCACAAAACTTCACTACTTAAAGCATCCCATACTCAGTATATCACAATTCTGTGATTCAAGGAGTCTGGGTAGGATATGACTGGCTTCTTTGCTTAAGAATTTGTTATAAGCCACAGATAAGGTGGTACATGAAGCTGGAGTCCTCTCTGAAGGCTTAACTAAGGAAGGATATGCTTCCAACCTCATATGGTTGTTGATGAGTTTCAATTCCTCAAAGGATTCTGGGCTCAGCTTTGGTTCCTACCTGGGTGTTGGCCAAGGGTTTCTCCCAATGACTTATCATAAGGATATTTCCAGTGGTTAATTGCATCCTCAAAGCACACTATCTGAAAAGGCAGTAGAAGAGGGAAGTCACAATCTAATATCAGAGTGACATCTTATGCCTAAGATCAGATTCTGTTGACTGTAAGCAAGGTAGGTACTCAATGGGAAGGTATTTCGAAGGGACAAAAGTACCAAGTGTGGGAGAGCACTGGGAAGTAGTCACAGTGAGTAAGACACTAAGCCAGAAAAATGCGTACATTATACATTAGCAATAGCAAACACAGGGAAAAATACAGAAGGGATGAGGTCTTGTTTCTTTTCTCGTTGCTATGACAAAACACTCTGGAAAAAAACCAACTTAAGTGGAAATGGATTTGTTTGGCTCACAGTTCTGTGTTGCTATCTATCACTGAAGAACAGTCAGGGCAGTGGGAACTTGAAGCTGCCAGTCAAGACCAGAGAACAGTGAGTTAATGCACTGTGTAAGAGGTCATCTCCCTCTCTCCTTCTCATTCCCTCCAGAACCTAGTCCATGCAATGATGTTGCCACATACAAGGTGGGTCTTCCCACCTCAGCCCAGTTAAGGAAATCTCTCACAAGCATGCCCACAGGCCAATGCCCTAAACAAGTCCTCTTCAGACTTCCTTTCAGGTGATTCTAGATTCAGTCAAATTGACAATTAAAACCAACATTCACAGATAAAGAACCTAGAGATGTAATTTATGTCTTACATGGCTGGCTTGGGATGGAGCTTAGTTAGGGCTCCATGCTTGCTGAGCAAGCCTCTTCCATTGAGCCTGCCCTTGATACATAACAGTGGTTAGTGAAGTAAGAATGTGGCATTTGGTACATCTTTCTCCAGGGTCTGGCTGGGTAAATGGATGGAACTGGAAAAGATCAAATTGAGTGAGGTAACCCAGACCCAGAAAGTTGCATGTTCTCTGTCATCTGAGGTTCCTAGCTCCAAATCCTCAAATGTTAATACATAGCCTGGAGTAACTGCAGAAAGCAGGAAAGTAAAAAGGCAGGGAGGCAGGGAGCAACAGAAAAGGAAACACCAGGCTACAGGTGATCTAAAGAGAACGTTGGAGGGCCAGGAGGCGAGCTCTAATTGGGGACGGACAGGGAATAAACACAGGAGGAGGCAGGGGGAAGAAACAGCAGTAACAATGTCTGACAAGTCATAAGGAAGTGGACTACTAACTGTCAGCCCAGGAATACCTACAATGTGGCTAAGTTGGTTTATAAATATACATATATAGTTTAAATGAAATTTTCACATCTGGGATGACAGACTAACAAAAGCCACAGCAGCATAAGAAGCTCTCTTTCGAGTTCTTGGGGTTGTCCGAAGGACTCCCAAAACACTAGAGGCTATTGCTTTTGCCCTTGATTTATGAAACACCACGCACCTTGGACACTGGGCCTAGAGAACCTGAGCTGGATCTGACTTGAAAACCTCATCTCTGAGGACTAGTTTTCATGGTACCAGCAGGTGCCATGCAAGCTTCTAAAGAAGGAAAGCAAACAACTCAGCTGTGATATCTATGAGCCACAACAATGACCCACATGGCAAAATAACTCTACGGGTGCAGTGGTGGCACACATATCTTGGTGATAACCAACAGCTCTATAATTGGACTTAAAAGTCCACTCAAAAAGAAGAAAGCATGCTTAGAACTGTAAATCCAGCCAATTGCTAAGGCCTAGTGATGTCATTGATCTCGGAGGAGAACCTGCCACCACCACTTCACTATAACATCATTGATCCCTAACTACATCCAAATACTTATCTTTACACCGACAGATAAGTGTAGTCCTCACCCTCATCAAAGAAATTCTCTTTGCAACAGACAGAGAACATGTCCCATGGGACACAGTACAATACAACCATTGCACCTAAGACTCCAGGAGCATTGCAGACAAGAGGGCAGAAGGATGGGAAGATCCAGAGGAACGGGAAGTTTCCTCTGAGATTGTATGCCCTAAAAATGCAAGAAGATACATATGAAGTCTCACTGACATGGCTGCCTAAATATGATCTGAACAAGCATGACACCATTAGACATGCTTATGCAGAAAGGGAAAGCTCGGGGGGCCCCACCCCTACACAAAGAACTACAGGAAACTAAGGAATGCTGAGAGTGGGGGAAATAGCCTTTCCCAGGGAAGAGCACATCAACTGATTAGCCAATACAAACGGTCAGCCCTGAAAATATATACAAACAAGCAACATTATATAGACTGAATAGTTGTATTAACATACTTAGGACTATATATATTTGCATACACATATGTGTGTTGTGAAAACAATATTTTAAAAGAAGCCATGGATTTGAAAAAGAGCAAGGTGGGGTTATATGGGGGAGGGGCGTTGGTCGGAAGGAAGGGAAGGAAGAAGTTACGTTATAATCTTGAAAAACAATTTTTAAAAAAAAGATGGTGTTAAGGTAAGAGAAAACAGAGAATGTGACATTTCTGCAAACATAGAAGGAAAGCTGGAATGAGCTTGGCTGATAAGAGAGGACAAAGCTTACCAATGGTGGATGGAGCAGCAATGCACATCAAGTGCAAAGGCCCTGGGGTAGGGATGGAGTTTGTCCCTGAATGAGGAAGACACAGTGGGAGGCCAGGCCTTACAAGCTTCATGCCTCAAGGATTGCACCTTTACCCTGGGTGAGACAGAAATGAGGAGGCAGGGACAGATTCCTAGCACAGGGGATGTCTACAGTTTTCTGCTCCACTCCCCCTCTTTTCTTGCCAAAAAGGACAACAAGAAAGGCTGGTCCAGATGACCATCTGGGACTGGGCAGACAGAAATGTGCACAGGACATTGTGCTTCCAGAGGTTGCCTGGGTTGCCTTGGCAACAGGGGCTTCCAAAAACCTCCCCAGAGACTCCTCAGGCAGAAGTGGGCCTGGCTCATTTCTTGTAACCCAGCAGCATGTGGACATTAAAGAAAAATAAATTTATCAGCACAAATGGTCCTCCAGCCTCCTGTTTCTCCTCTGCTTAGAGCTGAATGCAGTACAGTGCTCACCAGATCTTGGGGTGAGTGTGTACGTCACCCTTGGTGCATCACCTTTGGTGGGATGGGGTTTTAGTGAGGGGAATTGTGTAGTCTGAACCATACTTAATTGAGAAAATAATCAAAGTCACATGGTGAACTTTTGAGGTTCAAATCCCACCTCTGTCTCCCCTAGCTGTGTGATGTCAGCCAGACCACTTAACTCTGCACTTTTTGTCCACTGTTCAGAGAACTAAGCAAGATAATGTGTCTTGTGTTCGAGGCCTCCTCCCATAGGGAAACAAGCTTCCTGTACACCCCATCTTGACTCCTCTTCAGCTTCCCTTCTCCCTAAAGCACCTCCCTCACCTCTTTCAACTCATTTTCCCAGTCCGTTTCTCCCCTAGTTCTCTTTTTAAAAAACACAACATGTAGCAGATGGAAATGACTGATACAACATGGGAAGGGTTTCAGCTTACCCTAAAACAGTAAGGCACACTGTCCCTCGGGACCCAAACCTACACATATTTCTATATATTCCCTCTGTCAGTTCTTGATCCCTTAAGTTCCACTGCAGTCTCCAAACCAGCTCTTTGTGAGGATTGCCAGGGAGCCAGAGGGTGCTAAGTGCTGCAGGCACTTTGCAAGCTGTGCTCTGGATGACCTTGCCAAGGAAGAGTGGACCCCTGGAATCTGCGAGGAGCTAAATCTGCCACCTCACTGCATCTCCTACCCAAGACTAGGAGAAGATACTGCTAGCTAACTCTTGTGTGTCCCTATACCCAGGCACTACAGGAGGAAGCAAAGCAAGGAGAGCTGGAGCCTGAAGGGGGCTCAGAGTTGGGTCCTGAGGACCTAAGACTAAATCCTCAGCACCCACATAAAAAGCCAGCTGTGGCTGCATGCATCTGTAATTCCAGCACTGGGAGACAGAGACATGCAGATCCTAGGAGCTCATCAGCCAGGGAAAACAATGTGTTTAGTGAGAGACCCTGTCTTAATGGAAAATACAGAGCAATGAAGAAAGACAGACAGCTGACATGGTTCTGGCATTGACACACAAGCATGCTCATCCATGACATCACACATGCACACAACACACAACAATGACAATGAAAGATGAAGGGAGGGAGAAGAGAGGGCCGGAGGGAAGAGAGGGAGGGAAGAAAGGGAGGGAAAAAGAAAGAGAGAGAGAGGAGGAGGAAGGGAAGGAAGGAAAGAAAAGGAAGGAAAGAAAAGGACAGAGGGAGGAAAAGAGGGAAGAGGGAAAGAAGAAGAAAAGAAGGAGGAGTTAAGTCTTGTAGGGTTATTGTGAGGACAGGATATATCCACCCATAAATACATGGTAGTGAGGCACAGTGGTCCCTGCCTATAATCTTAGTACTCAGGAGCATGACGCAAGGATTACTGTGGGTTTGAGGTTATACAGTGAGTTTCGGGTCAGCTTGGGGTACAGAGTAAGGCCCTGCCAAAAAAAAAAAGACAAAAATCTTTTGACAAAAAGAAGTGAATGATCAGCAAGATTTCAGGATGGTCCCTCCAACCGAGGACTTAGAGCATCCCTATCGCCCCAGATCCCAGGAGTCCACAACATAAGGGTCTGCTGTACCACACACTCCACAGAAGTCCAGGGGCAACAGCAAACACAAAGCATGTCTCCTTCTGGACAGAAACCTATAGCTGCAAAGACAGAAACTGCATAGTGACGTGAGGAAAATGAGGCAGGTGAAGAGTACCAATGATCCTGGCTGTTTCTGTCCCTTAACTTGAGAGCCTTCTGCTTGGAGAGATAAAGAGATAAAAATGTACATCTGGAGAAATGGCTCAGCAAAGCGTGAGGACCTTAGTTCAAATCTCCAGCACCCATGGAAAAAGTTTGATATTGCCATATTGTAATCCCGGCACTGTGGAGATGGGGCAGCAGACTCTCTGGGAATTTCTGGCTGCCAGCCTAGCTCTAGGTTCAGTGAGAGATCTCACACGAATACAAGAGAGAATGGCACAGGAGGACACCCAAAGTCCTCCTCTAGACTCTGAACCTGCTCAAGGACACACATGCACATATGCCACCTGCACATGCACACAAAAAACAAAACACAAATATGTGGGGACATATGGATCAGTAGATGATAGATACATAGATACGTAGATATGATAGACAAATTGATGATAGATGGAAATGAGATACTTCAAAATCTAAAACCATGAGAACAGAGAGAAGAGGGGTTTTTTTTCCAGAAAGTAAGTAGATGAGAATTTGCTAGGTTTTTGAAAGACATTGAACTTATGTCAAAAAAGAAGTCAAGTCCTGAGTAGAATGATTAAAATTAAATTCACACCAAGACACAGCACAATAAATGCAGAGAAGCTCATGGCAGCAAACAGAAGGAGGTTGAAGCACATCAGAAGGGGACTCACATATACAAGGGCTCATGTCTCCCAGAAAAGACAGAGTATTATCTAGGGGTACTAGGATTCTGGATATAAATGCATTCTCTCTCTCTCTCTCTCTCTCTCTCTCTCTCTCTCTCTCTCTCTCTCTCTCTCTCTCATGCGTGTATACACTCTTGCTCTCTCTCCTCATCCATTTCATCCATTCCTGTTGTTCTTTGCACTCCATATCTCTACCCCAGAAGAAGGCTACTGTGCTATCCCTTATTCAGTTCAAAAAGAACCCCAGGGAAGTATTCTGATTGGTCCAGCTGGGAGATATGAGCTCATTCTTAAGCCAATCAGCCATGGCTAGGAGGGGATATCTGAATTGATGATTCCTGTCAGAACCTCAAATGATAGCAGGGATGGGAGAGCTGCCCATAAAAGCAAAGGTGGTAGCAGGAGCTGAAAGAGGGTGAGGGTGAAGTGTCCTCAAAAGAAAAGCAGACAAAATGACAAATGCCAAGTTAGTAAGAAATGACACAAGCCTATTCCTGAAAGTCATCCCCTCCTTCTCAGACTTCAGCAAAGGTTAGTATGGATGGTTTGTACTCTTGAGCAGACTGACTACCTGAGTTCAGATCTCTACTCTGGCACTTCCTAGCTGTGTGATCTTGGACATGTTATTCCCGTCTCGTGCCATGCATTCCTTGGCTATCAATGAGATACTCTTATGACCAACTTCCAGATTATTGGGAGAACTCAGGGAGTTTACACCAGAAAACTCACTCCAGTGGTGCCTGGCAGAGAGTCAATGCTCTAGATGTATCAAACATCAGTAATTTAGAGTCACATGAGCCTGAAGAACAGGAAGCTTAAAGGTGGTATCACTGACACTTGGGCCTGGGTCTGTGTTTATTGGGTTCTATTTTGTAGGGTGCTTAATATGAAAGACCCCCGAAATGGGGAGACCCTCGCTCAAATCTCGGGATGGCGCGAGCCCCCCCCCCCCCAAGAACTCACGAAAGACCGTCCTTGCTGCAATCACACGAGGTTTATTCAGAGGACCAGTGCACTGGGGTCGAGCTCATAACCCACGCAGGGGCAGAGGAGTTCAATCCTGAGCAGCTGAAGTCAGGGGTATTTAAAGGAAAAAAACACAAAGCAAGGGGTGGGGAACAGAAAGAATTTGCGTTATGGGGAAGTACAGAATGTTCTAAGTTAGTCACAAGGCAGTTGCACAAACATTTTTGTGGTTAGCTAGTTCCTGAAACATTGTGCCTCTGGCCCTGGGGCCAGGCCAAGGTCACCCGTTTCTTAGGGGAAAGAATGTAGCCCGGTGGGGTTTGGTCAAGCAGGCAATTTCAGTCCTATTTCTGTTTCTGGCTCCAAGTGTGCTAGGGGTCTAACTTTCCTCATAAGGGGGTCAGGTCTCTCAAACAGAGTCTCTAAACCTGCCGAGGACAGGCTCAGCTTGGAAAGGGGTTCTGAGGAAGGGGTATTTGAGAGCAGCAAAAGAAACAACTCGAAGTCAAATTGTGGGTAACAAGCTGACAGTCTATGTTCTGCTTGAAACAGCTTTCCAGATTGCTTGTGTTCTCTCTCTCTTTCTCTCTCTCTCTCTCTCTCTCTCTCTCTCTTTCTCTCTCTCCCTCAGCTTTCTCTGGAGATCTCCAAACAGCTCTCTGATCAAGACAGCCTTTTTATGCAATTCTAAGAACTCTCTGTATATCTCTTGATAGCTCTTCCAGATAGCTCAGCTCACAAACCAAGGCCAGGTCTTTTATTTACATATAAATTCAGTCATTTACTCCAGGTTCACTTTTGATTATCCCAAGAGTCAGCATTCCATGATCCCAGCTTCTTGGTTCTTAAGAAATGTCAAGCACATTTTTTAACATTGCAAAAGAATTCAGAGATCTGCCTGCGTTTTAAAAGCATACACAATAAGCTAGCTGGGTGGGACCCTGCCTGAAATTACGATTCTTAAAGGGCCTGGGTCTGGACCTAAACTCCCTCTGTCCCACACTGACCTTGAACTCAGGAATCTGCCAGCCTTTGGAAGCACAAACAAAAAACTTAGCTGGGTGAGATCTTGCCCTGCAGTCACCATTCCCTAAATCTCTTTATCTCCTTCCTTAGTGTCTTTGTGGCAAGCTGGATCTTAGTATAGCTGCCTCTGTCCCTTTAGATCTGTGAAGCTCCTTACACAATTTATATCGCATCCTTATATTTTACATAGTTGAGAAATTATATATTTTTGAACTCATGTTTTCAGAGTTCTTTCCCACAGCCTTAAGGGCTGTCCTGAAGCTCACAATGTTCTACCATCTTTCTGAGACATTAGACACACCCTCACCTTCCAGATTCGTGCTGTCTCTCACTACCATGGAGTCATTAACCTTGGCAGAGAGGGCATTCATCAAAGGAGGAGCACAAAAATATATACATTATTATACAAACCAGGCTTATGCTCAAAGCAACCATCAACACTCATGGAGGTCCATGACCTACTGGCTCTGTTCCAGGGGTGGGAACCATGTCATTCTGTCCCTACCATGTCCAAGATAGACTCGGCATAAACCCTATCTACCAACCACAGCAGCAGCCTCCACCCCTCCAGAGCAGAAATTGCAGATGTGCTCTGGTGTCAAGAGAAGGATAATCTGTGGGTGGGGAGTATTGGGGACTGGGCATGGAGTCACCTGTCATGGCAGACACTTTTGCTAAGCATCTTGTACTCTGGGCCTTATCTGTTATCTGAGGCGTTCAACCTGCTTCCTGGTGTTGTACAGAATAAAAGATAAAGTATCTTTGGTGGCTTTCCAGACCCACCCTTACCAATCCTGTCCCTTCTGCCCAGAGTCAGGGCACCCAGAGTCTACCCAGAGCTTCAAGAAAGTGGGGATTCAGAAGGGGTAAGAAAATAAAGCCAACATGAAGGACCCCCATGGCCAAGTGTGTTATGTTCATTCTTCCTCTTGAGGCTCAAGACACAAACAGACCTACTGATTCTTTTGACATACAAAAGCTGGGTCTGATGGCGTAGGCCTTTAATCACAGCACAGGAGGCAGAGGCAGGCGGACCTCTATGAGTTCCAGGCCATCCTGGACTACATAGAGAACCTGTATCAAAAAGAAAACAAAACTAAAAACACAGGCAGCTGGGGCAACTGAGAGTTTTAAAAAGAATCTAGACTATGAAGGCGATCTCACTGCATGGCCTAAGTGGGCTCTACAGGGATGAGTAAGTGTTCAGAATGGGGAATGTGATGTTCAGGGTGGAGGTAGGGATCAGACACCAAGCTGAAGCTCAAGGTTGGGGAACAGCAAACACAGGAATGGTGAACAGTAAGATAAAGTGTGTGTGTGAGAGAGAGAGAGAGACAGAGACAGAGACAGAGATAGAGTGATGCAGAGGTTATTGCTTCCTGTATATAGATAAAGATAAAGAAACTGAGGCAGGGGATTCCAAGTAACTTGTCCAAATTAAGCAAGATTTGAACCCCATTTACCCTTTGCCCTTTCCACTCTCCCCTATAGCAGAGAGAAACTTACATTCAGCAAATCACAAAGAATTCCTTCCTAAGGACAAGGTCACATAAAGGTCACACTAAAGTCATTTGGCACCACCTAAACTACTCCTGCTCACGCCTGCCTTGGGTAGTCGGGCACATGTGACCATTCTTGAAGTCACACATCTGGTACGGATGACATCATCACCTGGGCATGCTCACAGTTGGTCAGATCCTTCTGGGTGAGCCTTGCCTCTGGTACTATGGATCTCTGTTTGTAGCTTCCCCTCACAGTTTAAGGAGAGAGGAACCCAATACTCTCATTGGCTTCTTGAAAGGATTCTCCAGCCCTCACTCCTCATCCATCACAACATCCTCTTCAAAACTGTTCAGCTCATCCTCCCCTTCTCATGGTGATGAAACTTAACTCATGTTTCATCCCAAAACTGGACTGGAGATATGGTTCCATTGGTAGAGTGCTTGCTTGCCTAGCATGCGCAAAACCAGCAGTGATCCCCATCCGTGAATAAGTAGGTTTGTGGCACATGCCTGTAATCCATCATTCAAGAGGTACAGCCAGGAAGAGCAGAAGTTCAAGGCTACCCTTGGCTACACAGCAAGTTGAGGCCAGTCTAGGATGCATATAATCCTATTGGGAAAACAAAAACAAACAACAAAGTGAAGTTACCCTTTCACTCAGACCTCAGGACAGACACCAGAACCCGAATAAATTGGAGTCCCAGACACAAATCAGATGCAGTCCCTCACAGGAGCTTCATCTCTCTGTAGAAACAAGCTTGGGAGAGCTCCTAACACACAACACAGTTTCAAAATAGATGAGTTCACACAGTTGGCACAATGCCCAGCACACAGTAGGCATTCAATAAGCTGAAGGACTGGTGTGCATCCTCAAAAGGACATCTTTCCCCAGCTGCACTTTCCCAAAGCATCCACCGAGGAACCAGACATACATGGACAACCGAGCTGAGGTTGTGCTTGAGGAATCTGTAAATCTCTTCACCACAAAGAGCTTGGCCAGGTCCAAATGCGGCAAAACACCACACATGTCACCTAGGGTTTGGCCCTGGTCATGAAGACTAACCAACCTTCGTCAGACACCCTCGGCCCTTCACGTGAAGCGGCCTTCGTCAGACACCCTCGGACGTTCACATGAAGCGGCCCTTTTAGCCCCAAAATCACCCTGTGCAGCGTGGATGATTATTATAATCACTTTCTCTTAAGGAAACAAACACAAGCATGCAAAGCAGAGAATGCCTGTAGTGTCTGAGGACAAGTGACAGCTTGGATTTGAACATTAGGAGGTCCTATGATCTCCACCTCATTGTCATGCTTCTCTACACGGTTACTGTCACACACCCTGTCTACATCACTAGGTTGGATGCAGACCAAATGGGGACACAGTTAAGTCTGAGACCAATAGAAAAGATGAAAACTCACTATTTAAAGGAAAGGTCATAGACGTTCTAGGTTCACCTTGCCAGCTCTCTCCTGTAAAGGGAGGCTGGTTCTGAGTTTTACTGTAACTTCCTCTATCAGTTTCCTCATCCAGCACCAAAGCTCAATACTGCTCACCAAACAACTGTGAGACAGTCACCTGGAGGGGCAGGCTCGCTGAGTTTGATTTGTTGGATAGTGGGGTGGAATGCATCGGCCAGGCTTCTTGCTTAGATTTCCACCAAGCTGGATGAATTTGACAGGGTTGCTAGGAGCTCTGTAGATGGACTGAGTTAACCAAACATCATTACAGGGCCTGTTAACCCTGACCTCTGTTAACCTGATGCATGTTGTATCCCACAGAAAATGAGTCAATTTAATCCTCGCTACAGCCCTAGGAGGTGAAAAAAATGTTGTTACCATCCTTGTCTTGCAGATGGGGAAACTGAGGCATGGAGGTTCAGAACCAATACTCAGTCTCACTCCAACTGAATCCGACAGCAGACGCTGACACTCCAGGGTTTCTACTCTTGGGTGTCCATCTGTCTGCCCCTCCAAAGACTCCTGGACAAGGATGCTGAAGCCTCTCCTCTCCTCCCTCCCACCCCCACCCAACTTCTTTCAGGATCTAGCTGCCTCCAAAGAACCTGTGGGTCTCTGGGTAGAGACACTTGCATTGAGTCCTCCCTAAAAGCTAATTCAGCCATTTGCTCTGAGTTTCTAGCGGATGCTGTCGTCTCTCAGATTTCAAAGAAGATGAATGCATGGGTTAAATTGGATTAAAAAATTTAATTGAATAAGACCGAACCAGACAGCTTGATGGAAGACTTTGATCCGATAAAGGGAGAGGAGAGATGTGTGCTCCCAGGGCCAGGGTGTGATGGGGAGCTGTCTGGACCTTGTCTAGCCTCTTCTCATCTGCAGGAAAAAAACAGTTATGCCAATTACTGGTGAGGTGGCCCTGGGGCAGTGTGGGCAAGGCAGCTTGGAAGCATCTTCCAAATCACTGTGCCCCAAACAAGCTGACAGCCTGCCCACTGCTCTGTCCATCCCCATCCCAGCCATTCCCACCAACAGGCTCTCCCTGAGCCCCCGAAAGCTCTTGTTTCAGATCTCATGATACCCTGCATATTAATGTAACAGGAGCCCTAAGAAAGCGCGCTGCACATGGAGACTGGGAGGTGGCTCTTTCAGCAAAGTGCTCAATGCACAAGCATGAGGACCGGAGATTGATTCCCCTAGAACATACTTACTTTTTAAAGCCAGGCATGGTGGTGTGCCCCTGGAAACCCATGCTGGAGAGATGAAGACAATTGAGTCCCTGGGGCTGGCAGGCCAGCCAGCTAATGAAGAACCCTGTCCTCTGAACTTCCTCACGCCCATGCATATGTGTGTGTGCACACGCAGGTCCCAAAGGCGGCATTAGCACACACTGAGTTCACACGCAGGTCCCAAAGGCAGCATTAGCACACACTGAGTTCCTTCCTAATTAGACGAGCCCTCGCTTTAAAATCTATATTTACAGTTTCTCTTTCAACAGTGTTGCTCAACATGAGGTCCACGTTTTAGCAGCACCAACACCCACTAGAGAGTTTGTCAGAAATGCTGCCACTCAGGGATTCCCACCCAAGGGTTTCCAATAAGAATTTGCATTTAAACATTCAGGTGGGTGGAGGTTGGATTTCATGCTGGGGTCTCAGCCCCCACTGTACATCACAATCACCTGAAATGCCTATTAACACCCAGGGCTCAGCCTACCTGCCAAGTCTATCCTTGAGAATCTCCGGGGTGGGACCCGAGTAGGGGCATTATTACTAGGAAGGGATCTACTATAATGTCTTGCTAATTGGGCATAAAGTCTAATGTTCAGGTTCACACCCACAGGCTAGTGCTGCTTTCAGCACTGGTGAGTGAGGAGACTCGGAACTGATCACAGCGCTGAGACTAAGGGACTGTTGAGTCATCAACCCTACGTGGTCACCTGGATCGTCCCTGTCAACGCTTGGGGAACAACCCAGAAGATTGTAAGAGCTGGAGGACAGAGGCATACTGTCTCTGGACAGGGCATGGCCGTTGCAGTCCTGAGTGCACCCAGACACTAAAAGAAGAAGGAGACAGCTGGGAAGAAGAAGGGGGATCATCAGGAGTGAGGGGGAAAGGTGACGGAGTGCATACGCGGATGAGATTGTCAAGACACTTTTCAAAGATTGATTGATTGATTGATTGATTGATTGATTGATTGATTGATTTATATTTATATGAGTACACTGTCACTCTCTTCAGACACTCCAGAAGAGGCATCGGATCCCATTACAGATGGTTGTGAACCACCATGTGGTTGCTGGGAATTGAACTCAGGACCTCTGGGAAGAGCAGTCAGTGCTCTTAAACACTGAGCCATCTCTCCAGCCCATCAAGAATTTTTTTAGAGGGGGGAAAAATATAGACATTGTTAAAGTTTCTAGCTGATTCCATTGGGAAGATATGACTAGGAACCAACAGATTCAAGTTAAAATCTTTGATGCACTGAAGATGGCCAAAGCTGAGACACTGCTCTTTAGCCACTGGACTCTCTCCACGCATGTCATTTGGGCCAGTGTGGCTTTCAATGGCCCTGGTACCTTGACCACACTTGACATTCCTCCAGCCCTTCCCCTTCCTGGGCTCTCCCACCACCATCTCCATTGTTCCCTCTTCAAGCAGAGTCATCACCAAGAGGGTACCAAGGTGATCCTGACCAACACGTGACACAGAAATTCTATTCTCACACCTACATCCGATAGAATCAAACACTTGTCACAAAATGACCTGAACACATTTTACAGAAGATTTGTTCACAACAGCCAACATGAGAGACAACCAATGATCATCAGCAGAAAAAAGGAATAAACAGACTGTGGTATGTCCATTCAGTGGAATACATCTCAATAAAATGAAACAAACTAAGGAATGCTGCAAAAATATGGGTGAATCTCAGAACCCTAATATTGAAGGTAAATTAGCCAAACACAGAACGTAAATAAAGTATGATTTCATAATTCTTTTAAAATGTAAAACAAGTCACAGTGATAGAAATCTTTGCCTGAGAGGTGGGCAACAGTGAGGGAGTGGAAAAGTCCACAGGACAGTTTTCTGGATTAGTGAAAAATTTAAGATAGGTAATGGGTACATGGTGTCTACATTTGTCAAATGACCAGTGGGGCAAATCTCTTAGACAAGACTACACCTGTCTTCCCTGGTATCTCCTGCCTCCTTCCTAAATACCTCTCTCCTCTTCATGCTCAAGTTTAAATTTTTTAAATGATTTATTTCTTTTTTGATACTTTATTTACATTTCCAATGTTTTTGCTTTCCAGGTCTCCTCTTTGGAAACCCCCATCCCCTACCCCTACCCCGCCTCTGTGAGGGTATTCCACCTCCCACCACCTGCCCACCCACTCCCATATTTCCACCTTGACATTCCCCTTTACTGGGGCCTCTAACACCCTCAGGCCCAAGGGCCTCTCCTCCCCCTGATGGCCAACAAGGCCCTCCTCTGCCACATATGTGGTCTGAACAATGGGTCCCTCTATCTGTATTCTTTGGTTGGTGGTCCAGCCTCCGGGAGGACCAACGGAGGGGGTGTTGGGCCAGTTGACACTGTTGCTCCCTCCATGGCACTGCAAACTCCCTCAGCTCTTTCAGTCCCTTCTCCAACTCCTCTATCTGGGAACCCACCCTCAGTCCAGCAGTTACTGTAAAGTGAAACTTGGGTATTCCAAACGTTTCAGCTAATATCCACTTATCAGTGAGTACATACCATGTTCGTTCTTTTGTGACTGAATTACCTCGCTCAGGATGATATTTTCAAGTTCCATCCATTTGCCTGCAAATTTCATTAAGTCATTGTTTTTAATAGCTGAGTAGTACTCCATTGTGTAAATGTACCACATTTTCTGTATCCATTCCTCTGCTGAGGGACATCTGGGTTGTTTCCAGCTTCTGGCTATTATAAATATGGCTGCT
>CM052703.1:77835295-77906877 GCA_028551405.1 Uromys caudimaculatus
AGTCAGCAGAGAAGGAAGCAGGAACGAGGCTTAGGAATGAGGCACAAAACATACCACTCTGTCTGTGAGAGAAGACCAGAAAACAAGGGATCAAAACGTTACCAGTGCGGGGATGAGGTCATAGTGAGCAAGCCTGTGAGGAGACACACCAACAGCCCCACCTGGGGACTGCAGTGTCTGTGGGAACAGTGCACATACACTCTTAATACCTCAGTCACTGTCTCACTCCTGGGAACTCTCTCAGCTGATACTGTGGCACCTGCATACAAAGGCTTTAGCCAGCCAACCCTCAGAGTCCCACGGCATTGCCTGAAACAGCACAGATTCAGGCAAAGCCCATCTCACGGAAAAAACACAATTCTGGGGTGATGGCTCCAAAACTTGGGGAATTGAATGAGTTCAGATCTCCAGCACTCACATTTTAAACCAATCAATCAATCAATCAATCAATCAATAAGACATGGCATGTATCTTAATCCCAGCACTCAGGAGGCAGATACAGGAGCCTTGTGGCCAGAAAGGCTGGACAAATCAGTGAGCTGCTGATTCAATGAGAGATCTTCTCTTAAAAATCAAAATGGAGGGTGGATGCCTTAGCAGGTAAAGGCAATAGCTTGCCAAGGTTGCCTGGAGTTCAATCCCCAAGACCCGACCGTTGAAAGGAGTAAAAATCTCTTGCAAGTTCTCTTCTGACCTCTGACTTCCATGTGTATTTACTTTCTCCACACACAGTAAGTAAATTTATTGCCTTTAAATAATAATAAATGCAAAAAAACCTTTAATTATGTGGAAATTAAAAAAAACTTTAATTAAGCAATTGAGAAACATACCCAATTTTGACCTCTGGCCAAAACACAAACACACACACAGAGGGGGAGGAGGGGACCATTGCTTTGTAGAATTAATACATGCTAATGAAAACAGGCTTGTGGGGATGAGGCTGTGGCTCAGCAGGACAGCATCTGGTTTGATCCCACCACCACACAGGATAGAATTATAACACCAGCACTTGAGTTCTGTTTTAGCTCTTTTTTAATTGGTTTTAGATTTATCTTAATTTTTGCTAAGCTGGGTCTGTGTGTGCATTCATGTGCAGATGCCCAAGAGGATAGAAGAGGCTGTCAGATCCTCTGGGGTCACAGGGTTGTGGGCCACCCAGTGTTGGTGCTGGGAACCAAATGCCGGTCCTCTCCTAGAGCAACATCTAGTGATCTTAACAGCTCAGCCATCTTTCTAGCCCACTTTTAGTCTATTTTTTAATTTAATATTTTGTTTACATGAAAAATAATGGATTTTGTCCAGAACGAGATGGCGTGATCATGTTGCTGAGGACACGGTACACGTCAGTCGCAGAACACGGGTAACTTAAGCTGGAACTGATCTATCAGCTCTCTCCGTGCCGGCTAGCTTTCATAGGGCTGGAAGGTCATGAGGGAGAAGAGCTTTCAAGGACCTTACCCAATTATGGACCCTGAATGCTCCACTACCAACTCGAAGGCCAGACACATTTACTAGTGCAATAGTGGCACACTGTTATAGCATGACCAACTGGTTTCCACTCACGCTTTGGTGACAGCCTTGTATTGGCAGAGTCCCAAGTTGTCAGAGCATCATGTGTCCCCACCAAGCACACACCATTAGTACTGAATTATGGGCCCTAATCCATGATATCATCTATGCCTGATCACTTCCTGAAAGCCCCACCTGTAAGCACCACAGCCAGTGTGATGGTTTGGCTGGGAAATGTCCTCACAGGCCCTTTTTTGACAGTGGGCCCCAGCTTGTGAAGCACTTGAGGAGGTGAGGCTCAGCTCAATGAAGCAGGCTCAAAGGGTGGGGTTTTGTGGTTACACCCACCCTGTTTCCAACCTGGGCTACCTGCTCCACTGCAGCTGTGCCACTTCAAACACCTTCCCCACAGGGACAAACTAAAGCATCCTGAAACCCTGAGCAAAAATAACCCCTCCTTTGAGTTGCCCCTGACAGGTGTTTGGTCACGCAATGAAAAGATGACTAATGGAGTTGGCTTAGATTTCTACCCTCTTCTTACTTCACACTAGGGATCAAATGTCAGCACATTAACACGTTAAGGGCACACTTAAGCCATCTCCAAAGCACAACACACAAGTGAGGTGACAAGTACAGCCCCAGTCACAGGCGTAACGTGACTGTTTGCAGATTACACGTCAACAGAAGTGACTTGTCTAACTAGCTAGTGTTCAGAAAATAGCCAAGGAGAGGTGTGGGGGCACATCTGTAAATCCAGTGCTTAGAGTTGGGGGTAGAAGGATCAGAAGTTCAGGTCCAGCCTCAGCTATATAGCAAGTTTGAGGCTCGCTCAGGCTACATGGGACTTGTTGAAAGAGAGGCAATGGAGGAAGGAAGAAAAGGAGAAGGAGAGGGAATGGAGAAAGGAGGAGGAAGGGAAGGGGAGACAGAGGTGAGAGGGTGGGAAACAGTACTGGAGAACACTTAGGGCAATCAGGAATCCCTCCAGGGTCCCACCCCCAGCACCTATGCCTACTATCCATGGCATCAGATCATCTACCTCAGGGACAAACTAAAAACAAAGTGGTAAAGGAGGGAGCATTGCTGCAGGGAGCCACACCCCCAGGAACCTGCTGAGCCTCTCGCCCTCTCTACTCCCTCAGACTCCGGGTGAGTCAGCAGGGCCAGAGCAGATGCTTGCTGTGCTTGCTGCGTGGACATTGACAGAGTCCACGCCTGGACTCCAGAAGCCGCTTCTTACATCCCCATCGATTTTCTGAGCCTATTTTTATTGTTGCTCTTCCCGGTGAGCACTGTGTGTATTTTGGGCTGCATTCTTCTCATAAATAAGTAAACATGTAGGTAAATATGAGTAAGAACGTTTATTAAGGGCTTGGCATGGTGCCAGGGATGTCACAGAGGGGTTAGCCTCTGTGACCTTGGTCCCATTATAAGAACCCAACAAGGCTGACTTTATAATGATCCTTGTTTTACAAAGAGGTAAACTGAGGCTTAGAGACCTGAGGCCACCCTTCTTCCACAGAGGCAGAGCTGAGCCTGTGGAATTACTGTTGTCAGTCCCCCAGAAGAAACCTGAGTGTACTCTGCCCCAGTTGTTCCACTCTCAGACAAGAAACAAATCTATAACTGCACACAGGCACATACAGGAATGTTCCCTATGGCGTTAGTGACAACAATCACACATGGGGAAAACCCATATGTCCATCATCAAGGGGATAAGGAAATGACACAAGGTGCACAGTGAAGCCGCATGCAGCCATCAAACAAAGTGTCAAGAGGCTGCGCTACTTAGTGGTGCACTGGAAAGATAGGCTCAGAAAATGAGGCCACGGCTGAATTCATATGAAATATCCAGAAACGGTGACTCTGAAGAGACAGAAAACAAAGAGGTGATTGCCACGGGCCAGAGGACAGAAGGAAACAGGGAGTGGCTGCTTAGTGTTTTTCGGAATAAAAATGTTCTGAAGTTGGACAATGAGGGTGGCCACACAACCTTATGGATGTACTAGCTCTCCCTGACCTCTCACCTCTATCATCTACCTATCTATCTATTATCTAATCTCTATCTGTGTGTGTGTGTGTGTGTGTGTGTGTGTGTGTGTGTGTGTGTGTCATGCAGGCATGGGCACATACTAAGCCTGGACCTCACCAATCGGTGAGGTTGGCTGGCCAATGAGCTCCAGGGATCCACCTATCTTGACCCAGGTCCCTTAGCCTGGTCACTGACATCACTACTGAGTCCATTTTTTCATGTGGGTGTTGGAGATCTGTCCTCAGGTCCTAAAGCTTGTGTGGCAGGCACCTTACCTGGCAGTCTTCTACCCACCCCACCCCACCCCACAAAAATTGTCAACTTCAGAGTAAGTGAATTAAGTCTCAATTTTTAAAAAGAGAAGAAAGGAGGAATTTAAGCTCAAGGCTCTTGAAACCAGAGGCTCTGTTGCTGAATTCTGACACTGTAGACTGGCGAGGCCCAAACCCCATTTTACATTCAATGTTCTTGTCTGCCCTGGGCTCCAGTCATTAAACTTACGAAGCTGAAGCCAAGACGACACAAGAATGGGAGGTGACCTCAATGAGCTGATGGTTTGGAAAGAGTCCAGCATTTTTGCTGACCTCCGAGAGCCAAGAGGGTATTCCCATTTCATAGATGAAAACACTGAGGTTCTACCCCAGTCCCAGGCACAAACTGTCCTGCTGATCTCACTTTCAAACTGTTTTCAGATTCTCAATCCCGTGCTCTTGGCTCCTCTGACATCCTGCCATGTGCTCTTCACCAGTGACTACCTGCTCCCAAGGCAGAGGGGTGGTAAAGGGGACAGAAATTCCTAGCACCACAGAGAAGGCTCTCTGTGATCCCACCCTCCTAACCCTGCCTGCTCAGAGCCAAACCCACCAAGATGCTCTCTGCTCTCTGGGAGCCCCAAGTTCCCAAACTTTCAAGGACACTGCATGAGGTAGCA
Source organism: Uromys caudimaculatus (assembly GCA_028551405.1). Lineage (NCBI taxonomy): Eukaryota > Metazoa > Chordata > Mammalia > Rodentia > Muridae > Uromys > Uromys caudimaculatus. The sequence continues at coordinate 77,839,768 of CM052703.1, forward strand.
GCGGGCCTCGAGAAACACCACCACCCTGTGGCCACGACACTGCACTACAGGTGCACCAGGGATCTCCCACCCCCATCCCCACCCTCCAACCTGGGGCCACATCTCCGGCCAGGCAGGACAGTGCCATAGTCCCTTAAAGATTCAAAGGTCAACAAGGCCTGGAAGAGAGAGGAGGCAACAAACAGGCAGAATATAGGATGTAAAAACTTAGTTGCAAGCTGCATCTAGCTGGGCTGTTTTCTGCCTGAGACTGTTCTACAGATGTCCATCCAAAGGGCTGTGTCAACTGGTAACCAACCTCAACTCATGTGTTCCTCTTGAAAAACCTATTTCATTTTATTTTGTTGTTTTTATTTTGTTCATTTTATTATTTTATGACTGCATATAGAGCCAAGGGCCCTATACAAGCTAAGCTGCACTCAGCTCCTGCAGCCACCCTCTGTCATAGGGTGACCCCAGCACTCTTCTCCCCAGAGCTTGTGTTCCCCATTAAGTTCTGTCCCTCTGGGGTGATACAGACTCTTACTGTTTGGGTCCTTCTATTCTGAATTTCAGGGTCACTCTATTCTGGATTTCAGCTGCCACTCACTCTATTCTGGATTTCATCTGTCATTCACTCTATTCTGGATTTCATCTGTCACTCACTCTGTTCTGGATTTCATCTGTCACTCACTCTGTTCTGGATTTCATCTGTCACTCACACCTCTATTCTAGATTTCATCTATCACTGCTCTATTCAAGATTTCAGCTGTCACTCATACCTCTATTCTGGATTTCAGCTGTCACTCGCTCTATTCTATATTCCAGCTGTCACTCTGTTCTGGATTTCATCTGTCACTCACCCTGTTCTGGATTTCAGCTATCACTCACTCTATTCTAGATTTCAGCTGTCACTCACACCTCTATTCTAGATTTCATCTGTCACTCACTCTATTCTAGATTTCAGCTGTCACTTGCTGCTGTTGTTTGTTACATGTTCTGAAAGAGTTGTTTTGTTCTGTTCTGTTTTTGAGAAGGAGTCTCACCATGTAGCCCAGGTTGGCCTTGGTCTCACAACCATCCTGCCTTTTCCTCCTGAGCACTGGAGTCCAGGGTCCCCACACCAAGCCATTGTTTGTTAAATGGATAGTTTGGGCAAGGTCTAAGGTAAGGGTCTCTAAGCCACTGCTTCCACTGTAAGATAAAGATGAGAATGCCTTCTTGTCTACCTCTAGGAGTGAAGGGAAGATATACACGTGCTAACAATAGGCTGCCTAGTTAGCATCCCCTGAAAGTCCATGTTGACTTCAGAATGTGGTCTTTTTGGAAGTGAGATCTTGCCAGATGTAATCAGCATGTACCACATGGTGACATTTCTGTCAACAACAGACACCATAGACCATATGGATCCAGATCACATAGGATCAGTGACGTCATTGCCAGAGTGCCATGGTAAGGACACTGTACATGCTTGTGATAACTCTTCCCTGAGAGGCATGTGGTTGACAGGCTCTACCTCCAATGGCTGGTGTCCTGAAGGGTCTGAAGAGAAGGCTGAGGAGATGGCTCAGTGGGTAATGCACATGCCAAGCAAACATTAGAACCTGAATTCAGAGCCCCAGCATCCACATAAAAAGCCAGGTACAGTGGTCTGTGCCTGTCACCCAGTTCTTACTCATGAGGACATGAGGATCCTTGAAGCTCATTGGCCAGTCATTCTAACCAAGACCATGAGCTTCAGGTTTAGTGAGAGACCATGTCTCAAAAGCCACATGGAGAAAAAATGAGGAAAGACTCCTGACCTCTGACCACCACACAAGTACATACATATACATCTAAACTAAGAGGTATATACAGTACAACACACTCAAGAGAGACATTATAGGACACAGAAAGTCATAGGGGAGAAGACCATGTGAATGTGAAGGAAGGCACCAGAGAGAGACAGCCACAAGCCAAGAGAGACATGAAGTGTTCTCCCCAAAAACCTTTGAAAGGAATAAGGCCCAGCCCAGAGGTCTGTATCTGGGAGTGTATCTGAAGGTTGTACCTGGTCCCCAGTCCCTCCCTCTCTCTTCGCTTCCTGTCTACCTTGAGGTAGACAGTCTACATCCCCACATACTCCTGCCATCATGATGCCCTGACTCACTCAGTGCCCAGAAGCACAGAGACAAGTGATCATGGACTAAATCTTCTGGAACATGACTACACTTGATCTTCTTGTGATGATTGGTCTTGCTTTTCAACTTGACTGAACTAAGGGATCTCTGGGCTTTCCAGAGAGGAGGGCATGTGAGACAATGAATGGGGAAGAAAAGAGCACTCTGAATGTGAGCTCTTCCTTCTAACAGGATGGCAGCACGGGCAGAAGGGAATAGGAAGAAGGTGGTGGGCTTGCATGCACTTGAGCCCTGTTATTTCTGAAAGAGTGCATTTGTGGCTACACCATCATTTGATGTCAGACTGCAGGTTCTTTGGCCTTTCAGCATGGACTCACCAGACACTCTACAGAAAGCTTCCAGGCTTTCGGAGCCAGGTTAGGGCTTCTGAGCTTCTTGGATGGCATACAGACAGCCATTATTGGACTACCAGTTGTGTAAGCTTCTCTATTAAATCTCTCTTTATAAGAGAGAGAGAGAGAGAGAGAGAGAGAGAGAGAGAGAGAGAGAGAGTACTGAATCTGTTTCTATAAATAAGAAATGTCTCCCAATAGACTCATGGTCCCCATTTGAGAACCATAGGAGCCCTTGGTCCCCATTTGGCTTGGGGAGGTTTGGAAACCTTACAGGGTGTGAAACCTTGCTGGAGGAAGTATTTTATTGGGAGAAGACCTTCAGAGCTTTTAGGCTTGCCCCACTTTCTGTTCACTCTCTTGGCTTCCTGTGTAACAGAATGCAACCATCCAGCTTACTGCTCTGGCCATCTGCCTTTTGAAGTTATGGCCTCCCACTCTGTTAGTGTAAGCCCAATAAAATTCCTCTGTCTGTTGGCTTGGGTCATGGTATTCTGTTACAGCAGCGGAGTGGTAACTGTGAGTTCTCTGGGAACCCTTGACTAGCACACTCCTTTACATTGCTGCTGTCAGGCACTTTGTCACAAGAATGAAAAATAATGCATACAGGTTTCCACAACAAAGGACACATTGATGAGGAACATGTGTGCAAATTTGCTGTAGATGTTATATGGTACAGGAGCCTAGGAAATGAAGACCCAGCAGGACAGGGAGACCTGTGTCTTCTGGGCTGGGGATTAGCAGGGCCTCTCTGTTCCGATCCTTTTTAGATGACATCTTGTTGGGTGTCTTCAAGCATGAGAGCAGCCAGGGACTGCACCACGAGGACGACCTTCTCTGGGTGACCACCACCTTCCTGCTCCTTCTGCTTCTCAAATGCCAATGAGGTCACATTTTGGGGTTGCATGTCCTGATGTCAGGCAGATGTCAGCCCTGACCACATCTCCTCTCTGCCTCCCCACTTCTCTTCCCTATCTAATGACCCCATTCGTCCACCCACATAAGCCAGGATCATGTCCCCACCTCGAGACTTTTATTCTATCTTATTTTATGTATGGGTGTTTTGCCTACATACATGTTTGTGGAACACATGTGTACCTGGTGGCCATGGATGTCAGAGGAAGGCATTAGATCACCTGGAATTAGAATCACAGACGGTTGTGAACCACCGCATGGATGCTGGGAACTGAAGTGCTCTTAACCTCTAGCTATCTCTCTTGTGCCAAGACCTTTACTGTAATGTCTTCTGCAGGAAGACATTACTCACACGTACTCACAGGACCTGGAGGTTAAGATGTAACATCCTTGAACAAGAGGCAATCTTCTGCCTATCAAAATGGCAAAGGGACACAGAAAGTCAAAGTCAGACAGCCCACTGATATCCTCCATAGCCTCCTACATTTGGGTGCTTGTTACTGCTCCTCTCCTCTCAGACCAAGGTAAGTGCCAATCAACAGCTGAATGGACAGAGAAACGTGGTACAGATACACAATGCAGTTTCCTTCAGTCACAAAGAAGACTGCAATTCTGTCAGTTGCTGAAAATGGAGCCCATGTTAAGTGATTAAGCCAAGTTCTGAAAGACAAATGTCACATGATTTAAAGAAAGACAGAGTGGAAGTGGTTCTGATTGGGTGTGGGTGAGGGGTTGGAGGGGGGGACACAATTGAGGGTTATTGTATACATCAATGTCATAGTGAAACCCGTGATTCTTTACAATAGTGTAGTAGTCGTCGTCGTCGTAGTAGTAGTAGTGTGGTGGTGGTGGTAATAAAAGAATATGTCCTCATCCTGTCTCAGACCCTGGGTCCCGAGCCTCTGGCGAATCCTAGCTGGACAGACGCCGTTGGTCCCAAAGTGTTTGACTTCTTCCTCTCCATCCCATTTATTTGCCTATATCAAATCTGAAGCACAAAGACCAAGAGCAAAGCAGGCCAAAGATAGAATGAAAGGAAAGGAGGGAAGGAGAAGGGGGGGAGAAGGAGATGGAGAGGGAGAGAGGAAGATGAAGTTAGAACCAGACAACCCACACACAGGGAGATGTCGCCCCCAAGTGGAGATCTGGGAAATGATGAGAGAGAGAGAGAGAGAGAGAGAGAGAGAGAGAGAGAGAGAGAGAGAGAGAGAAGGGAGTTTAGCTGATTCTGATTTACCACACAGACAAAGCTAGAAGTGGAGCCAGAAGGCTACACTAAACCGAGGCTGCCCACTCCAAGATCTCTACTCAGTAGCCAGGGGTGGCATCTGGACTAAGGGACAGGCCGGGTGTGGCAACAGGGTTGGTACATCCCTAGTGAGCCAGAAGATGGGTGCAAAGTGGGTAGGGGCTGGTGAATAAGGAGAAACTAGTCAACTAAAACAGAACTGCATGTCATTTCAGTCTAGCACCACCTTCTGGCCCCTTTGGACTCCTCATGCTGAGCTAAGCAAGGAAGCCTGTAGACTGGGGGAGGAGGCAGCACTCTTGGCGTAAGGGGCTGGGGTAGGACTGGCCTTAGATGAGTCTATCAGAGGTGGCCAGATATAATAGCACCAGGGATCTATTGATCTGCCCAAGTAGGCCACAGAGGCCAGAAGACTCAGCCAAGGGCAGGAGATCTGGAGAAAATGCTAGAGAAGAGAGGTAGTGAATTCCTGGCCAAGGGGAATGCTCACTGCCCTTCTGGATGCAAGTGAGTAGTCGTGTCTAGGTCTGCCATCACCCAGCACAGCCCTCTGCCCAGCAGGAGTCCAGCCCAGCACCAAAGCTAGCTTCTCCACTGCCTCCTTCTACCCATGTCTTGATCCAGGAAAGGCTCTGTGAGCCCGCTACCAGCTCAGAGTCCATCTCCAAGTGGCCACCTTGTGAGACCAGCACCTGGCCCTCCATTGCAGACCAAATAGCCAAGGATTTCAGGGTCAGACCTTCTGCCTCTCCTTGAGTCCATAGTCTTTACCTTCTACATCACTCAGAAATCCATTCCATGCCTACAGATGCCTACGTCTCTCAGATTTATGTTAAAGCTCTAACCATCCATGTGATGGCATGAGGTTGTGTGACCTTTGGGAGAACAGAGTTTACATGAGACTGAGTCTGCACCCCAATAATGGGACAACTGCTTTCTTAAGATGGCATGGGGCTGTGGTGCTCTGTGGACAAAATGTTAGCTGTGCAAGTGTGAAGAGCTGAGTTCGGATCCCAACACTGACCGAGTACACTGACACATTTGTAATCCCAGTGAAAGGCCATCAGAGACCGGAAAATCCCTGGGGCTCACTGGTCAGCCAGTCTAGCTGGTCAGTAAGTTTAAGGCTCAATGAGAGAGTAAAGAAAGCAGAGGACATTCAACCTATTGACCTATCACCTCATATGTACAAGTTCAGGTGCACACACATGGTGCACACAAACAAGAAGTGTCAGAATGCACACTTTCCTTCTCTATGTGTGTTCTTTTCCCTTTCCCTCCCCCTCCTCCCCCTCTCTCTCCCACTCCCCTCCCTCATGCCATAAGAAGGAAGCTGTCTGCCAGGCACTAAGAATGTAGTTGTTTAGGCTGCTCTTATCTATGGCATTTGGCCACAGCCAAAACTCACCCAGATACAATGATGGCTCATCTTCATTGTCAACCTGGGCTCATCTCTGATCACCAAGTGTTTCCAAAGAGGTTCAATAGGAAGGATGACCAGAATGGTCTGAGTTCCTGAGCTGAATAAAAAGGAGAAAATGAGTGAGCGCCAGTCTTCATCTCTGTTTTCTGACCACAGAGGCCATGCCACCTGGTGCCTCACACTCCTGCCCTCATAACTCCCCACCATGGCGGATGCATCCCTTTCAATCATGACTCAAACCTTCCTTCCTTAAGTTGCCTTTGTCAAGCTTTGATCACAACAACAGGAGACGTAACTAATGCAGAAACTGCATCCAAACTGTGCTCTTTCATAAGACTATTTCATTGGAACAAGGGGCATGGGGTCAGTCCTATGACCTCCCACATCTGTCTGTCTCAAGACTTTTTACCCCTATGCTGGAGAACACCTCCTCCTAAAGAGGCAAAGGAGAGTACACTGCCCTCCCCAGAGACACAGGTAGTCTCCCTTTGCCCAGGGCTTCCCTCTACTAGAGGTAATATAGAACTGCCATCCACACCTAACATGTATCCCAGAGAACAGGGGTGTTGGGCTGCCTAGCTTTGTGTCAACTTGACACAAGTTAGAGAGTCATCTAAGAAGAAGAAACTTCAATTGAGAAAATGCTTCTATTAGATTGGCCTGTGTGCAAGCCTATAGTGCATTTGCTTGATCAATGATTCATGTGGGATCACTATGGGTAGAGCCATCCCTGGGCTGGTGGTCCTGGGTTGTATAAGAAAGCAGTAGTCTGAGCAAACCATGAAAAGTAAGCCAGTAAGCAGCATCCTCCACGGTCTCTGCTTCAGTCCCTGCCTACAAGTCTCTGCCTTGGATTCCTGACTTTATTTCCCTCAGTGAAGGATTGTAACCTGAGAGTTCTAAGACTGAATAAACCCTTTCCTTCCCAAGTTTCTCTTGGTTACTCTGGTGGTTTGAATAAGTTTGGTCCCCATAGACTCATGCCTTTGAATGTTTGACCCATGGGGAGTGCCATTATTAGGAGGTGTGGCTTTGTTGGAGGAAGTATGTCACTGTGGGGCTGGGCTTTGCAGTCTCTATGCACAAACTCTGTAGAATACCAGGCCCCTCCTGGCTGCTTGAGGAAGAGACTCCTCCTGGCTGCCTTTTGATCAAGATGGAGAATTCTGAGCTCCTTTAGCACCATGTCTGCGTAGATGTTGCCATGCTTCCTGCTATGACAATAATTGATTAAACCTCTGAAACTGTAAGCCAGCTAAGTAAAAATGCTGTCCTTTATGAAAGATTTGCCTTGGTCATGGTGTCTCTTCACAGTAGTGGAAACCCTAACTAAGACAGAAGATAGTACCAGGGACTAGGGCATGCTGTGATAGGCTTGACCATGATTTTGTTTGAAGGAATATGAATTTTGGGACTTTGGATTAGAAAAGCAGTGGAATTCTTTAAGTAGGGCTTAATGGGCCATATTAGTGGGAGCATGGAAGACAGTTATAGTAAGGTTGATTTGAACTGCGGGGGCCTGGCTCAAGAGGTTTCAGAGAAGAATTTTAGTACATTGTCTAGAGATCATTCTTTGCAATATTTTGGTGAAGAATGTGGCTAATTTTTGCCTTTGTCTGAAATGTCTGCCTGAGGTGAAGGTAAAGAGATTTAGATAAATTGCATTGACAAAGTCTCAAAAAAGCCTAGCATAGACTCTGCCATGTGGTTCCACTCTTGTGATGAGCATTTTGATCAAGCATAGCAAGCTGAGAAAAGAAAAATACAAAATACATGGTTCAAAGAGTAAAGGGGCACCAGGAATTGGAATGGAGCTAAATCCTGTGTTCAAGGATATTAAATCCTGTGTTAAAAGGAATTAATGGGGTAGTAACCTTGGAACAAGATCCCTCCCAGCTAAACTTATTGTTTATGAGTTTGAAGTTGAAATGTTAGGTGTTATTATGACCTGATTATTGTTTTTATTTGGACATATGGAAATATGATTGTGTGTTAAATTGACAAGGGATGGATTGTGATGGCTATTCTCAGTTGTCAACTATATCTGGAATAAACTACAATTCATAACTTATAAAAATCTATACTAAAAAGGAATTAAAGAAAAGCTTAGAAAAAAAAGCTTAGGTCCAGGCGTGGTGTTACACACATTTAATCCCAGCACTCAGGAGACTGAGGAATGCAGATCTCTGAGTACAAGGTCAGTTTACAGAGCAAGTTCCAGGACAGCCAAGCTTAGGCAGTGAAAGATGTAATATAGCAAGAGGGCCATGTTCCAGCTTCAGCAAGTAGCAGAACTTGGCAGCTTCAGCCACATGGCTCTGGCTTTAGAGTCCAGAATAGAAAGGACTACTGGGACAATTGACTCTGGTTATCTGGAACTAAGAAATTAGTGGTGATTAAGAAGAGACCTGTATCACTGAGGTGAAATCTTCTGGGAAGTATATTCTGAGAGTACAAAGAAGCTGTGTTCCAGAGAGAGACCTCATGCTGGCAGCCAGACTTGGTAATATGTAAAAATCACCCAGGTGGTACTGGTTTTGGAGGCATGAAGGGGGGGTCATGAAGAGCAGCTGAGGCTTGGCACTGTGAGAAGCCAGGAAAGGTCATTGGTGAAGGTGGAAGTTGAAGGTCTAGAACTAAAGGAATCATGCAGAGAAGTTGAGGATTGACACCATGAAGAGAGCCTATGAGAGGCTATTGGTGAATCCTCATTGCATCTCCAGCATATTGGAGATGCCAGTACCATGGGATGACCACCAAGAACAGCAGCAGCAATAGAATGGAGTCAACCAGAATGTAGTGTGACAGAGGGCAGAGCTGGAGATGTGTCCCAAGCCCTTCAGAGGAGCCCAGATGATCATATGTGGATCCCAGACACTAGAACAGAAAGCTGTTAGGTTGAAATTGCCTTGGAGACCCCAAAATGTTAGAGATGCCAGAGCCATGGGAAACCTGCCAAGGACAGCTGCTAACAGGGAGTGGAACCAGCCTAAGAGAAAGAATTGTATTGCAGTTAACAAACTGTAAGCTGGACATTAGACATGGAGACACAGAGTTGGAAGTTTGCCCAGCTGGTTTTTGGTCTTCTTTGGTCCAGTGTTTCCTCACTATGACGTTTTGGAGTGGTAATGTGTATCCTGTGATGTTGAAAGCATGTGATCTGCTATTTGGTTTTGATTTTATAGGGGAGTACAGTTAAGAGATTACATAAATCTCAGAAAAGACTTTGAGCTTTTAAACATTGTTGAGACGGTTGAAGTTAGAGTAAATGCATTTTTGCATTATGTTATGACTACAAGTGTGTGAGGAGCAGGGGGTGGAACGTGGTGGTTTGAACAGGTTTGGCCCTCAGAGACTCGTGTTTGAATGCTTGGTCAATGGGGAGTAGCACTGATAGGAAATGCGGCCTTATTGGAGATGGTGTGGCCTTGTTGAAGTAAATGTGTCACTGTAGGGGTAAGCTTTGAGGTCTCTATGCTCAATCTTCACCCAGTGTGGATTCCAGTCTCCTCCTGGCTGCCTTTGGATCAAGATGTAGAATTCTCAGCTCCTCCAGCACCATGTCTGCCTCAGACAGTCAAAGTGTTCAACCACTGAAATAGAAAGCAAACAATGGCAGATGAATCAGGCAAAGGTGTACATGAAGGCCAATGGAGAAAATTAAAATCAATTGAGTTTTTTTTTCCATTTAGACACTAGAGAAGGTCTAGCTGCATCAGAGGATATGACACATTCAATTTTTTTTGTTTTGTTTTGTTTTGTTTTGTTTTGTTTTGTTTTGTTTTGTTTTGTTTTGTACTAGGGATGAAACCTAAAGTCTGTGCATGCTAGGCAACTGTTCTACCACTAAGCTACAGCCCCAGTCCACACTGGAGAATCTAAAAAGATGCTGTGTACTGCACCATCACCACCATGTGCCTGGAGCTGTGGCGGTGTCCCACACTCACACCCACCTGCCCACTGCTACTTCCCTGGAGACCCTTATGTGACATCCAGGGAAACTGAGTCCAAAAGGGCTCCCAGCATCAGCCCCACTGTGTCAGAAGATCCCTTCTCTAAAGAAAACCTCAAGCGTGGAGACAGAAAATGTGGTCCATTTACACAATGGAGTACCACTCAGCTTTTTAAAACAATGACTTCATGAAATTCACAGGCAAATGGATGGAACTAGAAAATATCCTGAGAGAGGTGACCCAGACACAAAAGAACACACATGGTATGTACTCACTGATAAGTGGATATTAGCCCAAAATCTCAGAATACCCATGATACAACCCACAAACCATATGCTGCTTAAGAAGAAGGAAGACCAAAGTGTAGATGCTTCAAGCCTACATAGAACAGGGAATGAAATAATCACAGGAGCTAGAGGGAGGGAGGGACCTGGGAGGAAGAGAGGAGGGAGAGGGAAAAGGGGGGCAGGATCAGGTGTTGGAAAGACAGGAGAGAAGTACAGAGGGTCAGGATATTGAATAGAAACATGCAGCAGTAGGGAATAAAGAACTGGGGCAGCCACTAGAAAGTCCCAGACTCCAGGGAAGCAAGAGGCTCCCAGGACCCAGTGGCGATAACTTTAGCCAAAATACCCAACAAAGGGTATTTTGAACTTCTGACTCTATAGAACCTATAGAAATCACTTCCAGTAGATAGGCACAGCCCCCAGTTGAGGGATGGGGCCACCCACCCATCTCAAAAATTTTAACCCAGAAATGTTCCTGTCCAAAGGAAAGACAGGGACAAAAAATGGAACAGAGACTGAAGGAAAGCCCATCCAGAGACTGCCCCACCTAGGGTTCCATCCCATCTGCAGACACCATGACACTATTGCTGATGCCAAGAAGCGCTTGCTGACAGGAGCCTGGTCTGACTGTTCCCTGACAGGATCTGCCAATACAGAGCCTGACCAATACAGAGGCATATACTCACAGCCAACCATCAGATTAAGCCCGAGGACCCCAATGGAAGAGCTAGGGGAAGGACTGAAGGAGCTGATGGGGATAGCAGCCCCATAAGAAGAACAACAATATCAACTAACTGGATCACCCAGAGCTCCCAGGGACTAAACCACCAACCTAAGAGTACACATGGAGGGAACCATGGCTCCAGCTGCATATGTAGCCTAGGGTGGCCTTATCAGACATCAGTGGGAGGAGAGGCTCTTGTTCCTGTGGATGCTTGATGCCCCAGCGTAAGGGGATACTAGGTAAGATGGGAGTGGGTGGGTGGGTGGAGGAGCACCCTCCTGGAGGCAAAGGGGAGGGGGGAGAAGGGGAATGGGATGGGGTTGTGGAGGGGTAAACGGGAAGGGGGTATCATTTGAAAATGTAAATGAATAAAATGATTTTAAAAAAGAAAGAAAGAAAACGTCGGGCTGGAGAGATGGCTCAGCGGTTAAGAGCACTGACTACTCTTCTAGAGGTCCTGAGTTCAGTTCCCAGCAACCACATGGTGACTCACAACCATCTGTAATAGGATCTGATGCCCTCTTCTGGTGTGTCTGAAGACAGCTACAGTGTACTCATATAAATAAAATAAATAAATCTTTAAAAAAGAAAGAAAGGAAGGAAGGAAGGAGGAAGGAAGGAAGGAAGGAAAGAAAGAAAGAAAGAAAGAAAGAAAGAAAGAAAGAAAGAAAGAAAGAAAGAAAGAAAAGAAAGAAAGAAAGAAAGAAAAGAAAACCTCAACCTGACCCCACGCTCCAAACCCAAAGCTAGACCCTGGTTTTACTAAAGTCTGCATTTGGAGGAATTCTAGTCTCTTTATCTTGTCCCTTTCAGGTTGCTATAACAAAAGGCCTAAGGTGGGGAAAGTTATGAACAGGAATTTATTGCCCCAGACTAAGGCAAATTCCATGTCTAGTGTGGAGTCATTTGCTGGTTCACAACTAACTGTCTTGGTTTAGCTGTCAACTTGACTGTATCCGGAATCAACTAAAACATAAACTGATGTGCACACCAATGATAGATGGTCTTGATCAGATTGTCTGAAGCAGAAAGACGCCCTAACTGTGAGAGGCGCCTTCTGAAGGCAGCACAGATAACAGGACAAGGAAGGAGGAAACTGCCTTTTGCCTGCTTGCCTTTGCTCCCTCTGCCCTGGGCAAATCCATCTACCCCGTTGCTGCTACATTCCCTCACAGATCGAATAGCCCCACAGAACCAGCTCTGAGGTCTTCCCACACAGACTGAGAACCAACCAGAAACTCTCCAGAACCCTTCGGGCCTTCAATAGCAGACTGGAACTTCGAAGACACCAGCCCCATAGATGAAGCAAAGCATGAGATCAGAATGTATGGGAATGCCATGAGCTCCATTTGTATAATGAATGTGCACTGGTAATTATAGTAACAACCACAACATTAGTAAGAGAGAGAGAGATGAATAAAAGAAAGATGGCGCCCTCAAACAGGGAGGTGTTGTTTTAGTCCATCCTGTGAGGTAACCAAGGACTCCCCAGCTAGGGTCAAAATAACAGCTAATTCTTCATGAGCCTCCTGGTTCCCAGAGACGGCAGAGCCCAGCAGGTGCTTCTGCTCTGCATTGGCAGGAATTACACCCACTAAAGGTTCCACCTCCTGGGTGTCCAGTGGCTCACGCATACTGCAAGAGTCAGATTCTCCATGGGGCTGTTGACTGTAACTCTTCAGTTCTCCTCTATGTGACCTCTGCGTGTGACATTGGTTTTTAACACAACATCTGGGCTCCAAGAGCTAGTCTCTGAACATGTGGAAGCAAAGGATGTAGGAAGGGCTAAGGTCCAGCTATGGAAATTAAACGGCATTCCAGTGACCATAGGGAAAACCCAGGACTGGGCCCACATCCAAAGGGACAGTCAAGAACATTGATTCTACCTCTTAGCAGGAGAAATGGCCTGGTCCCCACAAACCCTAAAGCTGCACGTAAAGGTTTGCAGCACTAGCCAGGCATGGCGACACACATTTATAATCTTAGCACTTTGGAGGCTAAGGCATGAAGAACATGAATGCAAGCCAGTCCATGGCTACACAGCAAAACCCTGTCTCAAAATGAAAAAACAAAAACAAACAAACAAACAAAACTTGTGGGAATTACGTAAGAAAACATGGGAGATGGGTAGGTGCTTCCAGGGTTCAGTTCTCAGCACCACATAAACTGTTCATAGAGGCACCCTCTACAATGCAAGCATACAGAAGGTGGTGGCAGATGGATCAAAAGTTCAAGGCCATCCTCAGCTACAGCTACATGAGGCCTTTGTCTGTTGGTTCTACAATAGGGGAAGCCCCTTTGGCTCAGGCGAGCTCAGTGAATGAAGAGTAGAATGGAGAAGGATAGGAGAGAAGTGGGAACAGGCAGACACTAAGCACTTGTATGAAACTCCGTGAGGATGTCTGGTGCCATCAGCCAAGAGAGGCCCGGCTTTGCCACAGAGGCAAATCACCACAGTGCTCAGAGGCTTCAGAGAGCAAGTTCTGCTTCCTATTCCTCACAGCCTCTGCTGCTCGTCATGGTCATATGGACACCCAGATCCTGAAAACACTCCACTGCAAGCAGGGAAGCCACCATCTTGTCTCCTGGCAAGCAAACACTAGAACACCCCACCCCCACTACCCCCCTGAAATGTTTTGAAATCGTTTTTGTGGAATGATACCAATAAATCTCTTGCTACAGCCCACAAGTGGCCACAAACTCACCACTGATCACAGCCCAATGGATCAATCCCCCGCCCCCACTCTATGAGTCCAGACACAGCAAACTATATTGTTCAGTAGCATCCCTGGCACCTAGCACAGTGCCTAGGCAGCATTGGTTGATTGACTCCCTGAACATCATTTTCCTGCTGGCAGCCTACTGGGCTGCTTGCCTCCAGGTAATCATCAGGTAGAACTAGCTGGGACAAGAAACTGTCACTGCGTCCTATCCTCTCAGCACATGTCTGAAGCACCTGCCAGACCCTCTATCCATTCTGGTATTAGGCAGAAAAGCGGCCTGCAGTAGTCAAGAGTCTTGGTTGCAAGCAACAGAAAGCAGTTCATGAACCTGTCCAGGAATTTAGTAAAAAATATACTAAAGCCTTCCAGCACCATACACCAGTGGGCCCAGAAGAGAAAAATGGGAAATTTATGTGTGTGTTGGGGGACAGAGGAAGACCCTTATGGCCCATCTTAGTTTTGTCTAGCAAGGCAGCTTGCCTGGTTCTTGATGGACCATGTCCTCTGCTCTGTCCCCCTTTCAACCCTCCAGCTCCTTCCCGTGCCCTTACTCACTGCCCCCTCTTTGCCCTCCTGTTCCTGTTACATAACTGTCCCCTGTCCCTGGGGACCCTTATGTAATTGAATCACCTCAGGCTCCCAGCCCCACCTCAAAGCTCCCACCTCGGCTAGGCCTGTCTCATACAATCTTTCACAGTTGGCTGGGCCAAGCCTTCAGCCAGAAACATGGTAGAAGAGAGAAGAGGCTGAGGCAGAGAGGGGTGAGAAGGAGGGGGGGGGAGGAGAGGAAGGAAAGGAAAGAGGAAAGAGAATGAGGGAGAAGTGGCCAGAGAGGAGGGAAAGGGAGGACGGAGAACAAGAAGATGGGAAGGACAAGTCAGTCCCCCCCAGCAGTGAGGCCACTTGGGGCAGGGCTCTGGGGGCCCTGAAGCCTTGTCAGTACACAGGGTCCTATGGCCTGAGCTGTCATCAGCGAGCATCAGAGACTTTCTGATAATTCTCTCTCCCTCCCCGACTGTCACTTCAGCAGCAGGGGAAGATGGCAGTGCCCTGATCCTCAGAGTGGAGGCATTTGAGGCTAAGAGCAACTCCTGGTGACCCAGAGCTCTGGAACAGCTCTTCTTCCCATAGGAGGTCTCTACACTATGAGCTTAGAAACATTGACACTTTAAAATAAACAGAGAGCATAATGGAGATGCACAACTGCAAGCCCAGCCTTCAGGAGGCTGAAGCAGCAGGATGGTGAGTTCAAGGCTAGCCTGGGCTACTTAGCAAAACCCTGGCCCAAAGGATCCCCAGGCCAGTGATATAGTACAGTGGCCAGTGATTGTCTAAACAAAGAGAGAAGGAGAAAGAGGAAACGCAGGAGCGGGGGGGGGGGGGGGGGGAGAAGGAAGGACGGAAGGAGGGAGGGAAAGAAAGATAAAGCTATTGTTTTAATTTAAAAGAAACCAGAGGAGGCAATATTGGTAGAAAATCAATATTTATCTTACTTTAAATTAAAGCCAAGAAATTTGTTCATTTGAAAACAATAAGCCGAGTACATGTTAACACAAGCCTTTTTATGAAAAATAACTATAACTTCCCACCCCAAAGCTATGACTGAGAAGTACAACTGTCCACCTTGATAGAAGAGACAGCTGGGCCCTGGCATTCTGAGTGGCTGGACACCCACTGCTCAGAGAAGGGTGCTGGGAAGGACAGGGCGGCCTGGGTGCTGTGAGGGAAACAGCCCCGATCCCGGGAAGGTCTCCAGGCTACAGTGTGCAAGTTTCTGGAGTCATGGAAAAAGGGAGTGTGGGGACAAACCCGGGGATTTTACCACCATTCCATATGGTGATTGCCCATTCCTTGGCACAGAAGGACTGGAAAGGACATCTGTGACATCAGACCCACTGCCTTGACCCACACCTCCCATGGTGCCCCCTGCTAGACCCTGCTTGGACCTAGTGGTGTTCACAACCCTAGACATCTACTCTCCTCCACTCCTGAGGTTCTCCCATGGGGACCCTCTAAGATCACCCCACTCTAGAGAAACAGAAACTGAGACCCAGAGCCAAAATCCCTTCTGTACATCTCCTCAGCCACAGAAGTGAGTCCCCAAGTTCCCAGATGTTTCTTTCACCTGGCTGAGCAAGAATCTCAGCCGATTCCATCTTGACATTGACCTGGGGTTAGAGGGCATCCCCAGTGATTCAAATAGGTCCAGGAAGAACCAAACATCCTTGCTTTTACTTTTTTATTTAAATTTATTTATAATTAATATTAATATATATTATTATATTAATCTTTGTGTGTGCATGTGTAGTGGGGGGGGTGTGCACTCACACGTATGCACCCATCATGGAGTGCATGTGGAGGTCAGCGGACAACCTTGACTATCCAATCTAGCCTTCTCCCTTGTTTGAGATAGGGTTCTGGTTTGCTGCTGCAGACACCAGGCTTATCAGCCCAGAGTTTCCAGGGACCCTCTTGTCTCCACCTCTGTTCCCAGCAACAGACTGGTAGTCTGGTCCTCTCACATGGGCCCTGCCCCCACTTCTAGCTTTCTGTGTTTATCTGAACTCATGCTTGCATGGCAAGAACTTTACATGCCACGACATCTCCCCAGACCTGTAAGCCAGGAGATCCCTGGTGTTGAAAACAGTTGGTCTCTAGCCTTGCTACTCCAAGTGTGGTCAGGGCACCAGTAGCCTAAGACCCCTGGGTGATTCGAGTGCATGTCATGGTGCAAGGTACCTAGACAAAGCCAGCTGTCCCCTACCCCCTGGCTTCTCTTGACCTTAAAGCCAACACCACTGTGAACTTGATAACTGAATGTACACAGACAGTCAAGAGACTTCTAAAATTCCCAATGAGGTCTGTAAATAAACAACCTAGGTCGGGGTGAGGCATCTCAGTCTTCCCAGCACTAGGGAGGTAAAAGCAGGAGGATCTGGAGTTGAAGGTTATCCTCAGTCACATAACAAATTCAAGGTCAGCCTGGGCTACCTGAAGTCCTGACTCTAAATTAATATGCAAACAAATAAGCCACAACCCCAAGAGTTCTTTGTTTTATACAGAGGTAGTGACTAGAGGTCCCCTTCAGGGACAAATGGCTCCTTTGTTTGGGAGACCACAGCAGGATGCCACTAAGACATAAAGGCTGCAACAGAGTCCTTCCGTGGAGAGTGAAGGTGGGGTCCATGTGCTGTCCAGGCCTGCGTTGGTTTGCTCTCTGAGCTTCAGTGATACCCCGAAGCTCAAAGGCACTTCTGTGGATAGAAGGGTAGGATTCCAGAGATGGAGGCAGGAAAATCAGGAGCTCAGAGCCAACCTTGCTACAAGAAACTGTGTCCCAGAAAAACAAAAAGTAGAGTCATTTGTGTCAGGTGCTCTCCTCTAGACTCCTTTGCATTCGCAGAATGTTAGGTAATCCCCATATGATCAAGAAGATAGAAGGGGAATCCTGGTGTGGGAACAATGAGAACAGATTTAGGAGTGACTTTCTTTTGGCATAGTAAGGACGCTCCTAAGGAACGCTTTCCATGACAACGTTCTGGAGCGCAGAGACCTTGACGCTCTGACGACCATAAGCCCCCAGCCCTTACCATTTTTGAGATGACAAGTTGAACTAGGGAAACTACTTAGTTTGGGAGTTTCTTATTTTTTTGGTCAGCCTGAAGTAGGCTGAGCATGTGAGCATATGAGTTAGTGACTCACTAGAGAGATGTCACCCTTGGGAGATCCTGGTGTCCCTGAAGCTGTTCTCTCCAAGCCTGCAGACCCAGCAGTCTCTCTAGGGACTTGAAGCTCCTCTGGGAGGCTGTTTGACCCTGTAAATAGTTGGACCACTGGGACATGGAGCCAGATGTTTCTCACCCAACACTGAACGGGACTTTCCATGGCCAGACACCTGTGCAAAGAACTTTACAGTGTGTTCCAGGTGTACACCAGTGGCCATATATTAAAACAGTCTGGGTTATATACAGTTGAGGCCCTGAAGACCTAGGAAGGCAAACGTTTAGAAGCTGTCAGCGTCAGTTCCACAAAGCACCACCAGGGGACAGTGCCCATCCACATTCCAGTTCCTCAATCTGACCAGTACCGGCTTGGGAAGACAGCGCCCTGCAAAACATTTAATGAACACCTACTGTGTACCAAGCCCTGTTTCTGGCGCGGGGACAACTCCGCAAACATGGGGAAAGGGCAGTGTCCTAGGAGTACGTCCGTTATGTGTCCTTAAAAAGAAAAAATATTCACAAAGACGCATGGTCAAGCTCTATGTGGCCTGAGCTGGAGAAAACCGACCTGAAGACAGAGAGATAAAAGGACTTTCAGAGGCTAAAAAAAGGTGAAGGGCAACCTGAGACTGCCAGCTTGCTACAGGGGATGCCAAAACGCGGTCTCCCTAAGCCTAGCCTAGATAGTGCTAACCTCAGACAGCCAGGTGAGGGATGTCCTAGACCCCTCCTGCATGTATGTCCAATGCCTGCCCTGTGGTCACCGGCAGTATCTGTGTCCTGAGCGTCAGTGCCCCGCACACCCAGAATCTGGTCTCTCTGGGTATGTGTGCCCAAGAGAGTGGCGGATGTGTGTGCCTATGTGAATGATGTGTGAGAGATGGTGGCGATCGTGCACACGAACCAACGTGAGGAGGTCACCGCGGTGACGTTCACGTTTGGGATGAGCAAAAAGATATGGGAGCTGGGCTCTGTGTGCTTAAAGAGAAAAGGGCGGGCTGGAGCAGGATGGAGAAGGCAGGGAATGTGCTTGGCGGGGACCTGCTTAAGTGCATCAGAGCGAGGCTTTGGTGACTTTAGAAGGCATGCAGTGGGACCTTGTCTGAGTCCAGAACCTGCTGCCAGTGTGTGTGCAGTGAGTGCCCCTCTAGGACCCCCATGGGAATATTGCGTGATATATGCCTGAGAATGTTTCTACAAACAGATCAGTCTGAGCAACTGGACTCTTAATAGGGAGGAGATGTCCTCGAATTTGGGGCACCGGAGGTTTGGATGAGAAAGGCGCCTTAACTCTCTGAACAAGCCACCTGGGGTTGCCGGCTAGTTGCGGCTGGGGTCCTGGGTTGAGCAGAGCCGCAGACCCGGCCGGGGCGGGGCTTTATGGGGCGGGGCCTATCGGGGGCGGGGCCACTGCTGCTGCAGCGCGGGCCGGGCAAAGGGGGCGCCTCGCGCGGCCGCAGCTCGGAAGGACGATGCAGTGAGGCGGGCTCGGCTGGCGGGCGTGCGCGGAGCGGGGGCCGCGGACGCGCTGCAGAGATGTGACTTGGGCTCAGGGCCAGCAGGAGCGTCGGCGCTGCGGGGACGCAAGGGTCGGTGAGTAGCAGCTAGCGCGGGCACGGGGAGGGCGCCGCAGGGACCCCAGAAACTTTTCCCGCCGTGGATTTCGGAAGATCCGGAGAGGATCCTGGCTCGTGCTTTTTCGTTCTCCCTCCTCGGGGTACATCTGCAGGAGAAGCTGTGGGGTTCAAGTGAGGGGTGCCACAGTGCGGCGAGAGAGGAGCCGCAGAGGACCGAGGGCAGGGGTTTGGGGACTTTTATCTGGTGGGGGAATCCACGAACCAGGTAGAAGCCAAGGCTCTGTGTATGGTCCGGGGTGACGACAGGCTACAGGCAACTGGGAATAAAAAGAAATCCGGCCCTGTGCTAGTGACCCTTGTGAGGGGCATCGCGGGCAGTTTCCAGGGGCCTGGCGGTTGGTGGGGTGCAAAGACAGCCAGGGTGCTGGTCCTGAACTACGCAAACATGATCTGGGGCAAGGGGCGGCCTTTGGAGACGTGAAACCTCACCTGCCGCAGGGTCTGGGGGACCCAGCTTGCAGCCCGCAGTGGCCACGCACTCTTGGAAAAAGGCGCGAGAGGGTAGGCACCACAGGGAGGAAATCTGAAGCTGGGGGACAAATCGTGGGTTGGAAATCCAGGGTCGGCTGCTTACGGTGAAGGGGAAGAATTTCTATCCCAGGCGAGGGCACTGGGGCCTCTGAAGAAAGCAGCCAAGCTAGGGGTAAGGACTACCCAGTGCATCGTACCCTCTTTCTAGGGGACTTGGGCTCGAAGCCCTAAAGGACCCCAAACATTTCATGGACCCGGTGGGAGAGATGAACCCAGTCGAGGATCCCGCACCCCTCCTTGGCCGGCGCTAGCTGATTAAACAGCTTTGGATCGGCCCGCCGACCTTGCCCCAGAGGACGCCCCCATAACAGAGGGCTCATCCCCCTGCTCCTGCTCGGTCAGACCCAGGCCTAGCCAGTTTCCCCCTTCTTCTTCTGTTCGCCAAGGGGGCGGCTCTTTCGAAAAGGGACAAAGGCCCCGGGAGTGTGGCGGGCACCATCGTCCCCGCCTGGGGCCCCAGCACACGCGCCGCATCGGCCGCCCGACTGCGCCGGGGTGGGGGCACCTGAGCAGCGTCCAGAAAGCTCTGGGGGTCCCCACAAAGACAAGAGAATGCAGGAGAGGCCAAACACACACCCCACACACAGCACTTCAGAACATATTTCCTAAGTTTCTTCAATGGACAGTCAGAGCTTTGGGAATAACCGCACTTGGAGTTAAACTACATGCAAATGACATGTAAATAAAATGCAAATTGGCATCTGTTGGTTGGAAACCCTCCTCCAGGCTAGTTTTCTATCTGAGCTGTGAACATTGTTTCCCTGATCCCTTCGCTTCTAAGTCTAAAAAGGGTCAGCTGAGTCGGAAGAGGGAAGATGGGATGGGAAGGAGTTAAAGTTTGGGGCCCAGGCAGCCAAGAAGAGGGCTTTCTTTATAAAGAGGGCTTTCTAATTTTTACTGGGTTGTTGGTTTGTTTGTTTTTGTTTGTTTTCAACACATGTGGTGGACACATAACTGAGTGCTAAGGAAATACCTTGTATAAAATGAATAGGTCCAGATTTTTTAGGGGGAGGGGGGACACGGAAGTGCAGAGAAGTAGATAAAGAAACTCTAATGGAACAAATACCATCTCAAACTACACCTGCTGGGACAGGGCTGCCTGGAAAATAAAGTGACCAAGACTTGTGGGGAATGGCATTTTTGAGTGGACCCAGCAAGAGGGAGCCACCACTGGGAGGGCGATTTGAGAGGAGGGAGGGCATCCAGACTGGATGGGTTGGAGATGGGAATAAGCTTGGAGGAAGGGACACAAAGGCCATTGTAGCCAGAGTGCGTGGGGGGGGGGGGGGTTGGGGGTAGGAGAGGGGACAGGAGGCACTGGACAGATCCTGATATTTGGAGCCATAGAAATATATTTAGAATTTATTCTGTTAGGGGCCACTGAACCCTTGGAGGGTTCTGGAGGCCACCAGGGTGTGACTGTCTCCACAAGGAGACAGACAGACAGCAGCTCCCTTCTCTCTGCTTGCAGGGATGATGTGATGCAGGGAGTCCGGGCTATGGATCCAGCCTTGGGCACTGCTTTAAGCCCCAGAGAGCCACAGGAGCTAATTGAAGGAGCAGCTTGAATTTTTAAGATCCACCTCCTGCTTCTAAACAGTTCTTATCTACCCTAGGGAGCCCCCACCCGGGATCCAAGACCTCTGTGTCAGCTTTGAGCTTGCTGGGGATTCCCAGTTAGTCACGCTCTTGCCTCAGAACTGCACCAAGAGAAGGATCCTAGACTGAGGTTCGGGCAGTCTAGGCTGCAATTTGCATTTAAATGATTGCTTTTATTTACAGGCCCCACAGCTGCTTTGCATATTCATGGCTCATACAGCTGATGTTCTTGCTGTACTAAGTTACTAACCTAAAAGGGTCTGTAAAGTTGAGAGCCCCCAAAGAAGCCAGTGTCTAGTCAGCACAAGGCAAAGAAGATGATGACACTTTGTAACTTGGAAAAGATATCAGAGGGAGGCAGAGACATTTGGAGTCTGTGAAAGAATTTAATGTCAGGAAACCTTGTAACTGTTTAAACTAGCCAAGCAGGAAACACACCTGGGTTCCAGGGGAGTGAGACTGGACAGAGTGTAATGCTGGGGTTCAAGAGAGACTGGCTTCCAGCCCCAACTTGGACTTCTGCCAGACATGGGGCCAGGACTGGGGTGCAGTGGAAAGGCCCTGGGATCAGAAGCTGAGAAAAATGTATTCCTAACCTGGTCTGGAGATTCCGGGAAGCCTCTGGCCAGGGGGCTTACCCTCATTGCCTTCATGGTCCCAACAGGACAATGGGACTCTTGAGTGTCTTAGCCAGCTAGCATCCCTGCTTCCTCTGTGCAAAGGGCTTTCCACACAGACCTCATGCTAGTACCACCATCTCCACCTTACAGAGGAAGGGCTGAGGTTCTGAGAGCTCAGGGAACACCAATGTCACACAGTTCTATTGGACTACCCTCCTGTTGAGATCTTGGAGTCTGAGAAGAGTGTAAACTGTGGCAGTTCTTCAGATGGGCCCTGAACCATGAAGTATACTGAGGCTGGGAAAACTCGCCCTGCTACCCAGCCCCCACCTACTCATTTTGTCTCCCCACTCCCACCACCACCTAGACTCTGGTTCAGCCTCTGCCTGCTTAGCATAGCAGGAAGAATGGTCTCTTTGGAATGCTGCTGGTAGCCAAGGGTTGAGCCTGGTCAGAAGGATTTTAGGGCAATTTGGGACATTTTGTTTTTCCATCCTATGGTAGGACCAGAGGGTCCTACCTCCCAGGAGAAGGCCCGGTGTGTGGTCTCCAGCAGCTTTGGCTCTAATTACCTACTAGCTGTGGCTGGTTTCAGGGTCACTGGCCTGGGTTCAACATTGGCAGTGAGGCTCACACTCCTTGTTCCCATCCGAAGGCTTGTCCGTCTCCTTCCTGACGCCTCAAGGACCTGTTGTCTGTGGCATATGATGGGAGAGGCTGGAATAAGTAAACAGATGGGAGAGCCCCTCACGATTCCATCTCCATGGCAACAGCCCCTCCTAGGAAATCCATGGCAGAACTTACCCCTGCAGACAGTGGAACATTTACCAATCTTTTACATTTCTTTCATTAACTAGTCTCCTACTGTGTGTGTGTGTGTGTGTGTGTGTGTGTGTGTGCATGTGAGTGTGCACTCGTGTTTGCTTATGGCTATGAGTACATCTGGGATGCATGCACATATGGAGGGCCAGAAGTTGACACTAGGCATTGTAGATTTTTTTGTCACTTTATTGAGGCAGGGTCACTTACTAAACCCTGAACTTGCCAATTCAGCTAGTCTTGCTAGGCAGCTTGCCCCAGGTAACCCATCTCCACCTCCTGGCACTGGGATAACAGGCTGGCCAATACCAAAGCCCAACTTTTAGGTGAGTGCGGGGGATCTGAACTCTGCTCTTCACACTTGCTTGGCAAACACTTTATCCACCTGACCACTCCACAGCCCCCACCTCCTCTTTGAGCCTGGGCTCAAACTTGAGATCCTCCTGCCTTAGCTTCTCAAGCACTAGGTTTACAGGTGAATGCCACCATCTCACTTCCATTAGTTAACCTCTGTCTTCATCACAATCCCATGATGTGGGTACTGTTCTTACCCTCACTTTGCCAATGAAGAAACTGAAGCTAGAAAGGTTAGGTCAGCAGCTCAGAGTTGGAGTGTGCTGGTAAGTGCTCTGGGCTGGGATTAGGACCCAGCACCTTGCTGAACAGTGCGAATGCTGGACCACTCCCCAGCCCCAGGGTAGAATCTGAAACTGGGGGATCTGACTTGGAAGTGCTTGGGGGAAAATCAGGCTAGGAGAAGCAGTGTTTGTCCAGCTCTCACAAATGAGGTCCTGCAGTGTCCTCCACGGACTCTGTCGAGCCAGCACTCAGAATGGTGGGGGAAACTGTTTCTCTATCTGCTCGGGGCTTCTGGCTCCTCTGTAGACTGTGTGTGTGTGTGTTGGGGGGGTTGGGGGATGTTTGGTGTGTGTGTGTGTGAGAGAGTGAGAGAGAGGGGGGTTTGGGGGATGTGTGTATGAGAGAGAGGAGTTGTGTGTGTGTGTGTGTGTGTGTGTGTGTTGTGTATGCTATGATGTGTGGAGGGTGGGTGTATGTGTTTCACAGTATATTTAAGAACATCCGAGTGAGTCACACGTTTCTGAGCGACTGGCTGGCAGCAGAGGTAATTAGTATGTGAGCCTTCGCTTGTGCATTCATTCCCATTTATTCCTTACTCTGAGGAGCCGCTGCCCTCACCCCACGGTTTGTTGCCATGTATTCATCCGTCCCAGGCAGCCCTGCCCCGAGGCTGCCTGGGAACCTCTAATCTGCTATTGTTCCACTTGTTCTCTTGGAGGTAGGAGGCAGCAGGTGGCTGATTGAAAGGAGGGGGTTACCTGGCGAGGGGCATTTTGGGTGGAAGGGGTAGGGCCTGTTTGGGGCTCCTGCTCTATCTACATGTCCTCAATCAGAGAGACAGGACAGACGGACAGACGCCTGCACCTGAGTGTGACCTACAGGCCTGGGGCAGTTGAACCCTGAGTTAAGCCTCTCAGAGCCCCCTTCTTCTTTTACAGAAGAAAATGACAGCACACCAGCATGCACCTTTAGAGGCCACCAGTTAGAGCCTGTAAGATAAGCTTCATTCTTTCAGCAGCTGAAGGCCGAGCAAAACAGATGAGGGCCTGGGCTGCTAGTGAGTGGAGAAGAACCACCAAAAGGTGAATAAGGGTAAACTGAACTGGAGATAAAATGCAAGCTAGAGGACCCAAGTTCGGGATCCCTGTGGCCACCCACATCTCTAACCTCAGTGCTGGGGGTCGAAGACACACAGAGGCTTACTGGGCAGTCTAGTAGAATAGACTCTGAGATCCAGGTTCAGTGAGAGTCCCCCTCTCAAAAAATGTGGCCAGTCATGAAGTCATCCAAAGTCAACCTCTGGCCAGAGGTGTCTACTTGGGTGAAGACAGCAGTGTACACACACACACACACACACACACACACACACACACACACACACACACACACTCAAGAGCCATACAACAGAGTCAGGAATCAAAAGTACTGGCATAATATGCAGTGGGGGCAGGGAGGACCTCTTGCAGATCAATCATCTGGCAAAAGTCACCAGTGACTCTCCTACAAGTTCTGGTCTAGAGAAAGCCCAGCAACAATATGACCCTTGTTTGCCTCAGGCTTGGGCTCCGCTCTTCTGGCAGCATGTGACCTTGGCCAAGCCACTCCTGTCCCCATTCTGACAGCATTATCTCCATGCAATGAGGTAGCCTTAGCACTTGACTCTAGGATTGTTCTGTAGGTTGTCTATTTGGTTTTTTGAGTTAAGGTTTCTCAATACTGGTAGCACAGGCTGGACTAGAAGTTACCATGTAGCCCAGGCTGGCTATGATCCTCTATCTTCAGTCTCCCAAATACCAGGATTACAGGTCTGTACCACCATACCTTGTTCCCTTAAACAGATTCTTAGATGTTACTCTATGTGTCTGGGAGCCTGGGAAGCAGTTACCGTAGTTGTCAATGTGACAGAAATAGGACCCCTTAGAAACCCTAGGTGGCTTAGGCTTCAGTTTAACCCTCCCAGTCATACAGAGTTCTGTGGAATTGGGTGGTTACACCCCACAATCATCCTTAGAGACAAATAGTGACCACCTTGAGACAACTGAGCTCTCCTGTGGTGTCTGGCCATGCCTGGTTTCATCTATATGTCTAGATATGGGACAAAAAGAGGCCATTACTCTAGGTTTTTGAGAACTTGTTGGCAAGTGACAGAAACCCAGATCAAACTGGTTTCACTCAAACAATGTAGTTCACTGGATGCTGGTGAATCCAGCTGCCTTTCAGTGGATTAGAACTCAGATCCATCCCCTAACTGTTGCATCCCCGTCAACCTCACTCTCAAACAGGTTAAATTCTCCTAATTCACTGGTCTATTTCAGGCCATATGCCTATTTGTGAACCAACACTTCAGCCAAAGGGTAGGACAATGTCCAGATTGGCCAAGCCTGACCCGGATGCTGCATTAGCTACAATTCTTCTTACTTTTCTTATTCTGTAAGAATAGACCCTGACAAAAGAACTTAAGAGGAGAAAGGGTTTAGCTCAGGTCAATGCCAGAGGGTATAATTGATCAGGACAGAGGAGTCAAGGCGGTAGGATCTTGAGGCAGCTGGTCACATCGAATCCACAATCAGGAGGAAGGGAGAGATGAACAGTAGTGCTCGGCTCACAGTCTTCTTATGCAGTCTAGGACCCCAGCCCAGAGAACAGTGTGGCCTACTTTTAGTGTAGGTTAACCTACTCCAGATAATCAGTTCCTCATGGTCATGTCCAGGGGCTTGTCTCCTAGGTGAGTCTAGAGCTTATCAAGGTGATATTACCCATCACAACTACATTTCTTGACACACAAAATAACTGATCAAAACAAGATGAAAAGGACATTTTGATTCATGGTTTTTGAGATTTCATCGTGGCAGGATGCTATGGCGGTGTATGGTATCAGTTCTTCACATGGCTGTAGACCAAGACGCTGCTGCTGGGTCTAAAAGCCAGGCCATCAACTGTCAAAGGTGACCTACTTCCACCCACTAAGCCCCACCTTCTAAAGGCTCCTTGGTCTCTACAATAGCTCCACCAGCTAAGGACTTTTCTCACTTATCTCATAACAGACCCCCAGCTGGGAGCTAGGGCTTGAGATAACTCTCCAAAGGGAAATTGGGAGCTAGTTCCAGAAATCAGAGAATCAGATGCTACAACAAAACTCATAGCCACCGTGGGAAGAGAAAAGGACTTTACCCGTGGTCATGGAAACGGAGAGCATGAGAGGGTCCATTTCCTGTGTCAGAAAGGAAATGAAAACTCTGCGTGCGAGGACACAGCACGGTTTCAGAAATGTGGGTGCCGTCTTGGTGCTGCTCATTTCAGGTTGGGGTGCACAGGCGAAGCAGGAAGCGAATGAGAGGAGCTAAGGAAAACACGTTGCAGTTTACAGCCAAGACATTGGAGGAGGAGCTTCACCCAAAAGAGTGGCTGGACACAGCTAAAAGAAAGTAAGTTCATACAAGGAAGGGGTAGCAAAGTCCAGGCCCGACCAAGACATTGTGGCTTCCTGATATCTTTCACCAGTTCTGACTTGAATGTCTAAGACCAGCCTTCCTCATCCTGGGTCCCATGAACTTATTGGGCTGTGTCATTCAGTTGGGTGGTGACTGCTATTCTCATTGTAGGCCTAGTCTTTCTTTATTCAACAGATGCTTATTGTCTCCCTCTCCAGTTGTGACATCCAAAATTGCCTCTGGTTGAGATCCACCAGTCATAGGGTACCCAGGTGAGAGATGTCAGGGAAGAAGCATTGATCCAGATTTTGGAAGCATCTTCCCAAACATCATCTCCTCACACACCCCCGGGGAAGATGGAGTTGGGTATAAACTAGAGAGATTGCCTGGGGTGTGTGATTGAGAACTCTCTTCATGGAGTTTACCACTGATGACTCTTAAAAGGGAGACTCACCAGGAGCCCCTGCCCCTTGCTGCCCACCAATGGCAGCTTGGTCTTCCCCATCTAGTTCTTAAATTTTGTTTCCTAGCATGTTTCCCAGCTCTGACAAGTGGCTCTGTTCAGAATGACGTCTCTCCAAAGGGCACCAAGTAGCCACGTTCCTTGGGTATGCACATGTGCAACATATACACAGAACTTACAGGTGTTGGTTCTTTTCTTTCTACTGTGAGTCTCAGGGGTCTAACTTAGGTGGTTGTCAGACTTGGCAGCAAGTACCTTTGCCCCAGTAACCGGCCTCCAGTACAGTTTAGAAACATTGAGAGAATTATTTTACTGTGATGGGATTTAAGTGATCAATACACAGGACATAGTGAGTTAGTTAAATAAATGACTATTTATCAGGGTGTCCCTGATGGAGACTGCATGGCACTATTATGACTAGACCAAGAGCCAATGGTCAATATCTAGGATGCACCCCCACTCCTATATTTGCCTGAGTTGGGGTACCTTCTGTTGTAACATGCCTTTTCTTTGTGAGCATAGCAGACCACCCCACACCACTAGCCATCTTCTATACATCAATAATTTATGCAGTTGATGGTCTGGAGGTCGAGGCAGGATCCAAGATGCACAAGGGATGTCTGTAAAGGAGAGGAGGAGGGAGAGGTGGTCGATACTGCATTTACTTAAGGGAAGCCCCAGGAATGCCTGGTGCTCTGCTGTGGGGAGGGTGGCTGGTTACTGATCTACACATAGGTAGAGTTAAAATCCCAAACTAGCTTAATACAACTAATAGTGAGCGTAGGGGCACAGCTGTGCAGGCTGTGGCTTCTTGAAGGTCCGGTTCCTTTCAAAAGCATGGAACTGGTGACGGTGGGATAAAGGGCTGTCTGGATGCAAGAGTCTCTTGTTCGGTGGGGATTTCCTAAGTGCCTGCCTTGGGCCAGATGCTATGTACTAATACTGGTCTTTACCAGTAATCCTTTGGGGGGGGGGGGGTTGTGCCCCTCACCCAGGGAATATTTGGCAGTACACAGAAGCAGGGTTGTGGAGATGTACCCCACTATGCATAGGACACCCCAACCCCTTTTAAAAAAAAAAAAAAGACAGTTTCTGCTGCCAGATGTGACAAGCTTGGGAAAGCTGGGTGGGCTGATGAGTAAAGGCACTGTCTCTGCCTGAGTTAGCCAACAAAGACAAGGGAGGAGAGGAGAAAGGGAAGGAGAAAAGAAACAAAGTAGACAAAAAAATGGCAGACTTGATTAGAACTCAGCCCACAAGACCCCACCCACCGGCCTGTGGGAGCTGCGCTGACCTTGGCAGAGTCCGGGCTGATGGCTCTGGTGTGGAGCTGAAGGGTGGGCATCTTTGCAGGGCTAGCTAGGCCTGGTGATACTAGCCTCCAGGTCCTGCTGCTCAAGAGGATGAGGCAGAAAGGTCACCAGTGCAAAGCCTGCCTGGGCTAAGGTGAGTTTGAGGCCAGCTGGAGTAAAGTAGTAAAACTATCTCAAAATTAAAATTAAAAAAAAACAAACAAACAATAATTTAAAGGGGTCATGAATGTAGCATACATAAGGTCCTAGGTTCAACTATAAAAGCAGAAAAAAATGATAAGAACAGGGGTGTGTTCTAGCAGGGGAGGAGGAGACTGGGTCAGGGCTGTCACTGAGCCTCTACAGCACATGAGAGTATGTGGCAACTTAAACTCTCAGGCCTCCCAGGGAAAGGACAACAGGTGGGTTGGAGAGAATGGAGCCTCAAGAGATCTTTGGAAGAGGAAGATGGGATGTCTGTGGGAGACAGAGATGGAAAAGCTCCTTCTGGCTGTACAGGTAGATCCACAGGAAATGCTCCAGGAATCCCATGGATACCAACAGCCTTGGTGCCAGGATCCAGCTGATGCTCCAAGCCCTTCTGTAAAAGACAGTATAGTCACACATAACCTATACCCGCTCCCCATGGGCTTCATATCACTTACAAAACCCAATACAACGTCAGTCCTTATTATGCAATGTCTAGGTAACAACCACAAAAATGTCTGCATATGTTCAGGACAGAATCTTTTTCTTGAATAGTCTTCATCCATCTTGGTTGAATCCCTGGGTGCAGCCAGCTTAGTTGGGACCACTGAGTGTACCATGCGTCAATGCTGGGAGGTTTCTCCCTCTGCTGAGAGGGGTGGCTCCTGAGTGTGGTTGTATGACCTGGGACCAGTGCCACACCCTGAAGACCCTGTTTCATCACCTGAAAATGAAGGTCACAATAGCACCTGCTGCCTCATAGAGCATGAGGACTGGCTGAGCCCAGTTTTTGACCTAGAGAGAGTGGTCAGTAAATATTTCCCATTAGCCTTTGAAGATTAAAGGAAGAGAGAGAGAGAGAGAGAGAGAGAGAGAGAGAGAGAGAGAGAGAGAGAGAGAGAGAGAGAGAGAGAGAGAGGAGAGAGACAGACAGAAACAGACAGAGAGACTGCCCCAACTGAGTACCTGTCTAGTGGTTGTCTCTTTAAAATTTCCTTCATTCCTTTACTTTGGAAGATGCCAGATTTACAGACTACAGAGCGGTAAAGAGAGAAGGTGAGTCTCCCTCCCATTGGTCCCCCAGCTACTGCTGATGGTGGTTCATGGTTACTAATCTGAGCCAGGGTTCAAGTGGGTGATGGAGTGCCTGGGCGAGGGTCCACAGTGCCTGGAGAAAGTCGATACTGTTATCTCAAGTGTAGGAAGGAGCCATGAGATCTGGCAGGCTTGAAAAGAGGCAAGTCCTCAGGAGAGTGGGACCTTACAATGGATTGAGCTTTCTCCATGATTGTCCCCATTTTCTAGAATGTTCCTGGTGTCAGAGAGAAAGATGAGAACCCATCAAGTGTTTCTCTTGCCCCTGCTCCTGTTGATTGCCTCCGTGGCTTCAGAAAACACCAGCACGTCCCGGGGCTGTGGGCTGGACCTTCTTCCTCAGTACGTGTCCCTGTGCGACCTGGACGCCATCTGGGGCATCGTGGTGGAGGCAGTGGCCGGGGCGGGGGCCCTGATCACACTGCTTCTAATGCTCATTCTCCTGGTAAGACTGCCCTTCATCAAGGACAAGGAAAGGAGGAGGCCTGTGTGCCTCCACTTCCTCTTCCTGCTGGGGACCCTCGGCCTCTTTGGCCTGACGTTTGCCTTCATCATCCGGATGGACGAGACAATCTGCTCCATCCGACGCTTCCTCTGGGGGGTCCTCTTCGCGCTCTGCTTTTCCTGCCTGCTGAGCCAGGCCTGGCGGGTACGGAGGCTGGTGCGCCAGGGCACAAGCCCGGCCAGCTGGCAGCTGGTGAGCCTGGCACTGTGCCTGATGCTGGTGCAGGTCATCATTGCCACTGAGTGGCTGGTGCTGACTGTGCTGCGTGACACGAAGCCAGCCTGCGCCTACCAGCCCATGGATTTTGTGATGGCGCTCATCTACGACATGGCGCTGCTGGTTATCACCCTGGCACAGTCCCTCTTCACGCTGTGTGGCAAGTTCAGGCGGTGGAAGGTGAACGGAGCCTACATCCTCGTCACTACCATCCTCTCTACGATCATCTGGGTGGTTTGGATGACCATGTACCTTTTCGGCAACTCGTCAATTAAGCGGGGAGATACCTGGAGCGACCCCACCTTGGCCATTGCACTGGCAGCCAGCGGATGGGTCTTTGTCATCTTCCATGCCATTCCGGAGATCCACTACACCCTTCTCCCACCCCTGCAGGAGAACCCACCCAACTACTTCGACACTTCAGAGCCCAGGATGCGGGAGACAGCATTTGAGGAAGAAATGCACCTGCCTCGGGCCTACATGGAGAACAAGGCCTTCTCAATGGATGAACATAGCTCAGGTAAAGCAGTCACTGTCTGGCCTGGGGTAGTCCCTGGAAAGCCTCTCAAGCAGAGGCAGATGCTCCCAGGACCAGCAACACATTCCACAATCATAAATGCCCCCCCCCCAACACTGGCTCAGAGATATTTTTATCTATTTTTTTCCTCATGCTAATTGCCAACTGATTTGTTTTAAAAATCCAAAGGGTGGGGATGGGGAGATGGCTCAGTTGGTAAAATGCTGTCAGAGGTAAAATGCAAGCAAGAGGATTGAGTTCACTCTTTAGGACCCAGAGAAAAGCCAGGTATGGTGGCACATGCTTATAATCCCAGTTTTGAGGAGGTGGAGGCAGACTCAAGGGCTTGCTGGCCAGCCAGTCTAGCCTAATCTGTGAGCCCCAGACCCAAGGATCTCAAAAAACAAGGGATGGTTTCTAAGAAACAATATCTGAAGTAGACCTCTTGCCTACACACACACACACACACACACACACACACACACATACACACTGTATCCATTGGGTCTAACAATGCTGAGCCAGTTTTTCTATGTGGCTACAGTTTTCTGGATCTCCCTTGAAGGCCAGGCCTCTTGCTTCCCTCATACTGTAGCTGGGAACACACTTTCTGCTTGCCACACTCTACCGTTACCTGCTGGTGCCCCAACATTAGGTCCCTGGAGGCATTTGAGTTTGCAGCCTGCCCTGTGTGTAGATGTATGCAGGCCACCATACAAACAATGCTCCTGCCCTCTTCCACCTCAGTCATCAGCATCACTCAAACTGAGTCCTAAAGTCCAGGTTTAAACCCTGCCTCTCCCACTTCATGCTGGGTGGCTTTGGAATAGATTACATGATCTCTCTAAGCCTCATTTTTTTCTCATTTGTAAACTAAAAATAAAAGGAGTGCATACTATGTAAAGACATGTTACCGAAAGTAACACAATGGGAATCAGACCCTGGAGGCACTAAGCACACATCTTAAAAGTGTGATGTGAGACACTCAGAGCTAGGGGTTTTACTTGAGTGGTGGTCCCTGCAAGGAGAACACAGAGGCAAGTTGTCAAAAATAGTTGCATTTATAAACTGGTCTCTGCGCCAGCTAGGCCCAGTCCTGCGGAGACCCTCTGCAGGTATATGTAGCGCAGACCCCCTAAATGGCTCACCATGACAGAAGGCTTGGCTCCCATCTACTCTTAACCTCCCTTTTCCATCACCAGCTTCTCTATAACTTGGTTAAGTGTTCACAAATTCTTCTGGGATCTGAGGAGAAAGCCACTTTGGTAGCAGTTGGGGTGACATCTGGGTGGCCAAGACTACCTGTTTCTGCTCAGGGGTAAGGTCATAGTAGGATGGAGGGGATGTCCATAGTAGGATGGAGTAGGATGGTCACCAGCACCTCTAAGGCCCTACTGTTGATGATGGACAGATGCCCCTTAGGACATTAAAGGAAGCTGGCTGGGTCCCACCCCTGAGCTTAAATAAATGACCATTCTCAATTTCCCAATGACATCTCAGGAGCTCATCAGGAATACTGAACGTCAGTCCTGGATGGGCACTGACCACCGGGCTGGTCACATGTTGAGCACTCTGTGCCAGCGCTAATTTGCCTTCAGCCTATACTAGTTTATCAGTCCCAACCTTACCCTGTGAAGTTGGTCCATTATACTCCCTTCTACATGACGGATTGGTGTAAGCTAAGGCTCAAAAGAATGGCTTTTCCTAAGGACATACAGCTGGAATGTGGCCGGTGGCAGACAAGAAAGCTAGTGTCATTTCTCTTTAGCAACTCCATCCATCTAGTTTGCCAGGCACAAGTGTGAGCTGTGTGCAGGAGCTGGTCCCTTTACACAGTTTTGCAGGGTTGAGTGTGGAAGCTCAAGGCACAGCCTGCCCCTCCCCCGTAGGCAGGGAAGCATATTGAGCCCTCACTTTCTATAGAGCCATCCATATCCCTGTCATACCTAGATGTAGTCAGCTTCCTCAGCACCCTGACCCCTAGTCAGGAGGGGTGCCAGAAGCCTGCCTCTGGACAGAGGGGAAAGTCCCAGCTTGACTGCAATCCAAGTTGCTCTCCTCTTACATAAAGTTCCAGGCCAGATGCCCGTGTCTGTGGAGATGTTGGTAAGGACTCAATGCCAGTCCATCTGGGGACGGGAGAAGGCACAGTCAAGTTAGAGGTCACCATTGGGAGCCTAACGGCCTCCTCAGGAGCTGTGGTGACAGAGGAGGGAGCTGGCTGGGCCTGGGGTCCTGGTAGAGCCACTTCTCCTTGCCAGCTCCTCCTGGAGGGACCTCTCTGAGGCCCTGGACTCCCGGTGAACCTTGGAAGTAGAGGAAACAAAAGTGGTCGTGTACTAGTGTACATGTGTGTCTCCTGGGGATTGGTCCATCACTCTGATTCTAACAGTACCTGTGAGACACACACACACACACACACACACACACACACACACACACACACACACACACACACACACACACGAGGGTTAAGAGCCAGTGGTTGAATGGGCTGATGTGCTGTCCATGCGGTAAAACTGGAAGGTCAGAAACACCCCAGCAGTGATGTTTTAAAAGTAATGATAGCGGGGTGTTGAGAACACATGCCTGTAGTCCCAGGACTCACTGAGAGAGAAGAGGCAGGAGGAGTGTGGGTTCAAAGCTAGCCTGGGACACACAGCAAGACACACAACTCCCGACAGCAGCTACAAATAACAGCCACAGCAACTGAGTGGCATTTGGAGCATTTATTGGCTACTCTCCTATCTCATACAATAGCCCGTGAGCTCTGTTTGGAAACAGATGTGAAAAGGCCAAATGCTACTTTGTCTCCAAAACAAAAACAAAACAGAGCTCAGGCAGAGTGGTCCTTCTTCACCTGTCTCCCTATAGAGTTACCTGGACTACCACTTAAGAAAAACACCAGTCTCTTCCCTGATTAAGTGTGAGTCTGGGGTGTGTATAATTTATAAGCTCTCTAAGCGATCCGAAGGTGTCTCTGGGTGGAAAGCTGACCTGCCATGTGCTTAAATCAGTGATGAAGGTCTCTCCTGGGTCGGGATGAAGAGCTGTGGTACCCAGGGGATGCTGTGGAATTTTCCACCAGGCACAAGCATTTATTTTTCTGGTCCTCCTCTGCCTGCTCAGCTTGCCTCAGGCTTTCCATGATAAACTATGCCGCAGTGAGCACTCTTATCCATTCATCTTTCTGCTTTGTGGTCCACTAGCTCCTTGCAAAAGATGTCCTAGATATGAGTTAAATATCTGCATTTTAAATTTTGACATGTCACGCTGGGTAGCACCCCAGAAAGGTAGGCTGAGTGCCCACTGTGTGGTGGCATTGCCTACCTAAATATTCAGCAACCTTAGGTATTGTCAGACTTCTTTTTCTTTCTTTCTTTTTTTTTTTAAGACAAGATGTTCTTGCTTGCTTGCTTGTAGTGCTGAGGATGGGACCTGGAGCCTAGTGTATGCTGGGTCACTGAGCTACATCCCAAGCAACCCTCATCACCAGCAACCCCCCACCCCTTCTCGGCATCTTGTAGTCTATCAAAAATATATATCCACCAAAATCACCTGAGACCAAGCAGGGCAGCCCTCAGACAAAGCTCACACAGAGAACATTCTGTCTGGGCTGGCCTTTATTCTAGAAACCCTTGCTTTACTGGCCAAGGACCATCTGGGCACGCTCCTTTGCCACGGTAGGAGCAGCTGTTGGCACCTTTCATGCTCCTTTAGCCAGTTTGTATTTTAGGAAACAAGCCCCATGAGGGACCTTATCCTTAGAGTGGCTAGTGCCCACGAGCCTCCATGAGCATGTCCTTCCTGCACTGGGAACTTCCGGCCAGCTTCTGGAGTTCTCTTCCCTTGCCAGAGGTCCCATAAGGTGTCATGGGATGGAGAGCATGTTCTCCAAGCTGTACTGTGGCTCTATGAAGCTACAGTGGCTTCACCCCTAATATTTCTTGCAATCATTGAGACCCCCACATATATACACTTAGCCAGACTGTGCTCCTTAGTATCAAAAAGGCATGAGGTAAGTGCTAAGAGATTCAAATGCACCCAGAGATGTCACACCTCAGATCACATCTTACAAAGTGCTAACAAGGCATAGGAAACACGCACCTTTCGGAGGAACATGTGTTCCCTCTTTGTTATAGATCCTGAGCGCTAAGATCTCATTAAGGCCAAAGGCTACTTAGTCATTTTTGTTTTCTGCTAGAGACCCTAAGTGAAGACTGGGAGAAGGCATGGCTAACTTGACCTCACTTGTGGGACCTACCCCAGAGAAAGCTGGCATTTGACCAATGAGTGTATGTCTCCAGGTACCCACTTAGAAATAACACTCCCTGCCCTTCACCTCTGTTGCGGGTTGGATAAAGTCAGCTCTGATATTAGTCAAAGGCCTCTGAAATTCATTACTAGCAATATTTTTTTTAAAAAAATAAAATTTGAAAAATAGAATTTGAATGCTAAATTATTTAAATAATTGAAAATTCTAAACACCCTAGGTTTCAGGCTTCAGAAAGGGCTAGGTTCAAGATACCCAAGAGATGAGTAGACTTGACTTCTCATCGCTTGGTGGAGATGTTATGGTCCCCACTTGCACAGAATCCCAGTAGGAAAAAACTCTTTCCAGAAGGCTTGAGAAAATCCCATTCTGGTTGGCTCTGAATGTCATCCCCAAACCAGTGTGTTCTCAAAGATGGAATGGTCTGATTGATCAGCCTGTCACAAGCTGGACCCTGGGCCCATGCTAAGGGGCCTAGAATGCCAAAGCAATGCTCAGAGAAACACAAATATCCTACAACAGAGAGGGGCTGAGGACAGTGGGTAGCTAGAGAGCTTTGGTTTCTAGGAAGAGGGTGTGTTTGGAAGCAGAGTCCCAGACCTGGGCTGTGCTCTGTATTGCAAGAGAAGCTGATGACCCTAGCAAAAGTCCTTGTTTACCTGTCTCTACTTCCTGTGCTGCTTCCCAGGCAGAGACATGCCCTCACTTAGCATGAGATCAGCTTTGGAGTAATCAAAGCAGGAAAGGTTTCCTGAGTCTGTCTTGCAGTTTCTTTGGTCCAGTCTAGGAGGAGCCTAACCCTAATGTCATTTAACACAACTTGCTTCATCGTACCCAACTGTAATCGTTAACAGCACAGCCTCTGGAACTGGTGTGGTTAGGAGCAGCCTGCCTCTGCAAGGCTCCTAGCTGTGCGACCTTGGCCATAGTATTTAACCTTTATCTGTTTAAAAAAAAAAAAAAAAGCATCTGCTATGCTGTGAAAACTAACCTGCTATATGTCGATTTACTCAGGCCCTAGCTCTGAAGTCATCCTGATTCCTGCCTCCTAGGCTGCATGGCTCCCAAGCTGTCTCCCTGTGTTTCCTCAGGGAAGACTTTTAGGTAAAGCCTTTCTTTAGCCAAGCAACACTAGTACTTCCTCCAGTGAAACTGCAGATGTCATCTTACAGTTAAGATCTCCATTCAACGGTAAGATGCTGAGGGTGGAGCTAAGGCCTCAGGGATGCTAGGCAAGTACTGAGCCACAGACCATATTTTAATTTGACTTCATCCTTTGGTGGGTTTTGACAAAAAGAGTGTGACCTGTATCCACCTTGAAGTATCACACAGACCGGTGTCATCATCCTGAAATATGCCTCCTGTCCCATGCAGCACCCAACCACCACTAACAACCTTCACTTTCCAGATTCTAGCTTGGCGTGATGTGAGAAGCCCTCACAGGCTGGCTCCTGTCACTCAGAAATACATACTTGAATTTTTCCATGTCTTTTCAAGTTGTTTTTTATTTAAAAAGAAACTTAATTTTTTTTTTGTTTGTTTGTTTTTTTTTTTTGGTTTTTTTTTTCGAGACAGGGTTTCTCTGTGTAGCCCTGGCTGTCCTGGAACTCACTCTATAGACCAGGCTAGCCTCAAACTCAGAAATCCACCTGCCTCTGCCTCCCAAGTGCTGGGATTAAAGACGTGAGCCACCACTGCCCGGCTGAAACTTAATTTCTTAAAAGTATAGAAACTTGGGGCTGGGGAGATGGCTCAGTTGATAAAGTGCTTACTGCACAAGCACGAAGATTTGAGTTTTATCCCCAGTACCCGTGTGTGATGCTCGCTTGTAATTCTGGAGCTGGGGAGGTGGAGACGGGTGGATCCCTGGGACTCCCTGTCCAGCCAGCCTACGTAGTGAGACGCTATCTAAAACCAAGGTAGGGGCTACAGAGTTAAGAGAGTTGATGTTCTTCTGAGGATCTGAGTTCAGTTCCCAGTATTCACACCGGGCAGCTCGGCAGCTCCAACACCCTCTTTGGCGCGCACACACACACACACACACACACACACACACACACACACACACACGCAGAGAGACAGAGAGACTGAGAGACAGAGACAGACACACACGCACACACACACCACAGCACAGAGTACACTAAATAGCTCAATGTGGATTCCAACATTTGGCATGTGGCAACAGGAGGACCAGAAGTCTAAGGCCAGTCTGGGCTGCCTTACGTGCTGTCTTTAAAAAGGACAGTAACTCAGGAAAATCTTTGCCTACCTTCAGAGGTAGAGTGTTCACCCATTTTGCCATCATTGCTTCAGATCTTTTATTACTATTTGGGAATAACCCAAACAAGAGAGTAACTTTCCAATGTCGCCAGTCACTGTCCCGTACATGTATGTAGCAGTCTCCAGCTCCGCAACATCCAGAAACAGGGAGGGCTTTTGACTGATAAGAACACAGCCCTGCTGTACATATGTGCTGTTCTACACTGAGGTAAAGGACAGCCCAGAGGTGACTGTCACCCAGCCTGGCTGCAGCTGTTTGGGGAGAGCAGGACTTGAGAAGGTTCCCAACCCTTCTGAAGCTGGATCTCTCCCAGAGGGCTGAGAACAAAGCCTCTTTGTGACTTTTGTTTTGAATCAGGCTTGTGACAAAGGGGAGGAGCCACTGTGGTGGGTGGATAGAGGTACCCAGAGGGGAGGAGCTGGTTGCTTCAGAAAAAAACGAAATTCTCTCCCTCTCTGCTTTTTCCCCTCTCTCTTCCTCCCTCCCTCCCCCTTATCTCTCTGTTCCCCTCCCCCCTCTCCTTCTCTCCCCCACATTCTCTCTGCTGTTGTCATCCTGGGAACTCCTTCCTCAGCTCTTCGATCAGCAATGGGCTTTTCCAATGGAAGCTTGGAGCAAAGACCCAGCAGCCTGGGAAAGATGCCCAGCAGTTTGGGAAGCCGGCCCGGTGCGCCGTTCAGAAGCAATGTATATCAGCCGACTGAGATGGCCGTTGTGCTCAATGGCGGGACTGTAAGTATCAAAATCTGACATCTGGGCAGGAGGCCTGAGCTTGTCCAATGTGGGGCAGCTTCAGCTGGGTACACCTGGAGGCTGCTTCTCTGGGCTGCTCACTGCAGCTCCATGCATGCACGCCTTCCATTTTTGTCTGTCCCCCCTCTTCATATAAGGAAAACCCACCCATACTCAGAAAGCCATCTATAGATACCTACCTACTGCTTGGGGTTCTTTACCTGATAAATTTTCTTCCTTGAGCACAGCGCCCCACCCTCTCCCAGAGAAGTGACTCTAAGGAAAAGCTTTTTGTGAGGATGCTCCCAGCCTTGCTGACATCCACCCTAGTTTAAGCCCCCTGATCCGTACTCCATCCAGTACCCCCCCATCTGGGTATCAGGTCCCCCCACCCCAATTCCCTAAGAGACATCCTAAGAAATTGAAGTTGAGTCCCTCAAACACCAAAGCAGCTGTAACTTATCTGTCGCCAAACAGGCCTGCAGCTTTTGCCTCTGTTGGAATGACTTTGTTTCATTCCGGCAAAATCCAAAGAGGCTCTCATTCCTACACCTACCTTCCAGACACAGCTCTGTGCTTCTCAGGAACAGTGCATGGGCCAGTGCACATGTGCACATTTGATTCACT
The DNA here is from genome assembly GCA_028551405.1 of Uromys caudimaculatus. Classification (NCBI taxonomy): domain Eukaryota; kingdom Metazoa; phylum Chordata; class Mammalia; order Rodentia; family Muridae; genus Uromys; species Uromys caudimaculatus. Next base: position 77,878,679 of record CM052703.1, read on the forward strand.
CAGGAACAGTGCATGGGCCGTTCACATGTGCACATTTGATTCACTTAGGAACAGTGCATGAGCCAGTTCACGTGTGCACATTTGATTTCCATTCTTTATTTCGTGCCAATTCCATAAGTCAGCCTGAGCTTTTTTTTTTTTTTTTTTTTTTTTTTTAAACAGACCATCGGGGTGGTCTTTGATCCCTGGAGGAAAGGAAGGGAATTTCGGTTTTTCTGCCCTGTGAAGGCTCTGCTAGGCTCTGATTCACTTTGCTTTGAATGCGCTATAAGACAAATAGAAACACAGATTTGTGTTTTTAAATCTTCCTACCACCTCCTGGGCTGTTTGTTTGTCCTGGGACCAAGAAAACCCTGACTTTACTTGTGACCACTGGTCCCCAGAGGGGCCAGCCCATGTGCCATAATAAACCCAGCCTATCCATCATTCATCTGTCCTCCTGGTTCCTTCAAGGCCAGTGCAGGGAAGAAAACAGAGGACTGACCAGATGATACTCTAGGGGCTGGGGGTGAAATTCCGTGTTAGGACACATGCCTAGCTTGCCCAAGAAGTCCCATCCTCATCGCTTCAAAGTACTGAGTTTCTGAGTGAGGTGGATGTCCCTTCAGGTGGGTGACATGAATCTCCAGTCCATTTCTGGGAGGACACAGCCCCCCACAGGCAGTAGTGAGGGAGATTGATGCATCAGTTCCTAACATTGACTTTGCAGAGTTCTCAGTCCTGTCCTTATGTTATTCCAGATCCCAACTGCTCCGCCATCTCACGCGGGAAGAAACCATTGGTGAAAGACCTTAAGTTCCAGAGAATAAGAATCTTTCTTACCGATTTTATTCCCTGGCTGTGTCTTTCTTGAGGGCGAAATCAATAACCATGGCAGAGACAGGCCACCTGGAAGCCAGGAAATCTGAGAATTCCCACCAAGGGGATTTCGAGTAAATGTGACATATGGATGAACTGGAAAGCTAACAGTGACGGCCCTCCCCTCTCCTGCCACACACGCAAACACGGAATCGTCCTGCAAACTAAATCAGAGCTAACTGCCAATAGTCTTAGACTCACTCAGAAGCGTGGCTGGGAAACTGAGTCATCCAGGGGCAGGACAGAAAAGAAGTCACAGCTGGTGTGCCAGACTTTGTTGGCTTATTATACGAGGGGTTGGAGCCAGCCTGTCACCCCCACCCTCCTCACCAAATGCTGGTCCCCAGGGAGATCTTTTGGAGATAACTGTGCCCTTGAGGTTAACTCATAGATCATTCTCCCTGGCTTTTGCTTGCCTGGTGGCCCATGCAGTTCAGGAGACTTTAAGAGGTTGTGGCTATGATTCTGAAGGCCCAACTGGATGGTCAGGGAGCTGTGTAGCCAGTAGGAGTGGAGGAGCTATAGAACGTGCCAAAGAAGAGAAGGTACTCTGAACCTTGAAGTGACCATCACATGTAGACAGAGGTGACCAACCGTTGTTCCTTCTTTGGGCCTCTTGCTCTACCAAGCACCCCACCTACCCCAACCTCCCCTACAGAGTGATAGAAGCATCCCTCCTCCTTCCTCTTGCAGGTGCTCCTCCATGCCCCCCCCCACGCCACCCCCACTCCCAAGTTCATTCCCATGTTCAGTTCAGAAACTCAACTAGGGCCCCCACCTTGAAGCTTCAGGGGAGGCAGGCTGAAAGGCAGGAGCCATAGCAGCCTTTTCGTAATGATGTCCTGTGGCTGGGCTCCCCAGGGGTGACCTCTAGGATGGAGAGATGACATCCTGTGGCCCAGCTACCAGTGACTTCTGGGGTAGTTCCCTTTCCTGTGGGTAGAAGTCCAGGGTGTAATAAGCTCCGTGAAGGTTTCTGGCTGCTTTCAGAGGTTATGGAGAACGTTTTGATTTTGGTTTTCCGATGGTTTCTGTGGAAGTGGCCCCCTTCACAGCTGTCATCTGTCGTGGCTTCCATCTGTCCAGAGCAGGCATTCCTGTCGCTAGGCATCTCCAGCATCCCTGCCATTAAAGCCCTGTGTTCTCTGCACTGTTTGGCCAGCATAATCTCTCGCAACCTTCCCATGCTGAGTTTGGACCTGACCATAGGGCCTGTCTAAGCAAGGGTCTCTGCATACACTTTAACCGCTACATTGCTTTTCTATAAAAACTACCCATAAGCCTTTAACCTTTAATGAAGCAAATTTTTAAAAGGTTAGTGTTTGGGGGTGGGGGTGGGGACTGACCTCTTCTTAAGCCAGTACATCTGAGCTGAGTGTTTAATAAATCTGATTTTTCTCAAGGCCCCAGTCTCTGCTGTGTCCCCTCCCTGCCCTAGCCTATCTTGTAGAGCCTTAGGGAGGTGTGGCCAGTGCTTGGCTCTCCTGCAAGTTTTCCTTACAGCTAGTGCATCACCATGCATGGGGACCAGAAAGCATGCCATCCAAAGGCCACCCCTTCCCAACCTCCTGAGATGCCTCACCCCCACCCAGAGCATGTGCTTGCTTCCAGAGAATTTAAATCAGTCCTTTGTGCTTGAGGACCATCAAGTGGTGGGCTAAGAACTTAGAGGCCCAAGGAGGTGTGGGAAGGAAAGCAAGCTAGGGCTGCGTGGGGCTGGGGCTATTGCATGCACTACCCTGCCTTCAGCAAAGAAATCTCCGCGCACTTCGGGCCAGTCCTGTGACAAACATCAGCGCTCCACGTTCTTGTGCCAGGAAGTGGCTGTCCACCCCCGCTCTCTGGAGTCCTTTGGAGCTTTCTGATGTCACCAGTAACTCGGTCTGCAAAATCCCCCCTTGCAGAAGAGAGAAGCTGACATGATTGATGGTTTTCTCTCTAAGCTCTTTGTTGTCCACGTATAAGGTGAGCGCCGTACCGTGCAAATGACTGTGCAGAAAGCAGCATTTCTGCACTATAAAAACAGAACCACGCTGAGCCACAGGGAACCTCCTCGCTTAGTGAGGCCTTCCAGTTTGCTTTTTTTTTTCCAATTCCGATAGGTTATTGCGCTTCTGGGCTTTGTTTTATCTTGACTTTAAGATTCAGGGTGGGCTGAATGTTTTGACATGGAGGGCGGAAGTGAGAGCAAAGGAAGTAGGGTAACATCTACTACTATTCTGAGTTCAAGTTCACCTGAAGAGGACCACAAGGCAACTCCACCCAGACTTTGGCAGCCAGCTTCTGACACAGCAAAGCTGAAGTACAGAGCCCCATGGTACCTGCTTAAGAGTTGACAGACCCAAGACTTGGTTGGGGAAAATGATCTAGAAAGTCATTTGTGAATAACCCCAAGCTGCAAACACAACTTGGCATGCTCAGGTGGTAATGCCATATTGGGACTATAACAGCCACTCTGTCCCCTCCTAAGTGAAGACTCCACAGAGGTCTGGAGTCAGTTGCCAAGGTACTGGGACAATAGTAGAGGGGAGGGGCTCCAATGTGTCAGCTGTTTCCAAAGTTAAGATCCGGTTGTTGTCTGCCCACCCCCCACAGATGAGGTCAAGGCCAGCGAACCAGTGCAGACAGGGTGGGGGAGGGGTTGTCTTTTGAATTTGCCAAATGGCAAAGTAGAAGGGGGCACTGGCATTTACACATCCAAGGATGTATTGACCATGTGAGCAGATGAGAGCCCTTGGCAGGTGCTTTATTCATAAAGAGCTATGGCTCGTTTTTGATAGATAATATATATTTATTAAATGTATTAATGTGTATTTTATAATGTACCCTCACTCTTCCCCTTATCCTGGCTGACTTGCATACTTATAAACAAAAATTGTTTGAGAAATTTCAAGACAATCAGTATGTACAGGGCTGTATATAAAATATCACAGACTTTAAAGGTTGTTAAGCATGGGCAGATAGGTTTTATTTTCAAAATGCTGTTCTTAACAAGAAAATAAAGGCTTTACTATTTACCTAAGATGCGTGGTAGCTTGTCAGTCAGATACTACTGAGGAGGCTTTCAACCATGTCTGGGGCCTTTTGAATGGGAGAATCCTGGTGAGCAGCAGCCACAGAACCAATGGGGACCATTAAGTTAATAGGATGACGCTGCTGTTATACTTTGGGACTTTAACAATGGAAATCCTTTCTGACAACTGTCTCTTATTGGGCTGGAAACAGCTCAAGAGTCTTGCCCCATTTGTTATCCCAACACCCCCAAACCAAGGCAAAACTAACACGGAGATCTGAGGTAAGTTAAAATATAGATTTTGGCAAAAGTGAGAAAACTGGTGTCAGAGGACACTGTCACGAGGCATGTCAACAGTGACAGCTCAGAGGGTGCTCCTGGCAGTGGAGAAGATGGCCGCATGAAGACGTAGCATTTGGGAAGCTAAACTGTTTCAGCTTGTCTGCAACAACCCCTACCTCTAGTGCAAAGGGGTCTGTATCCACCACACTTGTTAAAGACATCGTAATAGGGAAAGTCCAGATCGGTTACACCATCCTTCCGTGGAGTGACTGACATCTGCTAAGGGTTTGGTACTGAGTCAGCAGGCACTTCCTCGTCCTCCATTTTACATCTCACTGCAGAGAGATGAGAGAGAGAGAGGGTCACTTCACACATGGAGACAGACCTGCCAGTTGGAATCTGGTGTCTGGACAGGGTGGTTTACAACAAACCCTACTGAGCCCCTGCCATAGTTCTGGCCCTTCAGACACCGGGAGGAACACAGGATTGCACCTGAAGGCTGGAAGCTACACACACACAGAGACACACAGACACACACACACACACACACACCAGTTCATGGCAGTTTGAAATTCAATTCAGAAAAAATAAACTTCATGGGGTCCATTGTAGGTTACAGTGCTGAAGGAAGTTTTACTAAAAATGATGGCAGATTCACCCTGATCCATTACCTGACACTATTTCATTGAAGATGGAGCCAGTGAGATGGCTCAGTGGCAAACCTGGTGACCTGAGTTCTGCTCCCAGGACCCATAGGGTGGAAGGAGGAAACCAACTCCTCAAAGTTATTCTCCAAATTTCATACATTTCTGTGCATGCACATATGTGCACACACATAACACACAGTTAAACAACTTAAAATGTTATTACATGTAGAAATGTACCTCTTGTCAGCTGTACAGGAAATCACATGACAATGCTATATGCGTTTAGGATTCTAGAGCCTATTAACAATAACACTGGTCCTTCAAAGCCGGAAATACTTTGCATTTTTCTCAATGACCCCTCCACTCACACCTCCTCTAACCCATGAAGGCCTGGGCTGTACAGGTTATGACTGATAGGTGCTGGCTAAAGTCTTTGTCTGTAGCGTCTACCCTGTTTAGGGCCCATTTCAAGCCACAGGCTTGATGGCCATATAGGCAGGAAGACAATAATCACACAGCCGGGTTGCACTGAATTCCCTGGGACGCACAAGGTGAACTTGCCCAACATCAAGTGGAGCCTCAGGCCTGTGAGATGGTTCTCAAGTGTGGTCAGGGGATGTCTAGTGGAGCAGGCTGTTAGTCAACTCAAGGCCTATGATGGTTGGTCTTAATTGTCAATGACAAAATCTACATACTGGGAAAGGCATTTCAATGAGGGATTGTCTAGGTTAGGCTGGACCTCGGGCATTCCTTTGAGGGTTAATTGGGTTAAAGTGGTAAGATACACCCTGAAAATGGACAATGCTATTTTATGTCTGGACCTGGGCTGGACGAATTGAATGAGTGGCTCTGGCATGAATGCACGCACTGCTCTCTGCTTCTGAAATGTGATTAGTTCTCTCAGGCTCCTGCCGATGTGACTTCTCTGCAGCTGTAACCTGGAACTACGAGCTAAGATAATCCAACTGCTTTTATCTGGGCATTTTATCATAGCAACAGTAAACAAAACTAAGACAAGGCCCAATCCAGTAATACAGAGAGCAGCCCAGGCCCACATTGTAACAAGCCCCCAAGTGACTCTGATGGATGCCAGTTACAGGTTTTGGCCTGCAGACAACAATTCTACACCCAGAGTCCATATAAGAACCACATGGCCATTTTCCAAGTGTCTGGGCCTCACCCCAGAAATTGTGATGTCAATAGCCTGGGTCCCAGGTATTAGTGTTCATAGGAGTCCCTGTATGCCACTAATGTTCAGTTAGAGTTGAAAATAGGCTATGGTTAGAATCACTTCAAAGAAACTTGACTACAAGACCCTGAGAGCCTAGAGTTCCTCTCAGCTTGATGCATCATGGTGGCTCCTGTGATCTACAACTGTCAGGTAAGTACAGTGGCTGCTAGTGGATGAAGGCAAGACTTGGTTTCTGGAAAGGATTCCCAGCCCTTGGCTCTGCTATATCTGAAGAATTCACCTATGTGCCTCTGTCCCCAGTTCTAACAAGCCCTGCCCATCCCTCTCTGCCTCTTTACTGATAGTTCTGCTCTGCCCTTGCTCTGGAAAAGGCCAGCACTTTTTCAGGACATCACAGGGACACCTTGAGGCCTGAAAGGACAGGACTGAGCTAGAGATGTTTCTTCAAAACAGACAGCCAAATGACTGTCTAGAGTTCAGGGACTGAAAGTAAACATAGAGGTTGGCCTCATGGTGAAATTGTCTGGGGAGCTTGGAACATCCCCATTCCTGGCCCTGCCTACAGAGATGTCAATCTCTTCTGGGTGGGCAAGCATATTGGAAAAATGTGTTAGCAAAGGAAATCAAGGCTCATGACAAATACAGGTGACAACATATCTGTTGTGTTGTGCTAAAGGCTCTATAGGCGTGAACTACTAGATGAGAATTAAATTCTCACAGCATGGTGTTGCTGTGAAGCCCAAGATTGTGTTATTTACTCAAAAACAAAAACAAAAACAAACCTGTTTCTAGCTGTGATGTGGCTCAGCCCTTAGCACACATCTTTACTCCCTCTGGCTAGAATCAGACACTCCCAAACAATGACGGTAAAGTTAGTTTGTAGAAGGAAGCATGTTTGAAAGTGATATCTAATTGAATGATAGACAAAGTGACAAATCAGAGAAAGCTTTGACAGAATAGGATACGCCCAACTTTCGGAAGAGAGGGGAAAGGGAAGCTGCTCAAGAGAGCAGGGCAGAGAGAGAAGGAAGAGGCAGGTTTACCAGGAGAGTTGTATAGAGACAGACTGAAGAGAGAACAAGCTAGACACAGGTGAAGACAAACAAGCCAAAGAATGAGAAAGGGCCAGAAAATCAGAGTTAGTTTGGGGCCAATCAGAGCAAAAAGTCAGAGGCTGAGAGAGAAGCCAGATTGGATCAGTCAGATTGGAGAGGAATTTGAGCCAGGATAGCTGAGTTGAACCATCCAGCCAGAGTTCAGAAAGAACTAGGAAGAGTGATCTTATTCCCCATTCAGTCTCAGAGGCTGGAAACATTCTAGGCCTAGATTAGATTGTATGGAGACTAGAAGCTTCCAGGACTAGGCCAAGGCTAGCAGACAGAAGCAGTTAACTTCTGAGACAACAATTACTACAGGAGAATAAAAATTACACCTACAGCATGGGGCTTGGGAGATGGCTCAGTGGTTAAAGCTCTTGTTGAATAAGTGTGATGACCAGATGACCAGAATTTGGATAGCCTGCACCCACATGAAAGTCAGGTAGGCTTGGTAACAGATCACCAGTGCAGGTTGACTGGGCTGGACCTCCAGGTTCAGTGAAAGACCCTGCCTCAAGTTAAAGTGATCAAGCTTCCAAATGTGCATGTGCACATGTGTGCGTGTCACACACACACACACACACACACACACACACACACTTTCATACCTATACATATGCAAATACAAAACCATGCATATACATATACATAGATACAAAGGCAAAAGTTACTAAGTAAATAGCATCTCATAGCAGCAGAAGACAGGAAATTACCCTATGCCCACAGGAGGCCAGACTGTATGCTAGAGCAGTGAGTGCTTCTACAGAGCAGTGAGCATGAATGAACCACAGCACTATACTCCAGCTCATATTAGCCTAACTATACTGAAGGGTAGTTGCATGGTAGGCTCAGAACAATCCCAAGTGTAGCCTTGGTTATAGCAAACCTTGGTGTTGAGGGAAGCACACTGTGGTGAGGAACTCTGAGTACCACAAGAGTCAGGCGCATGGCTTCACTGCCCAAGGAAGAAACTCAACAGTGCTGACTTTGAGCCAGACATGATGATGTACACCTTTAATCCCATCACTCAGAACATGGAATCAAACACATCACAAGTTCAAGGCTAGCCTGGGGTACACAGCAAAACCTTGCAAAAGAAGAAGGAAGGACAGAAGGAAGGAAGGAGAGAGAGAGAGAGAGAGAGAGAGAGAGAGAGAATTGCCAGTATCTCCCTCTGGGTGCTGGCTACATGGGTGTTCATTCTATAGTTCATATATTTTATTACCACCAATCTCTAGATGTAAAAAGAAACAAAGTCAGTACATACTCTAGTTGAAATCACAAAGCCTCAATAAAGGACTAAAAATAAGCACATTCTTGGTTGCTCAAGCTATTTCTCACCTGTCATACATCAGAGAGCAGACAATACTTAAAATCTTACTACTGCATCGGCCTATTGGGGATACCCCATCCCCTCCATAGAAGTCCTGAGTAATGCTGTGGTGCAGGAGTGTGGCCCAGGCTGGGCGTATCCACTGAAGCCCATGTTTTACCTTATGTATCTTTTGAGCATGAGGACTCTTTGCAAGGACTACTTTGTTAAAAAGTAAACAGAATTCTTGGAGGCAGTGGAACACACCTACGGTCTCTGCTACTGGGGAAGGTGAGGTGGGGAGGGTTGCATAAGTTCTAATGCAGTGGGACTCTGCCTCAACCAATCAATCAACCTGTATTCCAGGGGTTCTTAGTCCTTCCAGTCTTTGCAGGATCCAGCCCTGTAAAGATGCTCTGGAAAGGAAGGTTTGAGGGAGTGGGGAGAGGTAGGGAGGAATCTAGCAGAGCTTCTGGAAGAATCCATTTTCTACCTTAGTGATATCTACCAGACAGATGCCTCAGTGCCCCTGACCTGTCCTTGTCCCCCTTGGCATGCTGATATCCAGCCAATTCCGGAAGAGCCAGGAGGAGTGGAAAATCCCAAAGAGACGTGCCAGCCCTTCTTCAGCTCCTATTTAGTGGCGATGTGGCAAGAGAGCCTTGCATACCAATGAGGCTCCATTTCTTGAGCTCTCCCATCCTCTCGTACTCCAGTACAGCAGCTGAGAACCCAGGCCACAGCCCAGAGAAACCACACAGCCAGCAGCATCGGATGGAGAGGGAGGAGGCCTGGGGCCAAAGGAGGGAAAGTGGGACCACAAACCAAGCCTGCTCACCTGGGGCAAAAGACCAGAGTCCAGGCACCCACCCCAGACTTTCAAATGGGTCTCCAGAAGCTGAGCCTGGGAATCAGCTTTGCCTAAACAGTCCGGGGAAAGAGCATTGTCATTCACTGGCTACTGAGCTAACAATGGGGTCAAGTGTGAAAACAGCTGTCTTTGCAGTTGAGTCTAATTGGATTAATCACCTAATTTAGCTTAGGGCAAAGTCTCTCCCTCAAGAAGCTTCTGATCTATTTGGGAGACCCAGAGAGAAATACTCAGGGAACTTAGGTCCCTAGGGATCACACAGCAGGAAGAAACTGTTTCTTTGAGCTTTCCCTCACAAGCAGCAATAATCCCAAGAGTGCTGGGACTTGAGGTCACAGAAGGGACAGGATCACTCTCTCCACTCAGCAATTTTTATCAGAAAGTTAACGTTTATTTGATTTTTTAAAAATTAATTAAAAACAGAACAAAAGACAAGGTCTCTTATAGCCAGGCTGGCCTGGAATTTAGTTAAGTAGTTGAAGATAGCCTTGAACTCCTGCTTCTTCTGCCTCAACCTACTGAGTGCTAGGGTTACAGGTATGTACCACCGCATCCAGTTTGGTGCTGAGGATTGAAACTCGGGCTTTGTGAGGACTGAGCAAGTGCTCTACCCACTGGGCCACACTCCTATCCCCAGTATGTTCTCTTTTGTCTTCTTTTCTTTTCCTTAATCAAAGCCTATTTTCAGGTAAATTTTTAAAAAAAGAAAATTGTATGGTTCTTTTTGAAGTATTGACATGTATTAAGTCAAAGTGAGGTCGTTTTCTCTTGATTTTACAGACAGAGAAACTGAGAACACAGATTAGGTCATTTGTATGAGGTCATCCTATAAGTGGTCTGGCCTCCATATTCACATCCTTAACCTCAACAGGATCAAAGTCTCACACTTCGCATGAGAGCAACAAATTCCTACAAGAAAAGGTACAACTTCCATATGCTGGAGCAAAGGCATTCAGGGCTGTGTCGTAATCATCACAGACAGCCCGGGAGCAGTCTGAACACCCTGCCACTGAGAAATGATTCCTGCAATGGTTAATCTCAGTTGCCAACTTGAAACCTAGAATCACCTGGGGCAGAAGCCCTCTGGGCATGCTTGTGGGAGATTATCTTGATTTATGATAACTGAGGAGTGAAGACCTTTCCACTGTGCATAACACCAACCTTAGCCAGGGACTCCTGGACTGTATAAAAAGGAGAAAGCAAGGTATACAGCAGTAAGCACTCCATCGCTCTCCGCCTCCCAACTGTGGGTGCTAAGTGATCACTTGCTTCAGGCTCCTCCGCCTTGACTCTGTGCCATGATGGACTGTGAGCCAGAGGAGACCCTTTCTCCCTTAAGGCTCTTTGGTTAGGACATTTATCACAGCAACAGAACAGAAGTCAGTTGGGCATCTGGTCATTGATAAATGTGGGGGTGCCATTACAAGTGTAATGATTTCACAAAGTTTGAGAAACGAAGAGAGATGTCACAGAGGAAACACAGAAGGTACATTTCCTGTCAGTTTTGATGGTGAGGTAAATTTGAAATTGCTGGATGCTAAGTTAACATCTTGGAGGGGACAAAGATGATACAAAGATGCCATCTGGCTAGTGTTGGAAGCCATCCATGATATTACCTCTAAGGGTAATGCAGAAGGGAGGTAGAAACTAGACACGCACGTGCACATGCACCACACACACACACACACACACACACACACACACACACACACACACACACACACACACAAACATACACATTTTTCTAAATATAAACAGTCATGATCTCCTTTTAGAACAAGTGGCTCCCACTTGGCCTTTGTTCCTGCTAAAGTCTCTGTAGTCTACCCCTTAAGTGTGCCTGTCTTGTACAAAATCACAGTCATTACCCACAAAATTACAGTCACAGCCTCTGCCCAGTCATCACGTGGGCTCTCAGCTATGCTTTAAAAAGGAAAAAGAGAACTTAACATAGATGAAGCAGGAGAACAAGGAGAATGAGCATGCTCTCAGGCCCAAGTGCTCATCCTGCAAAGACTGCCCTGTCAAGTTGACCTGCCAGGTCCCCACAGCATGACTGAGTTCAGGAATGAAATGGCGTTCCAGTGGTGGACAGGGACATAAATAGGTAGATGATGTCCAGTGAGAGAGACCAGTATACATCAGAACCCGTACAATGAATAAGACATGTCACACGCAGTGTTGGGGGGGGGGGGGATACAGGGCAAGTGGGATGATTACCCATCACAGATGGGGATGAGACAGAGTGGATAAAATGATTTGGAATCAGACATGTGAACACCCCCACCCTGACTCTGCAACTCCATAGGTGCCAATGAAAATCTACAGCCTGCAGAAGACATCCAACAGCAGGCAAAGCACCAGCATTTCTCACAAGGACCCCAGTGGAATAAAACCCAGGCACTTATCAATAAATCAATGGGTATATAAATTGTGAGACACTCAGAAGAACATGCCACAGCAATAAAGAGCCATCTAACACTCCGAATGATAAATCTGAACTTCCTGGACAAAAGGTCCAACAGAAGAAGCCATGTACAAAAGGGTGGGTTGCTATGTTTTCAAGTAACAGAAAATGTGAGGCTAAGCAAATTTTTCTATGGAGATTGAAGTCAGAGGTTATGCAGCAGGGATGGGAGAGGCCTGAGGGAGTCTGTTGGGTGTCATGTTCTCCATCTTAATCCGGGTGGTAGGTATGTGGTAGACACATGTGTGTGGAATGTGATGACTAACACACCCTCCTGTAAATTACCTCACCCACAAAAAATAGAAGCCATGGGTTTCTAAGTCTAAACCCCAGTGCCAGGGGTTGGATACCTCCCCTCAGAGCTGTTATTGCCGGTACCCTGACTGCCCACCAGGACTAAATGGTAAGATCCTGTTGGTGAACACAATACACACTTAGGCTACAGGACACCATGAAGTCAAGCTGGAGCTGAGCTGCCAGTGCTATGCCTAATGCCTAGCTTGCTCAGTGCCATGAAAGTTGTTGGGGAGAAAAGTTATCAGTAATCTAACCCAGTTTAAGAACATGTGTTCAATAGTCCTGACTGCCAGCCACGATACGCCCTCAAGCCCAATAGTGGCATCACAGATCCAGGCAACCAACTGCGTCTTTGTTGGAACTAAAGCCTACCCTCGGGAGAGAACTCATGCCTGGTATTATAAGCCTATGGCTAGGGAGGGCACGGGCCCCATCGGGGAATCTACTGGGATGTTTTGCTAACTGTATGTGGAGTTAAAGTGCCTCCTGCATAGTTAGGTTTGTACCCGGAGACTGCTGTCACTTGAAGTCAGAGAAGCCTCTTTCTGCAGTGAGCGATGGTCAAAGCAAACACTAGTAACTTGTCTACTGCTGAGAATAAAGAAATGCAGGATACCTGGACCTAATGGGACAGCCATATTAGCCATCCTCAGCCCAGGAAATTCATCGTGAAATAGGAGGTGCAAAGACTGTGGGAGCTGGGGGAGGGGCACTACAAAGTGCTGTCCTCTGGATATGGCAAGACTGCTGCAACCATCGTCACCACCCACATAAGGCTTCGCACAAACAAAGGTGAAGCATCTGTGGCCCAGTGATGTGGCTCATGCTCTGTAATCCCAGCACTCAGAAGGTAGAGGCAGTGGATCTCTGTGAGTTCAAGGTCAGCTGATCTACAGAGTGAGTTCTAGGACAGTCAGGGCTACACAGAGAAACTCTGTCCTGGAAGGAAGGAAGGAAGGAAGGGAGGAAGGAAGGAAGGGAGGGAGGGAGGGAGGGAGGGAGGGAGGGAGGGAGGGAGGGAAAAAAAGAAAAGAAAGGCAAAGAAAAACAGTGAGGCGTCAAAGCAGAAGCAGGGCACTGAGGACAGAGAAGGGGCCCACAGCTGTGGGGCAGGAACATGAGAAAGAAACAGGGTAGGGGAATATAAACAAAGTCCTACATGCAGAAGAAACTGCTAAAAATAATTCTTAAAAAGAAAAAAATGGGAAGACTTAGTTGAAAAGGCTGGCAGCTTTAGATAAATATGTATACTATAAAATAAAATCAGGAAATTGGGGAAGAGAAGAGTGATACAACCATCTGAGGATCTTGTGAGCGCCAAGGTCAAGAGTCACATACTGCTCATGGCTGAGGTCCCAGTTCTTGGGAGGTGGAGGCATGAGGAGCACAAGCTCCTCTGTGTACTACACAGAGCCTGAACTACACAGAGAGAGACCTTGTCTTCAGGAAATAAAATATCCCAGGCCTCAGCAGGTCCTGGGGACCCTAGAAATGCTAGCAGCGACTCAGAGTTCATCTGGAAATATACATCATGAGGCGCTGGACACTGCTCAGAGCTCTCTCGGCCAGTCTGTCATTTATACTGTCCTCACGCATGCCCTGGGGACAGCTGTGCTGGTTGGGAGATGGAGGCAAGCGGAGGTTACAGAAATAGATAGGCAAGGTTCTCACCTGCCTCTGTCTGGGCATCAAGCAGGTCAAGCTAACACTGAGAGGGCTGAGGCAGGGGGACCATGATTTCAAGGGGAGCTTAGGTCATGAAGTAAAACCCATATAGGAAAACAAGACAAAAAAAAAAGTAAAAAACACAGTCAATGCCTTTATAGTCCTTAGGGTTGGAATCAGGGCAGGTTAGGAAAACAGAGAAGAGTGTTCTCTCATTAGCATGTGCTAACTGTAGAAGTGACAGGCTGACCCTGACATTTTCATGCTTGTATTAGTGTGCTTTGCTCACACTCACTGTCCTCTCTCTTCTCCCACCGTCCTTTCTCGATCACTGTCCTCTCTCTTCTCCCGAGCCCTTCCCTTTCCCAAACAGCTTGTTTTCTAAGAGAAATTATCTTTCTATTATGATATCACTATACAGTTTTAGAAAATTTGAAGAATACAGGCAAAACTTAGAAATGAAGAGAGCCCCATGCTCTCTTGCCTCCACACCGGAAGAGGAGGATTGGGAGCTGTCCTTTCTGCAGAGAATAAGTGCTGGCTTTTGGTGTGAATGCCAGTGGGCCGGTAGGCTTACCAGATGTTGGACTGTGCTATTTTTAGGAGAGTTGAGTCAACCTAGAAGCCAGGAGGCAATGGGGGCAATGACAGCTCCAGGGTGGATTAATTGCAGGTTTTTGCTGCTGACTTCTAAACAATGTCCCGGCAGCCAACTCAAAGCTCTGCCTCCTTGGGGGCAGCGTTCTACATGGGCACATTTGATCTCAGGGTGGCAAAGCTGGTTACACTGAGACAGAATCGGGGAATCATTAATTTGACCCTGGAAAGGATCTTAATTCTGGAACTTTAGGCAGTGCTGGGATCAAAAGGATCAAATCTTGTACATGCTAGGCAAGCTTTCGACCAACTTAGCTACAGTCTCAGCCCCAAAGACTCGCTTTTATAAGGCCAAAAAAAAAAAAAAAAAAAAAAAAAAGCCACATCCTTACTGGGAAAGAAAATACATCAAAATACATAAAAAATACATGGGTTCCCCCAAATATAGGAAGGAAGGTCTGACTTGGAATCCTAGTGTCTATCAACCCAGGAACCTGAACAAGTATCTCAAGCCAGGAAGCATGTTTCCTTCATCCACAATGGGAATATACTACAGTTAGATAAGTGTAACCCCAAAGCCGTGGTGACAAAGATTTGGGGCCCCAGACTATGGCTCCATTGGGAGGTGGTACAACCTTCAGGAGGTAAGGTCCAGTAAAAGAAAGTTAAGTCAGTGGGGCATGTCCTTGAAGGTGATATTGGCACCCTGGCCCCATCTCTTTGTTTCTGTTTGACATCCAGCCAAGCTTGCTAAATTTACCACACAATCCCCAGCATGATATTCTGCTTCAGCACAAACCCAAAGCAACAGGAACAACTGACCCCAGACGGAAACCTCTGAAGCTATGAACTAACATAAACCTTTTCTCTTTGTAAGTTGTTTGTCTCAGGCATTTTGTTAGAGTCACAGGATGGTAAACTAATTAATACAGGTTGCTGAAAAGCTTTCAGTAGAATGCAAGGACTGAAATACGATGGCACACACTGCACAGCACACGGTGCATATTCAATAAGACTATTTCTGGATTACATGAAGAATTCAACTGCCATTAGAGAAATGGAAATGTAGCACTTAAAACCAGCATTTCAACACATTTCTTTAGACTCTTGGGCAAGCTTTGGTTTATGTGTCATTCATGTGAATGAATGTGAATGAATTTGTGTCTCTACTTGATAATACTATTTTCCTATACCTCAGTATACACAGGAAGTTCCTTTTTGCAATTAGTTAAATTACATGAAGACTGGAACTTCATTGCCTACTACACTGAGAGTTGATGTCTTCCAGAGCTCAGCGAGTCATAGGCATGAATGAACACAGGCAATCCCAGCCAGCCACTGCCCAGGGCTTTTTATTTAGCTCAGCATTCTCAGCTGCCAGGGCCAAGACTGAGCCTTTAGAAACATCCTAGGCATCCCGAGAGAGTTTACAGTCTAGCAGCATAGCCACAGCCTGGCAGAAGTTATGCATACTACACTCTGCCTTAAGAGAAGTAGAAACAAGTCCAGCTTATGTTAAATAGCTCCACAAGTATGGCATGGTAATAAATAATCATTTCCACCTACACTCTGGGATTCTGAGGCAGTATTTGCTGGTCTTTTTTGAATCAGAGATTCATATATCCCAAACTCACTAAGTGGTCAAAGGTGACCTTGAACTTCTGATCTTCCTACCTCTACCCAATGTTCTGGGATCATAGGCATGTGCTATAATGCCTGATTTCATGAGGTACTGGGGATGGACTCTAGGCAAGCATTCTATCCAACTGAGCTATGCCTCCAGCCTCTACTTGCTCATCTGACTCAGATCTCAGAGCAGACAGGGCTCACAGCAAGAAACCCTGAAACTTAGAAACCCAACTCATCAGACATCAGAGGGGTTAGGACTAACATCCCAAGGTCTCAAATACCAAATTTCTTCTAAGGGAGCCCCATTACCCTGAGAGGAAAATGTGAATGTCTTCACTCACTAAGGTGAGTGACCCATTTATCTCCACATAAGCTCAGTCCTTACAGAGGATGACTTATCTCTCCTGTCTCTCCTCAATACTTCAGCCCAGTGAGCTGCTACTGAGCCATCTGTATTAGTACTTTTGCTACTGCTGTGAAAATAACACCCAGAGGATAGCAATTTAAGAAAGG
Organism: Uromys caudimaculatus; assembly: GCA_028551405.1. Lineage (NCBI taxonomy): Eukaryota > Metazoa > Chordata > Mammalia > Rodentia > Muridae > Uromys > Uromys caudimaculatus. Next base: position 77,895,119 of record CM052703.1, read on the forward strand.
GTGGTAGATTTAGCCCACAGAGGCAGATGAGGTCCTTCAGAGAAGGAGGTCATGGAGGCAGGAGCTTGGGAAGGCACTGCTTACCCTGTACTTCAAGTCAGGAAGCAGAAAGTGATGAAAGCTGTGTTCAGCCCCTTCCTCCCTTGGATGCACTCCAAACCTAGGACCTGGTGCTACCCCTAATTTTATGATGACATTTGAGGCAAGGAAAGCATAAGTTGTTTACACTAAGTTTACACTAGATATAGACAAGAGAGGCCAGACAACACAAGCGAGAGAAGTTTGGGGACAGACCATCCTGTCAGAAGAAGTGCTTCTTTTCTCTGTGTAGTTTAGGATTCAGTCTGGAAAATTCATTCATAAACAGGAAGCTGAGGTGCCTGGGTGTATGTCTCCACGGACTCTAAGTCAAAGTTCTGCTGCTGTGGTTTTGAAGTCCAGAGTTTAGCACACATGCAGAAGGTGGAGTGCGCCTTTATCTCTTGGCTCAGCCAATAGGCACTCACTGGCTGCTTTTTTATCTCTTCCTGACTCCATCCTTCATCTTTTGTAACTAAAGTTAGGACTCAGAAATAATAGGAATTATCAGCACTGCTAATGACTGGCTATTTAGTTCTGCAAAGGGGCAGGAGAGGAAACACATCCCACAGAATTGAAATCATGTATTTGATAGGAGACTTGAATGCACAATACACACACACAGACACAGACACAGACACAGACACACACAGACACACACACACACACACACACACACACACACACACACACCTTTTACTAATTAATACAAACAACCCAATCTAAAGGGACAAAAGTTCTGCTCTGATATTTCCACAGAGTAGATGTAGTAACGGCCAACATGCTCAGAAAATCCTCAACAGCATTAGTCATTTAAAAATACAAATCAAACCACAATGAGATGCCATTTGACACCCACTACAATGACTGTAATCTAACAGATAATACTGAGTGAGAGCCATGTTCATATAGAAACACCTTCCCACATGGCTGGTGGGAATGTGACTGGCCTGTCTCAGCCACATTGGAAAGCACTCTGAGAGTTCTTCAGATGGGAACACTAAAGTTAGCACATGACCCAGCAATTCCACTCCTAAATAAATAACCAAGAGAAGTGAAATGCATGTTCACATGGAGTCTTGTGAATGAAGGAAGACTTACTGTAGCATTATTCCTAATGGTTACATGCCATAATGGTTAGCCTCTTGTCTACATGATAAAATCTAGAATCACCTGGGAGACGGGCCTGTGAGCATACATGTGTAGAACTGCCTCTATTAGGTTAACTGAGGTAAGACGATCTGCCCACAGTGGGTGGTACCATTCCCTGGGCTGGGATCCTGAACTATACAAAAAGGAGAAAGTGAGCTAGGCCCAAGCAGCCATTGATCTCTGCTCCCTGGCTGAATAATCAATGAGACAGGGTCCCTCAGGCTCCTGCAGTTATGATTTCTCCTTCATGATAGACTGTACCTGGAACTGTGAGCCAAAACAAACCCATTCTCTATAAGTTGTCTTGGTAGGGTTTTGGTTTTTTTATTTTTGTTTATATCACAGAAACAGAAAAAGACGCTTAAACACGGGTATTATCTCATCTGAGTCTCTCTAAAATGAGAGTAGGGATAATGTCCATTGTTCAGATGAGGAAATCAAAAGTCAGAGAGGCTGGGTAGCTTGTTTACAGTCACACAGCCAGTGACGATCAATCTGGGAACATTAAATCAAGTCTCTGGGATTTTGTTTGTTTTATAGCCGGGCTTATAGTTAAAAGCTGAACTATCAGGAAAGCTCATGTGTGGCTCAAGAATGCAGCTACAGCCACCTCTGGCCTCCACTCTGATGCTGTTCTTGAGGCTCCTGTAGTTCCTCATTACCAGGTGCTCTTCCTGATACATTTCTGAATGTCATGAAAGGGAATGAGGTAAATCCAATGCTTGCAGTAACAACCAGACAAACTGCATGGCCCCTGAGTGTCAACCAAAGCCTCCTCCTTAAATGGAACCACACAAAGCCCTGTCGAGCTTTCCTGTGGGGTAGGAGCAGGCAGAACTGAAGATCCTTGCTACCTTTGTTTTTTCATTTCTCATGATGAAACCTCACAGATCTGGTGAGTGGGCTGGGGTTAAAGCATAGGAAAAGGAACTGGTCTGTGCTTTGTAATGTCCAGCTTTCTTAGCTCTGTGCCTTTAAATGCATCCAAGCTCAAACTAATGAGAGTCGGATCTGAAAACTGGCAGACACTTTAGCTGTGTGGATTCTAAATTTAGATTGTAAGGGTGAATACCGTGAGTCAACAAACTCACAGAATGGGGGTGGGGCCGTTTGGCGGGTGGCGCTGTTGCTCTCTAAGGCCTACAGGCATAAAGGATCTTGTGCTTTATGCCCTTGGCAATGGAATCAGAGGCTGGATCCTGACAGATGCTGTAGAAGATACCTTCACTTTCCCTAAGCACTGTAACTCCATAGGTGACAGCCACACACTGCAGCAATATGACAGAGAGGAGGACTCTGGGGTCACCCCTTTGCATTGTGGCCTTGGGTATAGTTTTAGCCTCTCTGTGACTCAGTTTCCTTATCCATAAGTTGTGATTAACTGTGCCTACTTCAGAGGAGTGTGTGAAGATGAGGAGGATAAATTGCTATGAGTGGTGTGCTTGCTTCAGGACAAGCACACAGTGACTGGGACCCTCGTTACCACAACAGAGACTGTGGGTCATCAAGTGGGACCCTTGTTACCCCTATTGAGACAGTGGGTCATCAAGTGGGACCCCACTTATAGAGACTATGGGTCATCAAGTGGGACCCTTGTTATCCCTATAGAGACTTTGAGTCATCAAATAGGACCCTTGTTTCCACAACCGAAACTGGGTCATCAAAGGAGAGATCAATACCTGGAATTGCACTGTAGAAAACTAAAGCAAGAATGAACACCTTGCTGGGGGTCCATGGGTCCAAACATTGTGTGTGTGCGCGTGTGCATGCGCGTGTGCATGTGGGTGTGCGTGTGCGTGTGCGTGTGTGTGTGTGTGTATGTGTGCTCGGTATATACAGGTAGGAAGGAGAAGAGAGGGAAAGGAGGAGGAAGGGGAGAAGGGGGAGAAATGGAGAAGGGAAGAGAAGGAAGGACCTGAAACCAGCTCATCCTTGCTGTCAGGGACACTCCTGTCTAGTGTGGCCCTATAAACAACACACAAAACAAACAACTAAAATGGGTTGAATGTGTCGTGTGCTGTGTGAGTTCTATCTCAGGAAAACTCTGCAGCAAAGCAGAAAGGACCCCGGGGGTCAGCAGAGAAAACCCACCAGTGGCCGAGTTAAACCCATCAGTGGCCCATCACACAGCGAGAGCGGTTTACAAAGGAACAAGTACACTTCCACCTAAAACCTAGCAGATGGTCCGTACAAAGCTGGGGAACAGGGCCTGGCCATCCAGACCTTCTTCCCACACCCTGCACTGTGGCTGAGGTCAAGTGCAGCCACATATTTCTTTATGTCCTACACTATGAAGAAGAGACAGTTCCAACTCCAAAAGACATGTTGTAAGACAAGCTGTGGGGGTGCTTTTTGAACCACGCTGTAGAATGTAACCTTAATTTTTTCAAAACCTAATTTTAATTCTTAAATACTTTAGCCTCCCTTTTAGCCCACTACCCACCAGAAGTAGTAGGAAAGAAAGGATATGGGGGAAGTGGACCTGTTTATAAGGTTCTTTGGAGCAACTCCCCTCTATGTTGTCTGGAAATTGGCAGCTCAGTTCACAGGTCAGCAGCAGCAGCTCTATCCATTCGAAAACACTTCCCAGATACATCAGCAATCCAGTTTGGTAGAGTCACATTAGCAACAGCAGTGACAAGACCTAGCAGAGACAGCCAGGCCTCAGCCTCAGCATGAGTCAGCAGGAAGGACCAGGAGGAGCACCAGGGGAAGTTGTCCGCTGTGCCTCTCTCAGTGTAGCCAAGATCAGCGAAGACTTGAGACCCACAAGCATTGCACAGCTAACTCTATATGCAAGTCTAGCTCAGCCTCCATCACTCTCCACTGAGTCCCATTTATACCCTCCAAACATCACATGTCCTCCATGGGTCCTGCCTCAGCACGTGCACCTGTCTCAGCTCTTATCACTCTGCCAATCAGTCCAAGTCCGAAAGAAACTGCAGCACACCACCAGAAGTTTTTTGGTGTGTTTCTCTTTATGGAGTCCCAACAAATGCAGCTCAAGTATGCAATGTAAGGCAGGCCAATACATGTGTTGTTAGCGAAGAATCCTTCATCACGTGTCCTTTCACGTGCTTGCTTTAGCAGGACACCCTTTCTCCTGTGCCTGCTTCAGTGAAACATTCCTTCACAAGTCTCTCTTAGTCTTTCACCTGTGTCCACTTCAGCTAAACATTCCTTGATGTATCTGCCCCAGCAAAACACCATCAACTGACTTTCCAAAGAACCCTTAGGTTTCCACTTCAGTAGAACAAATGTTAGGGGGCAAGATAAACAGATGGATGCATGAGTCAGGGTAGTCTGGGGGGGCTTTCCAAGTAGGGACAGAAAACAGGGACTGGTGGTGGTGAGGAAGCAGATGCATGCATGGCTGTGCATGGCCAGGCATGGCAGGAGCTATTCCCGAGTCGTCCTGCCGGCCGCAGAGGCCTCGGGACTGGCCCCTCATTTCTACTTTGCTGCAGCAGTTTTACTGAAACGAATTCATATGCCATACGACTCATACACCTAAAGCAGCCAACTCAATGGCTTTAGCCAATTCACAGAACCGTACAATCATGCACACAATTAATATTCCAACATTCTGTTCCTTGGAGACAAACCTTGGCCAAGCAGAGTGCCGCATGCCTGTAATCCCTGAACTTGGAAGGCCAAACCAAGAGAAATGAGAGTTTAAGGCCAGTCTGGGCTACATATCAAACCCTGTCAGAGAAAGGGGGAAAAAAGGGAGGGAGGAGGAGGGAAAGGAAAAGACAAACAGAAAAGAACCCCCAGGTGTGCTGGTGCATGACCAAGGTTCCAATACTCCGGGGGTGGGCGGCTAGGAAGACCTTTAGCTACATGGCGAGCTCCAGGACAGCTTGGGCTAGGAGAGCCCTTATCTAATAGCAGCAAGATAAGGAAGGGACACCCCCAGTCCTCCTGCCCCTCGTAACCCTAAGGCCATTGGCCTTCCACAGTCTGCCTGCTCCAGCATTCCACATCCACACCGTATGCAATGGGGGCCTTCTGTGCCCAGCTCTTGTGGGTGGAATGTTTCTGAGGTTGTTCTGCTTTGACTTCTTCTCGGGATGCTGCTGTCACTTCTGCACTGATTCTGACAGGTGTATTCTGAAAGAGCATCAAGTCCATCCCCTCCCTCAAGCCCTCCTGTCCTTGGTCTGATGGGAAGAAAAGCTGTGAGTCTCCTTGAGAGACCTGCCTCTCTAGAAAGTTCTCCATCTTCAGCTCAGCTACTTTCATAACTGACCCAGGGCAAATGATTTAACCTCCAATACACAGTTTCCTGCCCTGTAAAGCTTGGAAACAATATGTGTAAAGTGCCCGGTGCATAGTAGGCCCTTGAAAAATTCAAGCTTTTCCTTGGTGGTTGCAGCACATGCCTTTAATCTCAGTACTGGGAAGGCAGAAGCAGGTGGATCTCTGTGAGTTCAAGGTCAGCCTGGTCTACAGAGCTAGTTCCAGGACAGCCAGGGCTACACACACACACACACACACACACAAACACCAACTGTTTCAAAAAACAAATAAGAAAAAGAAAGGAAAGGGGAAAAAAGAAAAAAAGAAAAGAAGAGAAAAGAAAACATTTATGAGACCAGGGGCCTTCGCAGACATCCAGTGTGTAAGAGCTAAGGGTTTTGGTGTGCCATCCTGTGGACTGTGTGTGTGATTTCTCCCTTCTCTTCCATTAGCACGAGCTTTCTTTTAGGAGGAGTATGGTCCGGGTGTGACAAACCCACATTGCAAAATGCATGCTTCCCACCTTCCCAAGTAAGTGATGAGCTCTTCAGAACTCTCTTTTGGCAAACTATTTCTTCCTGCAAACTCTGTCCCTGTGAGGCAAACAGAGCCCGGAGCTAAGCAGGGGCTCTAGTACTGAGCCACACTACCAGCTTCCCTAACTCTCTTAAGTAGGCCAGGACTCAACCCATGCTCCCTCCTTTGCTCCTTAACCTCTAAGCCTCCAAAGTTTCTCTCTGTCCCTCAGCTACCGTAGTCTCCCCAACTTCAGCATCTGATGCCTTTCAACTCTGAGACAGAAGTCACACACTCAAGAGCAACATTCTGTAAGCTTTAGAGTGTGGCCGTGGACGTATGCACTCGGAAGCCAGCATGCAGGGCATCCTCTAGTTAGTTCCTATGAACACTTCCTGCCTCATCCAAGGGCCTGCTAGCTGGTACACTGCAGAGTTGGACCTGGAGCTCAGATCATCTACATTTTTAATCTATGACATGGCATCGGTGAGAAAGGCCTCACAGAGGAAGGTCTCAGATCCACAACTATTACTGGGATTCCGTAGCTAATCCATAGTATTCGGGCTTTGCTGATGTGGCGCAACACATTCTCCACTAAGAATAAACCCACATCATCACATTCTCTGGCTACTAGCCAGATGCAGCCTTACAAATTGTCCCCAGGAGGTTCTCATTTGTAGCACTGAGAACCACAGCTGTAGGTAAATTACCTAGGATAGAAACTGTATTTTGGGAGGGTGGAGGCAGAAGGCTCTGGAGTTCAAGGTCACCCTCAGCTACACAGCGAATTTGAGGCCAGTCTAGGTTACATAAGATCCTGTTTTTAAAAACACATACAAAACCAAAAACAAAAAACAAAGCAAAACACAAAATATCAACAATAAAAGCAAACACAATGTTTAGCTGACCTAAACATAGATGCCAGTTATCTACCAACCTCTCTATGCCAGCCGTCTGTCCAACACCATACATGCTATCACTATTGTATTTGATCATCACAAGAGACTTCTGTGACCAGTCCTAATTGCCTCCATGCCACACAGGGTAAACTGAGTCTCAGGTATAAGAGTCATTTGCTTGTGTCTCTGCTGACAGTATGAGGCAGAACTCTGGTTCTGGGAGAAGCCAATGTGTTCATTAATAATAACCTACCTTTTCCAGACGTTGGAGTCGTGGTTTAACAATATAACAGTCCCCTTTTGTTGACCACTTAATATAAGCTACACATTGTTCTGGATTAATGACCATACAGCCTCTCTGGGGTGAGAGGGGTTCTTAGTATTATCATTGCCTTTTCTTTGCTACAGAAATGGAGTCACAGGGAGGTTAAGACAATTGCTCCAGGTCACCAGCTGGGAGACAGAAGACCTAGTCCATCTGGTTATATTAATTACTGTTCCCATGTCTGTCACAAGACACTTGACAAAAGCAACTTAAGGAGGGAAGGTTTCTTTCGGCTCACAGCTTCAGTCCGGCACGGTGGGGAAGTCATGTTGGCGGAAGCCTGAAACACCTGAGGCAGAGAGAATTAATGCTGGTGCTCAAGTCCTGCTGTCCCTTTTATTCACTCCAAGACTCAGCCCATGCGATGGTGCCACCCCCAGGTAAGGATGGGTCTCCTCCAAAACTCCCTCTCAGAATGCCCAGAGTTTGTTTGCATGGTGATTCTAAACCCCATCAAATTACCCCTCTGTATCAACCATCACAGGCCTTCCCCAGGTTTGTAGAGCTTACAAGAGACTTCCGCATTCCATTCCTGAGTATAGAACAGAATGCTTAACAAGGCAGGGGCGGGGTGAAGCCTCAAATGAGGTTCATTTGCATGAACAAATTTAGGATACTAAACTTTAAGGCCAAACCATTAAAAAGAGAAATCATCTCTGACTGAACTTTGATACCAACAGAACAGCGTGGGCTTGCAAGCATTACAAGAGAAGGCATGTCCCAGGCAGGCAGATATCTGAAAAATTTAAAGGAAAAGAATATATGTGTGAAAGGTGATGTCATCCTAACATCCCCACACACTGGTGAGTCTTAAAAATAAAACGGATGGAAGGAAGACATGACATCATTAGATGTCTCTTAATCAAATTCTTATTTCTTTTGTGGATTAAAGTGAAGAACGTCTTAACATTTGAGAAGATGAGAGAGGATAAAATATATAAGACTAAATTGAAATGACAGCTTTTAGATTTACAGATATATTTCTTAATAAAGAGCTATAGCGTTGTGAAAACAATGACCTCATTTAGAATTACAACTGAGGCATGATCATTCTTATTTTACAAGTAGGAGAAATGAACCACAAACATGACGTCACCCACCCAAAGTCCCACAGTGGACTGATGGCACTGACTACAAATCTGTGCAACTCTGTGAATGATAATTCACAAGTTGTTCCTCTGTGTGTGAGTGTGTGTGAGTGTGTGTGTGTGTGAGTATGTGTGTGTGTGTGTGTGTGTGTGTGAGTGTGTGTGATGTGTGTGTGTGTGAGATGTGTGTGTGTGTGTGTGTGTGAGATGTGTGTGTGTGTGTGTGTGTGTGCCTACCTGTGGTGGGGATTAGTCCAGAGACTTTGACAAGCTATGCAAGTGCTTTACTATTGGGCCATATCTTCAGCCCAAGAACATTTCTGAAACCGTAGGGAAATCTTATCTGCAGGACTTGTCATACCATGAAAAGAAACGTCCTGGCTCCCATGCCTTGCCCCAGGCCACTGCTGCCCTTTTCCTCGGAGGAAGAGCAGCTCTGAAGCGGTTAGTATTGTAGTTTCTGAAGGGACAGTGCTCACTGGATGCCACGCAGTCCTTTTTATCAGTGAGATCAAATCTCAGCTTCCAGGAGGTGTAGTTCCAAGAAATGCGTTTAATCGTGAGGACACAATAGCCCTGTGTCCTTTCTTGCTGTGGCTTCTAGGAAGCTCAGAGCCAGGTTCCTATTTACTGTGGGAACATAGGGAAATCGTGAGCAACATTGCATAACATAGGATGGAAGGGCTTTGTTTCTTTTGGACTGGAAGCTATGTGACAGCTTGTACTTCTTCCTCTTGTCTCTAAGAAACCTCCCTGCTGAAGAGGAGAGCACACCCCTTCTGTTACACAGTGGCTAGCCTCTGGGGATCTGAAGTGAAGCACCTGACTACAGTTCACCATTGCCCACTGAAACTTGACAGAAAGCACGTTTTAAGTGTCCTCACCACACATGTAAATGGCAGCTACAGATGACACTGATGTGTTAGGTCTGTTGACTGTGGCAAACATCACACAGCATTTCTTTTTTTCCTTTTCTGACAGGGTCTCTCTACCTAGTCTTTGCTGTCCTGGAACTATCTATGGACAAACTAGGCTAGCCTTGAACTTACAGAGATCCACCTGCCTCTGTCTCCCAAGTGCTGGGATTAAAGGCACGCACCAGGTCTAAACTCAGCATTCAACATGTCTTTATATTAATCAAAGCACCAGGTGGGAACTTTGAGTATATACCAATACATGTAATTTTCATCAGCTAGATATTTTAAATATATCTTCATCTACAGGTATAATTTTTAGTATTTTGCCAAATAAATTCAGTGGCTTTTATTTCCACTACCGTATTTTTTTCTTAAATCAATTGTCACCTGTGCCTAAAGTTGCTGTGCATTTTTGCGATGACTACAAGTCACTAGAGTATGGAATGAACACTTAGAAACAAGACGTAAAACACTTCCTTTGACAGATTGTACACCCACACCTTTGCTTCTGAATATAAGGTGATAAAGTCACTTAAAGCTTATTTGTTCATATAAAAATGCATATATCTTATAAGACAGTTACCTCTGTGTGTGTGTGTGTCTGTGTGTGTGTGTGTGTGTCACACACACACATACAACAGATTCTGGTCTTATGGGAGTAATTGCTATGATTTCTGCTTTGGTTTTTGTCTGCCCCCTCTTAGATTTCCAAATAAAATGTGGCCACAGCAGCCTCTAAGGCAAGGTCAGTATCTTTAAGAACAAATATCTGTATTAATGGACCCCAAACTGTTCTTTCTTTCCGTTTTCTTTAGATTAGCCTTTTTCAACCTGTGTGTCTCAACCCCTTTGGGGTCACATATCAGACATCCTGCATATAAGATATTTATATTATGATTCTTAACAGTAGCAAAATTATGGTTATGAAGTAGCAACGAAATAATTTTATGGTTGGGCGTTCACCTCCAACATGAGGAACTGTGTCACAGCATTAGGAAGGCTCAGAACCACTGTTTTATATAAAACTTCTTGGGGACTGGGGAGATAGCTTGGTTGGAAAAGTGCTTGCTAAGCAAGCATGAAGATCTGAGTTTGGTCCCCTAGGACCCACATTTTAAAAGCCAGGGATGTAACTCAGCAATGAGAGACAGAGACAGAGAGACCGGCAGATGCCTGAGGTTCCCTGAGTCTCCCTGGCTAGGCAGTTCAGCCTGCTGGGCCAGTTTGGTCAAATGAGAGACCCCCATCTCAGCTCAAACCAGACCCACAGGCAATGTAAGACAGACAGCAGCTGATGACAGGGGCGTCTGTCCTATGGCCTTCATCCACATGCACACACTCATGCATCTGTAAACACACAACTAAACTGGCGTGCGCATGCGCGCACACACACACACACACCATTTTTAAAGCTGAGTGTGTTCAGAAGCAGCTGCCTGTCATCCTCATTATTTTGAGCATGCATAGAGGTGTCTGTACCTTTAATCTTAAACTTTTGAACTCATGTGCTCAAGCTAAGGATGCCCTAAATCTCCTCACCTTCGTCCCTCCCTGAACTATGCCTAACAGAGATGCTCAGGAATGCATTGCCCCTAAGGTGCTTTTCCATAGGCAGCCGCATAGGGTTTCTGAATAAAAGTCCCGCGCTTCAGTCATTCAAAGACAGCGCTATTCTGTAAGTGACTCCCGTGCCCTCTAACCTGCTGCAGGGAATAAATCTTCTTCTACCCTTTGATTTCTCGGCTGTGCTTATTTTGACCTTGTGCTCATCACAATGTGAGCCCATTGGGTTTGGTGAGGGGTATTCACATACAGAGAATACATGAAACCGATCATTGATGAAACACAACTGAAAACATGCTATTATTCGGGATGAGATTTTTGACTGAACCTCAAGGTATCTTTGGACTGCTTTGGCTGAAATTCTGAAGACACACATTTAAAAATAATCTGTGCACCTGTCCTGCTGGCGAATGAGTGGAAAACTTCATGCGTTTCTGTCTGAGGAGAGAATGTTCGGGACAGTAGCCTCGACTCTGTAACCTGAGACCCAACTGCAGGTGACCATAACAGCTGGCATTCCTCCCTGAGACTTGCTGTCTGCAAGAGGCTGCTCCAAGAACACACAGTGTAAATACCAGAACATTGTATGATCAGATGAGAACACCTTGGAGTAATATTTGCTAGGGGGATTTCTACACAGATGGAAACTTTTAAAGAAGCTCAAAACTTTTGTCACCTGCCACAACTCTGCCTTTTGTTTGTTTGTTTTGCAAATCTAAAGGACAACTTACTTGTGCTTAACAAAAGATGCCACACAGGAGGTCTTTGAGGCATGACAACAGTGTCACTTTGGCTAGGGAAACCTAGTTTTCTGACCTTCCATAAAATAATTTTCTTTTTTTTTTTTTTTATTTTTTTTTTATTTTTGATACTTTATATACATTTCCAATGTTTCCCCTTTTCTGAGTCTCCTCTTTGTATACCCCCCATCCCCTCCCCAACCCGCCTCTAGGAGGGAATTCCACCTCCCACCCCCACC
>CM052703.1:77907377-77943924 GCA_028551405.1 Uromys caudimaculatus
TCAGTGCCCTTTACAAATCTGGCTTCTCCACTATTCCTTCCAGTGCCATGGTGTAATTTCTAGTACACTGACACTTGGCCATCTCATCTTGTCATTTCTCAGCTGCTCTTCTCCTCCTAGCCCTCAGCTTCATTCCCTCTCTCTCCAGGACCTGACCCGCACTAACTGCTCCTCCAGCTGTGTCTGTCTGGTGGTTAGCACATATCAGAGATGTGATCCACAGATCAGCAACCGGTGAAGTCAGCACACAACAGAGGGTGCACCCAGGAAGCTGGGCTTTAATAGACTCCCTGTTACTGCTGATGTGCACTGAAACTTGGGGGGCACTGCCTGTTTGTTCTGGGGTTCGTATCTGTGCATTTTTCTTTTAAATACTTTTTCTCACTTGTATGTGCAGTGCCAGGGTTGGACCTATGGCCTCACGCAGGCCGGGCAAGCATCCCGCTACGGAGCCACCCTTGCCCATTCATGAGAGTACTATCCTCTACGATCAGCACACTTAGGTCTTTTTGAAATCTGAATTTCCCCTTTTTTTTCATACTGTCTTGTTCTTCCAGCGTGGTCTATATTTTGTTCTAGTAAATCTATATAATCATTGTAAACATACTTACTTCACAAACTCAAATTGCTATGCTTGAGGGCCTGAATGCTCTACTTGGGGCTGGTTGCTGACTCCCCTCTTCTTCGGAGGTTCATTTTTAAAATTAGGAGTTTATAACTTTTGATGGTCTTAGTTCCAGCTCCAAGCTGTCCACATCTGAGGTCATGTCTATAACTAGCAAACTTTTTTTTTTTTTTAAAAGCTGGGCAGTGGTGGCGCAGGCCTTTATTGTTTGTTTGTTTGTTTGTTTGTTTGTTTATTATATGTAAGTACACTGTAGCTGTCTTCAGACACCCCAGAAGAGGGTATCAGATCTCATTCTGAATGGTTGTGAGCCACCATGTGGTTGCTGGGATTTGAACTCATGGCCTTCGGAAGAGCAGTCGGTGTTCTTCACTGCTGAGCCATCTCTCCAGCCCACTAGCAAACTTTTTTGATTGGAATGAATTAGATAGTAAATATTGAGGCCATGAAGTCTCTTTCAAGCCAATTCCATACTGTCATAGAACATAAAAGCAGCTGCAGACATATGCTAAATAGGTGTGGCTATGTTCCAGTATTTGCAACACAGAGAGAGAGAGAGAGAGAGAGAGAGAGACAGAGACAGAGACAGAGAGACAGAGAGACAGAGAGACAGAGAGACAGAGACAGAGAGACAGAGAGACAGAGAGAGACAGAGAGACATACACACATTTAAAAAAAGAACTTCGTTTGTAGCCAGGTTGAATGGGATAGGCCTATAATCCCAACTACTACAGAAACTAAAGCAGAGAGACACAAGTTCAAGGCCAGTGTGGACAACTTAGTGAGACTTTGACTCAAAATAAGAAGGTAAAGGGAGCACTGGAGCAGTGGGTGGGGGTGACTTGTTTCCCCATGTATGTGGCCGTAGGTCCAATCTCGAACACTACAAAAATTGTTTAATAAAGAATAAAACACAAGGAATGGACAGTGGCTGGATATTGTCCTTCGGGTATGGTTTGCCAGCCTCTGCCTTGACCTCTGTGTGGGCATTACAGCTCCAGCCCTCAGCTTCTTCTGCTGCCCCTTCTAGCTCTCTCACACTATTAATTTGACACTGTGCCCTTGGTGAGTCATGTGAATTCTTGTCTAAAAAAACCCACTGTCACTCAAATTTTAAGCTCAACAAATGACACTGATGTCACCTGGATTTTGTTGAAATAGACCCCACCTGGGAGTTCTAATGCATGCCAGTGAGGCAGAACAAGACCTGCAGGATTCCAAGTGATTCCAATGAGCTGAAGTCTGGGCCACCCTGCTTCCCTGAAAGAGAACGCTAGGAGTAAGCTTAAAGTTACAAGCCCCGCCGAGGACATCTGTACCGCTCGGCTGTTTCCGTTCCTACACAAATACCATGCTGATTACTGCAAATCCTTCCAGCGTGAGTCAGGGGAGCACTCGGGCTGTTAGCCCATGTCAGGAACGCAGGACCCGGGGACTCACAAGCATCACAAGCACCAGCGGCCTTTCCTGAGGTAGTCTTTGCAATGCCCGGATCTGAGAAGGCCTTCTCCCAGGAAGCCACACCTATTTTTGTACTGAAATCCCCTGGGGGGGGGGGGCAGGTCACAGCACATACATGAAAGAAATGGAATTTCCCCCACATTTCAGTGATGACAGTTCAGACGGAGTTCATCCAGCTTCTCTTGATAACTGAGTGAGCAGATAATTAGGAAGGAATCTGATTGCAAAGGCATTTAAGGTATTTGATGAACCTCTCAGTGAGTTACAGGGTAAATTACACCACAGTGTGCTGTGCCAAGGACCCTGTCACACACCACGCTCTGAACCCTTCCCTCGTGTCTGCACTTAGCTGACAGTTGTGAAGGGTTTCTAACTCGGGACCTGTGAGCATTGTGGTAGGAGCTATATGCACACGATTAATTCTCAGAAGAAATCTACGAGGTGGGCAGTATTTCCACCTTTTCAAAGAGGAAACTGAACTTCAGTCAGGCAAATAATGTCCTGACATCAGTATGTATTATAGCCCAGAATTTGAACCCAAGCTACCATGAAAACCTGCTCCAGTGTTGCCCTTCTATTCCTGACTGAAGCAGCAGCTTTAGGGTTGTTCTAATGTACAGTAGGTTTGAAAGCCAGTGATTCCTGTCAGGGTTCTCAAAGAGTGTCCCCCAGGCTGCCAGCATTCCTAGTGCCCAAGAACCTGTTTGAAATGCAATTTCTGTTTGAAATGCAGCCCTCTGGGGGAGGGGTCCTGAAGCAGGTTAAAGATGGAGAACCAGGGTGTGGTGATGTGGGTGTATATAACACAAGCACTCAGGAAGCTGAGGCAAGAGAATTGTGGGTTTGAGGACAGCCTGGGCTGTCTCAAAATAGATAGATAGATAGATAGATAGATAGATAGATAGATAGATAGATAGATAGATAGATAGATAGATAGATAACCAAGAGCTAGGGATACAGTCTGGGGGAGAGCACTTGCCCAAGATGCGTGAGGCTCTGGGGTTCATCCCTAGAAGGGGGCAGGGAGCCACCACACTGTGCCCTTGCTGAGTCACGTGGACTCTTGTCTAGAAAAACCCACTGTCATTCAAATCTTAACTGATGGGTGAGGAGCTGGAGGTGCAGCTCAGCTGGTAGGATGCCTGATGAGCACAAATAAAGTGCTACGTTCCTGGGGTTGACCCCCACCTCCATATAAGCCAGGAGTGGTGGTGCCATATTGTAATCCAATACTCAGAAGGTAGAGACAGGAAGGTCAAGAAGTCTAAACCCATCTTTGTCTACATGGCAAGTTAAGAGGCTATCCTTGGCTACAGGAACCCCACCCCTAAATCTCTCTCTCTCTCTCTCTCTCTCTCTCTCTCTCTCTCTCTCTCTCTCTCTCTCTCACACACACACACACACACACACACACACACACACACACACACACACACACACGGGAGTCTATCTCCTGTCAGTGAATCTAGGCCAACCTCATGACATGCTCTGACCAACAGAAAGTAACAGAAGTACTGCTATGAAAACTCCATAATCTAGGCCTGAAGAAAGCTGGAAGCTTCTGGATTTGCCTCCTCATGTTATTTCTACATTTAAGGAGGCTCTTCTGACCCACCACGCCATGTTGAAAAGCCACATGGAAAGGAAATGCCAACCACCAGTGCTGCCTGCCAGACATGTGAAAAAGAGGAGCTCCCCCCACCCCCGTACCTAGTCACCTGCTAATCTGGGCGCACAGAGAACCAGCAGAGTAGCTACCCAGCTCACACACAGAATCCTGAAAAATAGCCAAGCACTACCGGTTTATTCTTAATTACCAGAATTTTTGTTGTTGCTCTATTACGATGTGTGCATATGCATGAGCTGCAGTGTACTGCAGAGGTCAGAGGGCAACTCTGTGCAGCTGACTCTCTCCTTGACCTTTTGGGAGGATGTTCTTACCCACTGAGCCATTTCCCTAGGCCAAGTGTACAGATTTAAACCACCAAGTATTCTCATGGGTTGCTATCCACCCCAAGAGACTCAACCATGACAGTGAAACCAACCCGTGACCTTTTCCCTTTAAAGGGAAGTGCTCCAGAGAAGTGGAGAAGGGCAGCTACTAGGATGCTAAGCAGCATGCCAGGCACCTCACCTTCTGGTCTCCCCTCGCCAAGCTTCCCAGGACAGACCTAGCACAGCCCCTGCCAGTTAATGTTCTGCTGTCACCAACAGGGGTATTCAACCTTTTGACATCAGAAAGTGACACTGAGGTTGATAAATGCAATGGACCTGCATTCACAGCTATCTGGATACACGCAACCTCAGGCTGTAAGCTAGGCATGCCTGAAGCTGAAAGCTTTATTGTTAGCTTGCTGTTTGTTTTGAGACAGATTCTTACTGCGTAGTAGCCCAGGTTAGAGTCTATCTCCTGATACTCCTGCCTCAGACTCCCAAGTATTGAAATTAAGGCTTTGCACTGCCACAAACAGCTAAAGAGTACAAATAATTTTGAGACATATTCTCATGTAGCCTAGGCTAGCCTTGAACTCACTATGTAGCCAAGAGTGGCCTTAACCTTCTGAACCTCCAGCCTCCACCTCACAAATGTTGGAATTACAGATCTGTAACCTCACGTTCTTGTTTTATGTGGTTCTAGATATTGAAGCTGGGGCATCATGCACGGTAAGCAAGCACTCTACCACCTGGGCTACAACCCACGCCCTTGAAGACATCCTTGATAACATTAGACAAGGGGCGTTTTCATGTTTCACTCTGCCCTGTAGGTGATCTGGTCAGTCCTGGTCTTAGGTGCTTTCCTTGTTTATTCTCCTCTTCAAACCTAGGAACTCAGAATGAATTGAGGAAGTTCAATGCCAATCAAGGCCACACAGCAAAGGAGGAAGAATGGCATTAGGCTTATGCCAACCCACTGCAATGATGACAACACCAACCTGCATACATTTGCATACATTTGCATGCAAATCCTAGGTTATCTGGGGTTCATCTCATACTGGAGTGTGTTCTACTAGGCAAACAAGACAGAAAGAAGTTGCTTACAGCCTAGCAAGATGACAAGCTTTGGGGTACTTATACCGAAAATGTACTTGTAGTTTTATTTAAATAACTGGAGGAACTGGTGAGGGAAGGGGGAGGGGAACCTAGCCTGAGACCTGATCCCAGAGCAGCCCAAGGCCCCTATTTATAGTACTGTGGCCTATTTCAGCCTGCTGAGTGGCCAGACATCGCCCCAAGAAGAAGGCCTGAATGGGGACCACGGCAACTGGGTGCCTTCTTTCTGGGGCACCAGAGTCCTGCCGGGCAGAAGTTTCTATCCTGAGCAAAAGAATGTTTTGAAAAATAACAGTTTTTTTCAGGCAAGAAAAAAAAAATCCAACAAAAAACCAAAAGAACAGAAACCAAGTACTTAAGGAATACCACCAAGAAACAACTGGGACTATATTCTTATAGGAGTAAATGCATATCACAGCTTTCAAGGAAGCTACATCCTCACGGCTAACAGGATAAAGGTGGGGTGAGAGGTGGGGATGGCAGTGGGGGGAAATAGGACAACTGTTGGTCCTATTTTTCAGGAATGGAAAGGAAACTGAATAATTGAAATAGTGACAAGGCTGGCAAACCAAGAAGCAAACCTCTTTACCCAAGCTGTTCCTTAAGAAGCAGATTTTTTTGTGCTGAGAATCATAATGTTGTCCTCTAATCCCAGTATTTGGGAGGCATAGAAACAAGGCCTACAAATTCAAGGCTAGCTGGGACCATATACTGAGCATAGTCTCAAAAAATAAAACTCAATAGCTTATGGGAGGGGCTCCCTAAAGATATGTACGCAGTCAGTGGTTGCTGGGGAGGGAGAGACATTTTCTTCAGGGGTGTGGCCACTGGTAGGTAAGGTGTCTATGCTCCTGTAAGCAGCCCTTATGAAACTCACAGGATCACATGAGGGGCTTGGGGAGGGGAAAGTCGAAGGGGCAGAGGAGGGACAAGAAGAGAAATCAGGTGGGAAGGGTGGGAGGGGCAAGAGTGTGATGGGTCATGAGTGAGAGAAAAATACTTTATAGACACGGATTAAAATGTAATGATGACAGCCATTATATACATAACAATAATTATGTAGCAGAAAACCACAGAGGTCACTTTGGATTCAGGAGGTCTGGAGAGGTGCTTAACTCACACACACACACACACACACACACACACACACACACACACACCCCGCCTTCCAACCAGCTCCAGGTGAGACACCACTGGTCCTAGACTATAAGCTGATAGCAAGAACGCAACATCACCACATGGCTTCTCCTTTTCTCCCACAGAAATAATAGTGGGCACTATGAGGTGGTTGCTGCTGCTGTTGTTGCTGTTGTTGTTGTTATTATATGTTTTTAGAGACAGGGTTTCTCTGTGCAGCCCTGGCTGGCCTAGAACTCACTCTGTAGACCAGGCTGGCCTCAAATTCAAGAGGTCTGCTTGCCTCCAGAGTGCTGGGATTAAAGGCATGTGTCACTACAACCCAGCTTCAAGATTAGGTTATAAAAGATGGTAAGAACCAAAGTTTCATCCCTAGAACCCACACAGAAAGTGGGCACAGTGGCAGGCACTTATGCCCCCAGTGCTGGAGAGGCAGAGACAAGAGGTCCTCTGGGCTTGCAGCACAGCCAGTCTAGCTCATGTGGCTAGTTCCAGGTCAGTGAGAATTGTGTCAATGAAACATTGTAGGCTAATGGAGTTAGGGTGCTTTATTAAGTGATATTATTTTGACAATAGTTGATAAACTTTTTTTGGCCAGGAAGCTAGAGATAAAACCCAGGACATCAAGCATACTGAGCATGTGCACTGTTATTCAACTATACCCCAAACATCTCTACTGTATTTCATGTGTGTGTGTGCGCGCGTGTGTGTGTGCGTGTGTGTGTGTGTGCGCGCGTGTGTGTGTGTGCGTGTGTGTGTGCGTGTGTGTGCGCACGCGTGTGCGCGCGCGCGCGCGTGTGTGTGTGTGTGTGTGTGTGTGTGTGTGTGTGTGTGTGTGTGTGCGTGCATGTTCATGCACATGTATGTGCATCTGTAGGTGGAGTCCAGAGGACGACCTCCTGGGTTTGTTGTTTTGACTTTTGTTTTTTGCTTGCTTGCTTGCTTGCTTGCTTGCTTTTTGAGCCAGGGTCTCTCCCTCTCTTGGAACTCATTCAAACAGGATACAGAGGGTGACCATAGACCTTCTCCTCTTCCTGGGATTACAAGTGGCGTGTCACCACGCCCAGCCCTTGTGCCACGAGTTTTATGGATTGAACTCAGATTCTCATGCATCACAATAATGACTTTACTAACTAAGCTATTGCCCCAGCACCCTTCTCCCCTTTTAAAGACAAGCTGTATTGTGTCTTAGAATGTCCTGCAACTCCTAAATAGCAGAGGATGATCTTCAGAGTGCTAGAATCCATGGTATGGCCCCTAACTCTCAGTAACCCCCATGCCTCACTCTCCCAAGTACTGGGGTTACAAGTATACAGCACCACACGAGGGTCATTTCTTCACACTCTATTACCTATTTGTTTGTACTGATTGACAGCCTATTGCAAGAATGCAAGCAGGGATCTTGCCTTATTTCCCAAAGCAGTGTTTAAAGCAGAGCAGCCTGCCTACTAAGGACAGTTATTAATGAATGAACTGTCTAACTATAGAGTCCACTTGTTAAACTGTTATGCTATACCAGTTTCAATTAGCTGGAAAAATTAAATGTGGAGTAAATAACTTCAAAGCAATTATAATATAAAAAACAATGGTCTTAAATAGGTATTCTAGGCATCACAAAGCCAATTGGCCAGATAACTGTGACTCACACAAAGCTGTTTCCTGCCACGCCTGAGTCAGTTGCTATCTGCCCTCACCTGGGCCCCTGCATGAGAACGGAAGTGCTGTTTTTTGTGATATGGGTTCACCTAGCTGTGCTACTGTCCCCAGAGGAAAGAAGAGGGAGAGAAGCTGAAAAGCAACACAAAAGGAGGAAATGCACCAGGCCCTCCCTAAAGCAGCTGCGCCAGGGACACCTTCTCTAGAAGGGAAGGAAGTTCCAGAAAGCCCAAAAGCAGACCAGAAACAGAAAAGCCAGACAATCAAGAGAAGGCAGGAGGAGGGCTGGGATGTGGCTCAGCAGTCATAAAACCAGGGGTTCAATTCCCAGCACCAGTATAAACTAGGTGTGCAATTAAGGGGTAGAGGCAGGACCATCAAGAGTTCCAGGCCAGCCTGAGCTGTCAAGTTAAAATCCTGATTTAATCAACAAAAACCAGAGTTCAGAACAGATGTACTGACGTGGAAAGGTACCTCTCGAATGAAAGAAGAGACAGGCTGCAAATGTCTAGCCTGAGCACATACTCAGGAAAAGAAGTACAACTTTTAAATGTGTGGTGTGTGTGTGTGTGTGTGTGTGTGTGTGTGTGTGTGTGTGTGTGTGTGTGTGTGTGTGTGTATTGTGTATGTGTGGTGTGTGTGTGTGTGTGTGGTGTGTGTGTGTATATATGTGTGTGGTGTGTGTGTATGTGTGGTGTGTGTGTGTGTATGTGTGTGGTGTGGTGTGTGTGTGTGTGTGTGTGTGTGTGTGTGTGTGTGGTGTGTGTATGTGTGGTGTGTGTGTGGTGTGTGTGTGTGGTGTGTGTGTGTATGTTGGTGTGTGTGTGGGGGGGTACGGGCATGTGTTGTGTGGGTGTGTGAGTGTGTGTGCGTGTGGTGTGTGTTTGTGGTGTGTGCGTGTGTGCGTGTGTGTGTGTGTGTGTGTGTGTGTGTGTGTGTGTGTGTATGTGTGTTTGCATGCTAGGGAAGAAGGGTATGCACATGCCATAGCCCACAGGAGGAAGTAAGAGGACAGTATGGGGACTGGTTCTCCTTCCAGGCTTGCAGCACAAGTGCTTAACCACTGAACTCTCTTACTGGCCCAGGAAAGGAAATGTATCTTTTACTTACAAACAGCAGAATTATATATATGAAAGTTCACATAAGCAAAGATGGAGAAGCTACACTTAGGAGGGTGTTTATTGTCCAGGAACAGTGATGGTCACAGTGTGTGTGTGCATGCACATATGTAGGTGTGAAGACCAGCCAGAAGTCAGCATCAGGTATCTTCCTCCATCAGTGTCCACCCACCGCACTGAACCTGGAACTCAGCAGTCTGGTCAGGCTGGCCAAAGAGTTCCAGGAGTCTCTCTGGTCCACATCCCTAGCTTTGGGACTGCATGTATGCACGCATTTCTGTTCAGTGCCCACTTTCTTACATCAGTGCCAGGGATCTGAACTCAGGTCCTTGTGCTTGCCTGGCAGGTACTTTACCTACAGAGCCCTTCACTTGCTTGCCCAGACTCAAGGAGAGGCCATAAGTGAGACTCTGGAGCCTCCCTCCTTCTGCCAGGAGGGAGTCTTTCAATAGCTCCACACCCACCAATGACCACAAACAGGTATTCTTGATATTCTTGTTCTTATCACAGCATCTTCTGGGTCCTCATGGCGTTGAGAGCTTTCTATACCCTGCCCCCAGCTTTGTTCTTGAAAAGCCCCTCAGTGCAGGTTTGTCACATGGACAATGAATAAATGAAGCCACAAGCCACTGAAGGTGTGAGGCCTCCATCTAAGTGGGCTGTAGAAAGGCCACCCTTGGGACTGCTGCCTCTAACAGAAGCATCTTATATCTGCGCCTTCCTGTATCTCTCCACATTTTCCAGAATTTTCTTTCACTTGTTCAGTGAGACTTACATAGATAGCCTTAACTTGGAGATATGTTATAAAATGTTCAAAACATAAATTCAGCCACACATGACTGTAATCCTAGCACTCAGGAGGCCAACCAGGAAGACTCACACGTTTGAGGCCTGCTTGGGTTACAAAGTGAGATTCTGGCTTAAAAACCAAAAACAAGGGATGGCTCAGCAGGTAGTGACACCTGCCACCACGCCCAACAAGCCAAGTGTGTCACTGGGACCTACACGGTGGAAACAGAGTCAACTCCCACAAGTTGTCTTCTGATTGCCGCATGACTCCCATGACAACCATCGTGTATGCCCATACACACACAGATGTGCACAATCACAAAAGCATGAAAATAATACATTTTTAATTTAAAAAATAAAAACGGGCTAGGTGGTGGTGGTATGTGCCTTTAATCCCAGTACTTGGAAGGCAGAGGCAGGCAGCTCTCTGTGAGCTTGAGGCCAGCCTGGCCTACAGAGCTAGTTCTAGGACAGCCAGACTACACAAAGAGAAATCCTGTCTCAAAAACCTAATTGATTAGTTAACTAATTAATTAATTAAAATAAGACAAGGGCTGGGGCTGAAGCTCCATTAGCAGTGCTTCCTACCACATGGGAAAGCCCTGGGCTCCATCCTCAGCACTGGATAAAGTGGGTGTGGTAACACAGGAGGTAAAGGCCAGAAGATCCTAAATTCAGTCATTCTCAACTGTATAGAGACTTCAAGGCCAACTTGAGCTATAAGACCCAGACTCAAGATAAATAAATTAATAATTTAAAATCCATCCATACTGCTGTCCATAGTGCTGACATGTTAGCTTTACTGTCCAGACTACTTCTCTGTCCAACAGGTGATGTTCTCCCCACCCCTGCAATTCTAGGGACCAAACCCTGCTGCTAAGCAAGTGACAGTAGGATGGATACATCCCCAGGTCCTTAACAACAACAACGACTGAGACTAGAGTCAGGTGTGGTGGTCCACGCCGGAAATCCCAGAGCTCAAGAACAGGCAGGGCGGTGCCATGTTAGGGAAAATAGAACCAACAACCACAATAGCATAGCTAATGTTATCATGGCTATCTATAAAAACTCAAATATGTTATTTCAACAACTATGTATGCGATGACCTAAAGGAAGACATCTGTGGGTGAGTCTGGTGGTAGGGAAGGTGTGTGCTAGCCAGATGCACTGAAACCATGCCCAGTAGTCTGCAAAGTCAAATGAATTCACTGAGGAGAAATGCATCCTAGGAATTCAATTTCACCAGCAAGCTGGGGACAAAATTGCTCTTCAAGTCACAAAAAGCACAGCCAGCCACTGAAGCTTCAGAGAAGTGGCCACACACCAGCCAGAGGGGACCAGCTGTAACCCGATGCAAGCACCCATGCCTCCCTGTGTTTAGCATTCCTTCTGCACAGTCCCACTTTGGGCCACAGGATCTGTGCACCTGCTGAAAAATATCAGCTGTCAGAAGGAGATTCCATCTTCCCTGCAGGACTCTCAGATAAACCTGGGACTCATGTCTGGGGTCATCTCCAGAGCTCCTTCATTTCTCTCACTGCAAAGCTTGCAGAAGAGCTGGGGTCACACATGCCTTGGATAAAATGAAGTCCCCCCTCTCTCACACACATACACAGAGTAAATGCATACCACCCAAATGTTACCATGCCCTCTTCCCAAGTGTCATCTCTGGGAGATTAATGGGGGCAGCTGCTAAGGTCAAGGATCTTGATGCATGAGCAACTTCCCACAGAAGCTCGTGGTTTTATGTGCCTGCATAAATCAGAGGAGGGCTCACAAAATGGACCAAACTCATTTGTTATTCATTCTGGAAGATGATTTGAGGACTCAGTTACTCATGTATAAGATTCCAAACGTGCACAATGCCAATAGAGCACTAGGGCTGGGGTCCGTGGCGAGTGAGCCGATCTCGTTTGCCACTTTTGGTGTTCGAACACCACTGCACTGACTACATGCCCAGTATTTATTTCATATTTCTCCACCATTAAGCATTAGCTATACATACATCTTATTGAATCTAAGATCCTATATGGCTCCAGGAAGAAAATCCAGATTCTGGACTAAAGTATCACTTCTGGATCACACACAGATGGCCTTTCCCTCCCTCCATGGGCCACCAGCTATTGAGGAAAGGAAGGGTCATAAACCTAGAGTTCGTGGCTGCCAAAGCCAGTGAGGTTAAGGAAAGAATAGAGGAACAAACGGCCACTCAACCCCCAATTTCCAAACTTCTCAAAGCCTCAGAGGTCAGCAGTGTGTGGAGCTGAATGATAACCTCTGAGAGTTGGATAGTGCACAGCCTATACACAGCAAGGGCCCACTCTTCCTATATTCAACATCATGTCCTTAGGACTCCATTGTCCCCAGGCATGCTTCAGGCTTTCTCCCCATCTCTGCCTTCCTCCTTCCACTGAGCCACCAAACTTTGAGGCACAGTTGATATACACTGCTAGTGAGCACCTGGACATGTCTAGTGGTTAGGCTCTAGCCTCTCTAGGGTAATTTAGCAATAAAAGATCCTTAAGCTACAAACTCCATCCACCACCAGCAATTAACCTTACAGACAAATATCAGAAGAGTGTGTAGACACATGAGCAAGGATATTTTGCATAAAATCGCAACTTACAAAGCAGACAAAAAATAAAATGTTGAATTGCTTACAGTTCAGCAGATTACAATTCAAGTTATTCACAGAAATAAAAGATAGGTGCATATCACAGAATTATCAACTATTGTGGGTGGGATCTTTGTGTGCAGACAAAGAAAGTTATCTGCTGGTAAGAGGAGAGCATGGGCAGAGTATTTAAGCATACCTAACTCTTTAAAAACAAAAATTTCCCATAGGAATAAAAACATTCTAGGAGGCTAAATACCAACAAGTGACCTGCATCATTTAGTCTTTCCATAATTGGTATGTATCACTAACACTCACCACCAAGTCCGATGACTTCAGATCCATGCCCAGAACCCACAAGGTGAAAGGAACAAACTAACTCCTAAGCATTGTCCTCTGGCCATTACACAGATGCTATGGCACATATGTGCACACTCCGACACACACATTCATACTTGCAATAAATAAATAAATGTAAAAAATGCTTTTAAAACATAGACAGTGTGTCAGCAACACACAGCTTAGTTGGTAGAATGCCCTCCTAGCATTCAAGAAGCCTTAACTTTGGTCTCCAGCTCCACACAAAGTCAGGTATGCTGAGACATGCCTGCAATCCCAGCATCCACGAGTGAAGACAAGAGATTTGAGCCATTCACATCCTCAGCTACATAATGAGTTTGAGACCATCCTGGGCTAAATGAGACCCTGTTTCAGGAAAGAGAAAAGAATGAGAGAAAAGAATGCATGCGAGAGAGCAGTTTTAATAAGCTTTGCTGGCCCTCACCAGCACGGCCCTGGACAAACTAACAGCCATTCTGCAGGAGTAGAAGCCAGGCTTTCATTTTGTGCCACTGTCCTTCTTCACGTGCAAGTGGCAGCGTCTGAACATCTCTCTTAAACTGAGAATCGTGATGCTGGGACTTTAGGTTACAAGTGACAGAAACTGCCCCCTGAAGGATCTGGGTGTGGTTGAACTCAAAGGGCGTTAGATAGGCACGGGGGAGCTCAAGTGGGTGAGGTGCTTATTGCACAAGCAGGGGAAGATGAGTTCTTGGTGCCCATATAAAAAGCTCATCATGGTGACACACATACCTACAATCCCAGAGCTGGGGACACAGAGGCAAGAGAATCCCTGGAGCTTGCTGGGCAGTTAGTCTAGCCAATGGTGAGCTGCGGGTTCAGAGACAGACCCTGTCTCAAGGTGAAGAGCATTGGAGGAAGATAGCTAATCCTAACCTCTAGCCCCCCTGTGTACACACACACACACACACACACACACTCTTTCTCTCTCTCTCTCTCTCTCTCTCTCTCTCTCTCTCTCTCTCTCTCTCTCACACTCTCTCTCTCTCTCTCTCTCTCTCTCTCTCTCTCTCTCTCTCTCTCTCTCTCACACACACACACACACACACACACACACACACACACACACACACACCATGTGAATGAAACTTGGGGACACTGTACTGGGTGAAGTCAGTCTCTTCAGAACAGGAATTGCATAAGCCCTCTTATGCAGGAGTGTATTACTTTCTCATCACTGGGACAAACACCTGACAACAGCAACACAAGACTGTCTTAGTCGGGTTCCTTCTGCAGTGATGAAGCACCATGACCAAAGCAACCCAGGGAGGAAAGGGTTTATCTGGCTCACACTCCCACATTGGAGTCCATCACTGAAGGAAGTCAGGGCAGGAACTCCAGCACAGCAGGAACCTGGAGGCTGTGGAGAACTGCTGATTACTGGCTTACTCCCATGGCTTGCTCAGCTGCTTTCTGTAGAAGCCAGGAATACCAGCCCAGGGGTAGCACTGCCCAGAATGGGCCGGGCTGGGCCCCGTCAATCATTAGGAAAGAGAGTGCCTTACAGCCACATCCGATGGAGGCATTTTCTCAACTGAGGTTCCTTCCTTTCAGATAACTCTAGCTTGTGTCAAGTTGACATATAACCAGCCAGCACAAATAGAAAGCTGATTTTGGCTCATGGTTTAAAGCTATAGTCCACTGTGTTGTGGGTATGGTGGCAAGAGCTTGAGGCAACCATCTTACGGGCTGTGGCATTGCATCCACAGTCAGGAAGCAGACAGAGATGAATTATCTTTCTCTTTTTTATTCAGCCCAGGACCCCAGCCCATAAGATGGTGTTGTACACACTCAGGGTTGGTCTTCCCACCTCAACTAAACTTCTAGAAACACTCCCCCACATATATAAGAGGTATCTCCTGGGTTACCTGAAATCCTACCATGTCCCCAGAGAAGAGTCACCGTCACAATGAAGTTCTTAGAGCAGTGAGATCCATGAACACAGACAGCAGGCTGGTGGTTGCTAGTGGTTGCGAGGGGAGGGGTCAAGGAGGAGTCGGTGCTTGAAGGGAAGGTGTCAGCTGAGACAGTAGAAAGCTCTGGAAGTGGAGACTGCAGTGACATGTGCACTACACTGGGGATGTACTTAATGCTGACTGTGCACTAAAACTTAGGAGACGTTCAGTCTCAACAGCACTGCTAAGGGTCTCCCAGGTATGGGAGGGCACCGCCCTCTGGAATGGGTACTGTACATTCACCTGGAAGCTTGCTAATGTCACTTTCTGATTATCAGGCAATTGGACAGGCCGTACTATTTAGCACAAAGACACATGGCACTCCATTAAGTCTTTGGTAATACATTTTCTTCTTGTTGCTGTGGTCCTGGGAATTGAACCTACAGCCTTTTTTCTTTTTTTTTTTTCTTTTTTTTTTTTTTTGGTTTTTCGAGACAGGGTTTCTCTGTGTAGCCCTGGCTGTTCTGGAACTCACTCTGTAGACCAGGCTGGCCTCAAACTCAGACATCCACCTGCCTCTGCCTTCCAAGTGCTGGGATTAAAAGCATGCGCCACCACTGCCCAGCTGTTAATACATTTTTTTAAAGCACAACTTTGCTAAAAAGGCTTCATGACAGCAAGGATCGGGAACTCTTAAGGAGCTCACCTTTGACCTACAAATCTACTTCTAGAATTTCTCCTACATTAAGTGGCCAGAAAAAGTTGCAAACATGGCTACCCACAGGTGTCACAACACTGACTGCAATCATGGAAATCTTGATATAATCTCAACGTCTCAAATTGGAAAATGGTTTGGAAAAGACCAGTTACAAAAGAAAGGGTGATTTTCTCCATGCAAAGTGTTTGGGCCATTCCATATGTTAAGGTTTCAAGTGTACTGAACAGGACACCCAAATGATGGCAAGAGCTGGGACACTGCCAGTGCAAACACTAGGACACTGTCAGTGCAAGGGCTGCTGGGACACTGTCAGTGCAAGGGCTGGGACACTGTCAGTGCAAGGGCTGCTGGGACACTGTCAGTGCAAGGGCTGCTGGGACATTGTTAGTGCAAGGGCTGCTGGGACACTGTCAGTGCAAGGGCTGCTGGGACACTGTCAGTGCAAGGGCTGCTGGGACACTGTCAGTGCAAGGGCTGCTGGGACATTGTCAGTGCAAAGGCTGCTGGGACATTGTCAGTGCAAGGGCTGGGACACTGTTAGTGCAAGGGCTGCTGGGACATTGTCAGTGCAAGGGCTGGGACACTGTTAGTGCAAGGGCTGCTGGGACACTGTCAGTGCAAGGGCTGGGACACTGTCAGTGCAAGGGCTGGGACACTGTCAGTACAAGGGCTGGAACACTGTCAGTGCAAAGGCTGGGACACTGTCAGTGCAAGGGTGCTGAACACTGCCAGTGCAAGGGCGCTGGACACTGTCAGTGCAAGGGTTGCAGGGACATTGTCAGTACAAAGGCTGGGACACTGTCAGTGCAAGGGCTGGGACATTGTCAGTGCAAAGACTGGGACACTGTCAGTGCAAGGGCTGCTGGGACATTGTCAGTGCAAGGAGGGCTGGGACACTGTCAGTGCAAGGGCTGCTGGGACACTGTCAGTGCA
This sequence comes from Uromys caudimaculatus, assembly GCA_028551405.1. Classification (NCBI taxonomy): domain Eukaryota; kingdom Metazoa; phylum Chordata; class Mammalia; order Rodentia; family Muridae; genus Uromys; species Uromys caudimaculatus. The sequence goes on from CM052703.1 coordinate 77,923,735, forward strand.
AGGGTGCTGAACACTGCCAGTGCAAGGGCTGGGACACTGCCAGTGCAAGGGCTGGGACACTGTTGGTGGATTGGTACTTTGTTTGCTTTATCTGAATTTTCTCACTCTTCTAAAACAATGGGTTTTCCTCTCTGGGTACATGAAATACTGCCGTTTGCTTTTTGTTTGTCTGTTTGATTTTTTGAGGCAGGGTCTCTCTCTCTCTCTCTCTCTCTCTCTCTCTCTCTCTCTCTCTCTCTCTCTCTCTCTCTCTCTCTCCCAACTGGTCTTGCTTGAACTTGTGGTCCTCCTGGCTCTGCCTCCCAAGTGCTGGGATTACAGCTGTGAACCATCACATCTGGCTTGTAATATTATTTTTTAGGGTAACACAGGCCAGTCAAATCCAACTTTTAAAAGTTGGAAGGTTATTTGTATGTGTGCATAAGTGTGTGTATAGGCCTGAGGTTGATGCCACATGTCTCTTCAATGTCCCTCCTCTTCTTCTTCCTTCTCTTCCTCCTCCTCCTCCTCCTCCTCCTCCTCCTCCTCCTCCTCCTCTTCCTCCTCCTCCTCTTCCTCCTCTTCCTTTTTGAGACAAAGTTTCTCACTAACAATGAATCTCATCCATTAAGCTAAACTGGATGGCCAATGAGCTTCAGAAAACTGCCTCTCACCACCCCAACTGCGCTAGGATCCCAGGCACAGACCACCCTGCCTGGCTTCTTACATGGAGTCTGTGCATATGAACTCAGGACCTCGGCTTGTATAGCAGGCACTTTCACAACTGACCCAACTCTCAAATGTGTCTTTTATGATAATTGCAAAATAAGTTTTGATTTTAAGATAAATCCAAATTCCTGTTTTGCAGAGAGTTCTATCTCTGGGGTCTGAATGTGAGCGACAACATTCAACTTCTGATGCATCTGTTTTCTCCCTAGCCCACCATGTCACAAGTCCCCGTTAAGCTCAATGTCATAATCACAGGTGGCCCTTACCAGATAGGCTCTCCAGTAGGCCTGGATCATGACTGCTGCTTCTTCTTCTGTCAGTAGCAAGGAGAGGGGGATTGGTGGTCTCGGGCTGAAAAGCAATAAAATGGTCATAGGCCTGTGAGAATCCATCCTTCATTCTGCTAATGCTTTGACAATGTAATTGTCTTCCTGATTAAGGACCTTGTCCATCCCTATTCTCAGTGGGCAAAAATGTAATTTTTGATGGAAAAGTATATGCTTGAGTTAGCATTTCCTGTTAAGACCTGGGAGTTTTAAAAACTATTATCCTCCCTCCCACCCCATCTCCCCCCACCTCTCTGTGTAGTGTAGTATTTTATATGTGTGTGCATGTGTGTCTATGTGTTCACAAGTGGAAGACAGACGCTGACATCCAGTGTCTGCCCCATTACAGACCACTGGGTTTTTTGAAACAGGATCTTAAATTGAACTTGGAGTTCCCTGTTCCTTGGTTCAGCCAGCCAGGGGGTACCAGGTAATATATTTGCCCCCTACACCTAGCTCTGGGGGTAACCTGCTACAACACTTGGCTTTTTACATGAGTTCTAGGGATCTGAACTTGGGGTCTCACACTTGCATAGCAAACACTGGACCAGCTTAAGCCATTTCCCCGTCTCCAATCAGTGTGTGTTCTTAAAACAAAGGCTAGCCTTTTCTTCCTTTGAAGGACTCAGGTTACATGTTGGTTCTGAAGATGCAACATACATATCATCAACACAAGACTACACAGACATGGCACAAGAGATAGAACACAGCCTTTGTGGGCCACATTGTAACTTAAGTACAGTAGAGGCTCTTTCTGCAACAGTGTGAAGAAGTGTTTAAGTAGCTCATCCCTTTCCTGAAAGCAAAAGACACAGCGCTTACCCCCACAATCCTATCATTTAAGAGGTGGACATGGGAAGAGCTTAAGTTCAAGTCAACTTTGAGACTACACGAACCTCTCAAAACAAAAAAACTGAAAGTAGAGGCAGGGGGTGGGAGAGTGCTCAGCAGTTGAGCACTAGCCAGCCTAGCATGCACAAGGCCTCAGGTTCAAACCCCAGGACAAAGAAAGAGGAGGAAGGGAAGGAAGGAAGGAAGGAAGGAAGGGAGAGGAGGGGGAAGGGGAAGGGGAGATGAAGCAAGAGAGAGCCTTGGTACAGCATGTTTGTGTGAATAAATGTTTTTAGATTAAGAACTTAAAGCCAGAAAGGCAGTGTGGTTGCTGAGACCCTGCCTAGGGATGCGTGTTGTAGCTGGCTCTGGCTTTCTGGCTGGCTGTCCTCCAAGGGAGAAATGCAGTAGACATTTCTGTAGAGATAATCAGCCCCTGCAAACATAGCTTTGAGAGAACCTTCCCCTAATGTTCACTTTCCACTTTTAGCCCCATCAGACGGTCTTCTTTTTGTTTGTTGCTTCTGGTTTTGCCTCTTTGCGCCTAATAGCTGCTTTTCTGGCTGCAGTGTTCTGCCCCTGGAGTGTCCTGCTTGCCACATTCAGTGTCTCTCCCACCCGTTCTTCTACTGTCCATATGCTAGAAATCAGTGGTATCATACTGCCACCTCACATCCCTGAGGTGACTGCTCTCACTAGTTAAAATCAAGTGGCTTCTAGAGACCTTGGCATTTCAAAGGAGACCTTGATATGGTGGCAGCAATCTTGGAGAATAACAGTGAAATGCACCAACACCCACTGATATTTACCGAGCACCTTCTGGTGCCATCCTAACCAGGCCTGTTCCCAAGTTAAGCTAGCCTTTCAGCTCCTCTGAAAGAGTGCCTCCAAATCTCTAGAGTACCAGGACAGTTCTACAGGGCGCTCTCTTCTCAAGGGTACCCAGCAGAGGAGCTGCAGGGCCTTACATCCCAGCCTGTGATCTGCTCACTCAGCCCTGGACTACAGTGTGGGGACACATCTGCCCTAAGATGAGGTCATTTTTCTTTCATTTGCTCCAGTGTGCCTGAGGGCTGGTCAAGGCCAGACACATTTTTCTCCTGGTTCATTCTTAGGCCCCTTCTGAGTTCCACCAAATGTTATTTAAAACATTCTTTGATTAGGTTGGGGTCTAGCTATTATTCCTCCTAATCCTTGACCAATTGGTAAACCAGTCTGTGTGTTTGTCTGTTGAAGGTTCAGATCTACACATGAGAGCACATGAGAGCCATGAGAGCACAACCTGCTCTTATGTTTGCTCTTCTTGGTAATAATACTTGGGACAAGACAGGCATGCAGTAGGCACTCAATACCCACGAAGGCAGGCCACTGTGATCAGATATCCTACAGAAACGATTTAAGGGGGGGGAGGGCCAATTCTGGCTCATGGTTCCAGAGGGATTTCAGTTCTTCAAGGTGAAGTCCATGGCCGTGTCAGTGTGTGGTGGAGAGCCCTCACATCTAAGCTGTTGGTCGAGGAAACAGAAAACTAGAATGAAGCCAGGGGCAAGTGTGGCTTTCCGAGTCCCTCCCCAGTTACTCACTCTCACTAGTGAAGCCTGACTCTAAAGGTTCCAACACCTTCCAAGCAGCACTGTACGAGTGGCATCTAACTAGTGGGTATATTTCAGACTGAAACCCCAACACAGCCTGGCTGTGGGCTAAGTGCTATGCCGCACATGGCTTCACGAAATGCTCACAACAGAAACAAGGGGCTGCTGTGACCTTGTGTTTTGGGCTGAAGAGGCTGAGAGGCATGAGGAAAAGGAGGAGAAAGGGGAGGAGGAGGAGGAGGAGGAGGAGGCTATGACAAAGAGAACTCATTCAAGGTCACTGACTACTTCCTACTGGGAATGCAAGCTGTCCAGAAACGAGTGACCAGAGAAGGGAGGAGGCAGCTACTGTGGAAGTAGGAGTCTAGTAGCTGTTGGATAACAAACAGACAGAACTCCACTTGCCTAGGAGTTTTAAAAAAACACAGGGAAGGGAAGCCATAAGCACAAAACACACTCCTTCCTTGACCTTACAGCGACAATGTAGCAGATTGTCATCTGTCCTGATCTCCTCAGCAAAGTTCTATGTGAGGACGCTTTAACAAAGCAGACTCTGTGGCCAGCATCTGAAGGGAGATTTGATGGGGTCCTTCTTTACAGGGACAATCTTCCCTGCTGTAGGTATGCTTCTCAGTTCTGATGTGATGAATGTCAAAGCAACAGTGTGACTGTTGGGGACCATAGGAAGGAACGACTGCAAAGTTGAGGACACTGGGGCCAGCCCAGCTCAGCAAAGGGCCTCAGCCAGTAATGAGACCTGGAGCTACTTTGCATCTCAATGACATGTGCAAAAGGCAAAATGAGATGTCTAATAGGCCTGTAAGGCAGTAACATGAAGCCACCTTTAGTGATTGATGTCCCTGGCTTTCAAGGCTATTATATAATACAGTGCTGTCTCATTGCCTAACAAGAGTAAGTGCAAGAGAGCCAGCGTGTATCAGGCTGAATGAAAAGGATCTACTCTTGCAGAGAAGTGCCTGGGAATTATTTGCTTCAGCAGGCCAGCTTGAAGGGACAGATGCCGAGCCAGGTCCTTCCCTGTCCTGGAATCAGTGCAGCTGGCCTCAGGTCAGATAAAAATAAAGGGGCAAGACTCATCACCAGGACCCTAGGGGCAAAAAAGATGAATGTGTCAATCACAGGAGGAGGCTGCTGCAGAGAGGCCCCTCAGGACTGGGGCTGGCATTCCCAGAGCACACATTCTATCTATCGCTGAGTGTCTCCAAGACAACTTGCCTTATTAGCAACAGTGATCAGCATGACTGCCCCCTTTTTCTCTTAACTAGGAGTTGAATGTATTTGTACCCTAAGAATCAATGCTGTAATCCTGAGAGGAGCAGAAACTTGTTTTCCTGACTGTGTGTATGTCTTGTAGATTTAAAAATGTATTCATGTGCTTTCCTATTCCACCCCTTGACAGGACTTGAACTGTGTTTTTGTGATTGTGCAATTAACAGTCCTGAGCACTGAGCCATCTCTTTGACCCTGTTCTCACTGCACAGCTCATCAGCATGCAGTATCTTCTTTCTGCCCACAAACCTTTTACTTCACAGCCCAAGTCCTGTCATCACATCAAGCCCATTGTCTGGAGCAATCTCTGGGGGATCTGGCATTCTCTTCCTGTCCTCATGTGCACAGGTACATGCACCTGTGAGTGCACACACACAGACATGCACACACTCACAGACACACACTAAAAAGATCTAGGAAGGTAGCCCTCATCTATTTCTCTACCCAGCTGTAAGAATTTCAGAGTCAGGTAGAAAGCAAGCAAGCTTGCCTGGGATTAAACATTAGATTTTAGGTAAATTTACCCTCCTTTCATCAGGTAAAAGATGAGCTGTTTTCTTGGAACATGAAAGCAAGAATGATCCAGATAGAAATCTAGTTCCAAAGATGGCATGGGCCAAGCTTCCATCAATCATCATAAAGCCTTTGAATGGTCTAGGATTGGATGCCATCCACCTACTGGGCTGGGGATGTGGTCCTCCTCATTAACTGCCTTACTCGCCTACATTCTTTGCTGGACACTTACATTCTGGGGCAAAGGGTACACGTGTGGGGTATATGTAGAAGGCAGAGGTGGATGTCAGCTGTCTTCCTTAATTGTCCTTAATTGGACTCCACTAAAAAAATACCTGCAGCCCACTGATTCTACTTGGCTGGCTGGCCAATGAGTGCCCAGAGCTCTGTCCACACCTCCACAGTACTGGGTCACAGGCATGTACAACATACTTAGCTTTTTCCCTGGGTGCTGGAGACCTGAACTCAGGTCCTCATGCTTGCACAGAAGCATTTTATAGATGAAGCCATCTCTCCAGTCCCCTCATAGTCTCGATTGGGAATGACAGACATTGAAAGGAATCCACTAGACTTCTCTGTAACTTTACCTCCAGACATATGGCTGACTATCTCTTCAGACTGGATCTCCTAGAATCCCTGAAGATCCAGTATTCTGTGACAGGAGGAATTTCACCAAAGAGACAGGCAGAATGCTAAGTATGGCCTTCCAGCACATTTAGAATTCGTCGTTCCTGGGCTGTGTTCAGCTTTTGACCCCAGGAAGTCAACAAGCAGTGATTACCCATCAACTGAGTCACTGCCCTGTTTAGACACACAGTTGGGCTGCTCAGTCAACTTCATCACTGAAGCTGTGGGCCCAGAAAACAGCCTACTGAACAGCTTCTTAAAGACCAAGACTGGGAGATTTGATTTTTTTATAAAATACACCTAATTGTGATGTTATTTAGCTCACTTGTAACTAACTATATGATTTTTCTAATGTGACTTAGGGAAACTTAACAACTGGCCACCTGTTCAGACTTTCAAGGGTGAGCTCAGGTCAGGGTATGTGGGAGGGTATCAGGCTAACCCCTTCCAACCCCTTCCAAACCATCTGAAGAGTGATGCCACTAAGTACTGAACCTACAGACTTAAGCTTGTTAAAGATGCTCTACCACTGAGTTGCCCTCCAGCGGATCTTCACTTTTCTTTTTTAAATGCCTTGGACCTCTTTCTACCTGTCAATTTCTATTCTTACCTAGAATACTATTTTTAAAAACACAGATTCAGTATGAAGGATTACAGTGGGCCACTTATATTAGAATAAAGGTACCAAAATATTAGAAAGAAAAGCTGGCCGGGCAGTGGTGGCGCACGCCTTTAATCCCAGCACTTGGGAGGCAGAGGCAGGTAGATTTCTGAGTTCAAGGCCAGCCTGGTCTACAGAGTGAGTTCCAGGACAGCCAGGGCTACACAGAGAAACCCTGTCTCAAAAAACCAAAAAAAAAAAAAAAAAAAGAAAAAAGAAAAAGAAAAGCTGATGATATTGTGATACATGTGCTTTTCAATTAGGTTCATCTAATTAGGACTAACATGGTTGGTCAGCCACTGCGACTTAAAGAAGCCACAAGTGTAAATGGTGCTTCAGCATTGTTACACATCTGTAATGTGGCAGGAAGCTCTCAGTGGCTGCCACTGTGACCAAGTCGACCATAAGCACTACAGATCCCACCAGAGCCTCTGCCAGAGATAATTAGACAGGGATTAGAGAAAGTCGACAGCTAACCTCCTCGCTCCTCCATTCTAGGTCCCTGAATTATGGACAGCTGGGGCAAGAGAGGAAAAGTAAGTTTTATATCCACTAAGAGACTGGAGACTTAGAATTTAAAATTAAACAGGATGAAGCCCAGGAGAGAAGCAAGACCATTTAATAAACAGAATGAGATCTGGGGAAATGGCTCAGTAGGTAAGCCACTTGCCATTCATCCAGGAAGACTTTACTCAGCGCCCATGTAAATCTGGGCACAGTTATGGGCACAGTGGCACACAACTGTAATCCCAGTGTCCTATGGTGAGATGAGAAAAGACAAGAATCCTGGAAACATCCAGGCCAGCTGGCCTGGCATCCATGGTAGCAACCAACCAAGAGACCCTGCCCACCACTAAGGCGGAAAATGAGGACTAGTAACTTAAGTTGTCTTATATAGGCAACATAGCACTCATGTACCCTCACCACACACATATATGCACACACCAGAGACATACGATCACACACACATACATTCCAAAGCCAAAATGACCAGTAAGTCACATAATTTGACTAAAAAGTACTAACGGGGTCTTCCCAGATGGAAGAGGGATTCAGTAATATCAGGCTGTCACATGACTTATCCTAGAGACAGTAGGAGCATCAGCAGACCAAAGAAAGAATTCCATTAGTCAAGCTGGATGAACCAATTAGGGTTATTTACAGGAGCATGGGTGGCTTGAAGGCAGCTACGCTGACAGAAGGTCCCACCCCAGCCTGAGTGACTCATGAAAAGCTGCATCATGAAGAAGCCCCTTGTTTTCACCTCACATGTAACATTGGTGAGGGCATCTCAGAACTTCATGCGTCCTGCTAGTCTCCACCTCCACAAGGGAATGTTAATAGCTCTGCCGCCCAAGAGTCCCCCAGTGGTTTCCCATGGAGTGGTCCAGCTGCTGATTTAAGTTAGCAATAGTTACATCAAACCCAGAGGGGAGCTTGCACACCAAGGCCTCTGTGAGATATCACCTCCACTAACACATGGTCCATCCCTAACTTCCCCAGGTTGTGAAAACTCCCCTCTGGAGAGGGGTCCTTAAAGGGGAGTGCGAGACTCAGCCTCTCTGCCTGCCTCTCTCTTTCTCCTCTCTCTCTCTCTCTCTCTCTCTCTCTCTCTCTCTCTCTCTCTCTCTCTTTCTCCCCCTCTCCCTCTCTCTCCTCTCTCACGCATGTGCGCTTTCTGGCTATGAGAAGGGTGGGGGTTTTGTTTACATATTTTTCAAGTTAGTGTCAAAATAAGCTTCATTGTGATGTGTTCTTGCATATATCACTATTCAAGTTTGCTGCCACCCCTCACTCCTCCATCCGTCCTTCCTCCCATCTCTGGTCCCCCTCCGGCCCCATAGAGTCCCTTTTCTGCTCTTATGGTACTTTGGTTCAAATGCAAGCTGCTTCCCATAGGCTCATATGTTTGAGCACCTGGTCCCCAGTAGTGACACCATCTTAGAAAGTCATGAACTCTTTAGGAGAGTATGTCTTGCTGAATGAAGTAGATCCTAGGGGTGACTTTATAGCGAGGTCCTGTTTTCTGTTCGTTGCTCTGCTTCCGGAGTGTGGCTACAATGTGAGTAGCCAGCTTCCTGCTCCTGCAGGTGGCTATGTCTTCCCCATGTTGTGTACAAGTTTTCCCTGAGACAAAATCCTCCATTAAGGACAGTTCGTTAAGACACTGGCTATTCTAAGATGAATAGCCTGCACAAAAGTTCCTTAAGCTCAGGAAGTAAACAACTCAATGGCTTCAGGAAGTCCCTGAATGTGACCAGATATATTAAGACTCTCCCTCCCCAAGCCTATATGAACAGTAAGGACTTCTGAGAAACATTCTCAGACCAACTCAGGTGCCTAGAAGAAGCTCAGACTCAGACAAGTTGCCTGGAAGAAGCAGAGACCAGTCAAGCTCCCTGGAAGAGGCTCAGATCAACTGAGCTCCTTGAAAGAGACACCTCTAACCCACTGATCGGACTGCAGGCTGTGCAGTGTGTTCTGGGTTTCTACCCTTTGTGAACTGTTACCTATGCTAAGGTGGGCTTCAGTGATACAGTCTTTGTGTTATTTCTGCTCCTGTAACTAACCCCAGTAAAACCCACCAGTCACCCAGTTAGACTTTGATGGTGTCTTTACTTTCTCATCTGTCATCAGTTGCCCGTGGAGAGTAGATGTTTGCTCATGTTGCCCCAGGAATGAGTGTCACAAAATAGTATCACAATAATCATGAAGGACTGTATCTCTCTGGAAATGTATCAATCCTTTTTGTTGCTTTTGTCAGATTTTATCATATAAACAAGAAACTAAGGCACATGTGTGTATGTGTGTGGTCTATGTATGTATATTTAGAACCAGATTCCACATATAAGAGAAGTCATGTGATAGTCTGTCTTTGAGATGAGTGGTTTTGCTCAGCTACACATTCTTGCTATGAAATACTGCTGAAGCACAGGCCGAAAGCAACAGGCCAATGGCCATGGACTGGAAGGTACACTGTGAACCAAAGCAAAGCTTTTCCCTTTCCAAGCCTCTAACATTCATTCAGTCCTGCAAAGCTTACCAGCACTGTGCCCTTAAGATCTCTACATTAAAGCCGGGCAGTGGTGGCGCACACCTTTAATTCCCGCACTTGGGAGGCAGGGGCAGGTGGATCTCTGTGAGTTCAAGACCAGCCTGGTCTACAGAGGGAGTTCCAGGACAGCCAGTGCTACACAGAGAAACCTGTCTCGAAAAACAACAACAACAAAAACAACAACAACAACAACAACAACAACAAAAGAGATCTCTACATGAATCCCCAGACCCTGGAATGTAATTCCTTTCATGGCACAAGGAACTGCAGATGCAGAGCTGAAGACCTTGATGGGGGAGATGATCCCAACTACCCAGAAGGCTCAATGCTACAGCCACTTAGGAGAAGAAGGTAGGTGACGTACTGGGTAGAAGTAAGAGACACAAGCAAAGGACTGGCCTGCAGAAGCTTGGAAATCAAAACAAGACTTTTTCCTCAGCCTCTAGAAGGCACTGAACTGATTTGGCACCTGGATCCTCCAAATTCATAAAAGATGTGTATGGTTTTAAGTTACTGATTTGACAGTAACTCTGAAGCAGCCAGCGGCAATTAATACATCATTCATCTCATAAATGGCAGGACACAGAGCCCAGACATGTCTGCCATGCTGGCCGGGCAGACAAGCTCCACAAGCCACAGGAAGAAGGAGAGGAAATGATGCCATGTGTCCTAGAAAAGTGGCCACCTGTACATCAAACCTCTGGGGACAGGAGGCCACGCTGAGGGTTTACACAAATCAGTGTAGCCCAAACTTCCAAAGCAGCTTCGCTTCCTGCCTCCCTCAGAAAACGAATGAAACAGCAAGGAGTGAAGATGGCAGACTGTCCCCTGAGACTCTGGCCTTGAGACAGAAACAGAAATATACTTTCTGTAAGACAAAATTAATTGAAAGGCTTTTTTTTTTCCTATCAAGAGGACATGACCACAAAATTTCTGCCCAACCACCATGTAGTTGTGAGCACTAGAAGCAAATGTGAGGTTTCCTGGGCCACCTCGAAAGTTCCAGTTTTCCCAGTCCCACTGTTAACTCCGTTGCAGGGACAGTCATGCTGCCGGGACTTGTCCTCAGATGCCACAGAGACAATTCTGTTTTCACCTCAGATTGTGGTCATAAGATACCTTTCATCATCAAAGTATGATGGGGTTTCTTCTTTTTTAATTATTTTGTCCAAAGAGAATTTGGCTGAAAAACACACTTTACCCAAAGCAACCTTTTCTTCTCTAACACAACAGTGGCTTCACTGAAGGCATCAGTTTTAATGATGTCTTTCACAAGCCTTCTCCCCTGAGACATGAGACCAGAAGGGCAGCGGACCCTTTTGTTCCTAGCTCAATTTGCTGTTTCTTTTTTCCTAATGACTCTGATTGAATCTCAGGGCAATACTTTTTAGCTGAAGAAAAAAAAATCATAATGTCTCCTATTCTGATAATTTTGTTGCCTCTGACTGCCTGGTCGAGTTTGGACTTTATGCTATATGCTTCAAGAGTATGGGGCTGGGTTCTGCAGAGGGCCAAGGCCAGCGGTATAACACACCCACTGAAAGGCAGGGAAGAAGCACCCTCCTCACACTCCAGTCTGCAGTGGACCTCAGCACTGTTCTCCACTGGCATCCCTTTTCCTGTAGAGGAACTGGGCATCCCTGTTCTGTGCTGCACAGCGTTCAGCTCTTCCAGGCAGCAGAGGTCACTCCTAACACTGAGGTTGAACTTGGCCCCGTGACCTGCATTAGGAAGTGGAATGTGAGCAGTAGTGTTTGCCACTGCATGGCTCAGCCATTGCTTTCTTCCTCTATGAGGTCAAGGAAGGGGTCCTAGAATGAAATGAAATATAGAACAGAGACCAAATGCCAAGCATCCAACATGAAAGAATGAACAGTACAACAGTGAAATGTGGGGCTATTTGTTACTGTGGCAGTACCTAGAGAAAGTTGACTGCTACAGAATACTGCTGGGTATGCGGCAATATCATAAAAGAGAACATATCAGTAAAGTGCTATCATCTATGAGAACCAGAAATTGAACTCAAAACGGGTGAAGGAAAAAAGGGTGGGAAAGGAGTATTTACCTGCTCATTTAACTTCAAAAGAATAGCATTGACTTTAAACACAGCCAGATAATAATAAGTACATACGTAAGTAAGTAAGTAAATACTCAGACTCCTGCTATGTCTCAGGCCTGCTTTCTATCAGACACAATTTTCTTATCTGATTGCTTTTAGTAACTCAAGAATCGTCACTCAAGAGACCGTATCTAGGCCTGAGGCTGTAGCTCATTGGCAGAACACTTGTCTAGCATGCCTAAGGCCCTGGGTTTGATCTCCAGAGCTACAAAAGCAAAGCAAAGATCTAAGTCTAGTGGAAAGGAAAGTCCCTCCTGATGAAAAGTCCTGAGATTATGGCAGAGTGAACGGTTTAGGTAGCAAGCATCGTGGGCAGGGATTCTGGCTATTTGAACAGCCCTGCTCCATCCTCAGCTGAGCAAGCGCTAGCTCACTAGAGGACATGGACTGAAAAATATGGTTAGTGTCCAGAAGCAGGAAAATGAAAGCAGAGAAGCCTTATGTTTTAATATGATTTATGTTGTATTATAACTATGGAAAATCACAAGAATCCACTAGAAGTGAGAAAAAAGCAAAAAGAAAAGACATAATATCCCTTTGTTTTGCAACCTTCTTTTGAGACAGGTTTCAAACCTGCTGTGTAGCTAAGGAGTAACCAAGGACTCTGCATTTCTGATCCCCCTGCCTCCACCTCTGGAGTGCTGAGATGTTAGGCATGCACCACCACACCCGGTTTCTGCAGTGCAGGGGACTGAATCTATGAATGCATCCTTCATGTACGCTAGGCAAGCACTGTACCGACTGAGTCTCTGCCCCAGGCCTGTTCTGCATTCTTAGGGTAATTGCTAGGAGAAAAATCAAAGTCACCCATGTTGGAATGAAGCACTGTTCTGGAAGACTCCTTAGGTCTCGAGTGATTTGATCCCACAACGGTCCTTGACATGAAGCCTTTCCTTTCCCTGCATCATTAATCCCATAAAGACACATGTTTTATGCATGACAAACACTCTGCTTTCAAGTTTATATGCTGCTGAAGAGCATTTTTAAAGATTATGAATGTCCTAGGCTATACAAAAATGTAGTTATATTAAAACACAAAGAGGCAGGGGAAAAGTAGCTATGAAGGACTAGACAGAATACTGAGTCTGCTAACTGAGGACAGGGAGAGAGGATGATGGGTGAACGTGGTGGGAGAAGGATCATTTTCAGGACAGTCACTAGTTAGCCACCTGCGGCAACTGCTTCCAATCCAGTTGTAATCTCACATGACAATGGCACTGAGCTGTAGGCAGCTGGACCTTGACATTAAAATAAGACCCAGACTCACAAAGCTGTTCCCTCCTAGTCTGTAGACAGGCTTACTGGGGGCAGTAAGTGGTAGCAGATATTGTTACCATTACATCTCACACAGGGGTTGTTTACTAAAGTAGAGCCAGGAAAGAAAACTCTCATTTACTCAAAATGCCCACTTCAAATCCCTTAAATTACCCAAATGCATGTATTATAATCTCCTGAGGTCTGTTTTCTTCTGGTCTCAATACTGATCGTGTTAAGTTCCGGTTGACAGGTAAGGCAGTGAGTGCAGTGTGAATGTGCTCTTGACAGGGCTGACTGGAGCTGGGCTGCCCAGGTTCAAGTCCTGTCCCTGCTGCTGACTTAGCAGCCTGAGCAAAACTTAATCACCTTGCGTTTCAGTTCCTTCTTGGAAATGTGGCTGTGGCCAGAACAGTTACTGTCTCCCAGCACCCCTGAGTCTACCTGCACAGCACAGCCCACAGCAACCTTCCTTGCAGGTAGTTTGGGCCAGGCTCTGTGAGGAAGGTGGAAAGGGTTAAGAACCTTTTAGGCAGAGAAGGCTAAGAACAGGACGGGGAGCATCTCCATTCTTCACTGCCTGTGTATTCTGATCTTGCTATTGTTTATAAGAGGATGGCCAGCTGGCAGCAGGTCACATGCATGGGGAAGAAGTCCAGTGATCACCATATTTCCCCAAGACTCACTTCCTTTATTTCAACTTCCCAGTCTTAGCATCTATATGCAAGAGCTGTGGAAAAGTTAGAGAGGTTGGATCATATTCAAGAAAGCATCTAGCAGAGTGCCTACTTGCTTAGACTAGCGATGGTCACCCAGATGCAGGGTGACTTCTATCCAACAAAGAATTCACACCTGACTACTCAAACCTGACTGTACTCTAAGATTACTTGGGAATCTAGACTGGCATATGCCTTTCATTTCAGTACTCAGAAAGCTGAGGCAGGAGAACTGAAAGTTTGAGGCCTGCCTCGGCTACATAATAAGAATCTGTCTCAAAAAATAAAAACCACAATAAACTGAACATACAGAAAGCTTTTTAAAACACAAATGAAAATAAAATAATGTTCAGGCCATCCTGGAAATTTGGATTTAACAGGTCTTGAGGAAAAGTTCTACAGATGGTTTAAATTTTGTTTTCTTGTTTTTTTGAGACATGGTCTCACTATATAGCCTTGGCTGTCCTGGAACTTGCTATCTAGACCAGGCTGGCCTCAAACCCACAGAGATTCACTGCCTCTTGAGTGCTGGAATTAAAGGCACACACCACTATGCCTGGCTTGTACAAGATTTTATATTTTTGGTTGTGAGTCAATCCTCTAATGGCTGAGCCATCTCTCTATCCCTGGCTTGCAGATGATTTAAAATGCAGCCAAGGTAGAAACCCACAGGATCAGATCAGAGGGTCTCAGCCGGAGTAACCCCCCTCACCTGCGGCTTTGGCTTTGAGACATTCATCTGCCTGCAGATGTTCTGGAATATTTAAACTGTAGGGGTTGGGGGTGCCACTGGCGTCTAGCAGGGGAAGGGCAACAATACTGCTAACATTACAATGCACAGCACAGCTCCCCACACAGCTGAGGTCCAAAGACCTGGGCTAGAGGTTGTTTCTCAGTTCCTGTCCTCATGTGCCTGAAAGACTCTGGTTCCTGCTTGCTTCTCTGGTTCTTCCTGCTCCAGGTACCCTGGAAGAACACAGCACCAAAGTTCTCAAATCCAAGTCTGGATTCCACCCAGCTGGCTCCAGGCCCAGCAAGGGCCTCCTGCCTCACAACTTCCCTTTAGTGCTTTGTTAACACCCGAATTACAATGCTCACTACACAAACTACAGCCGCTCGTAAATGTGCGAATGTGCCTCCTGCTCTAGTGCTTCAGCCCTCATCTGTTCATTTCTGGTTTCCTCAGCACCAAGCCCTCTGTGTTACGGCAGGTAGGTGCTCCACAGATATTTGCTTCATCCTGTGAACGAGATTTCATTTTTATTGCACTCCTGGGCATCTCCTGGAAAGATAATGGAAGCATGGAATACAAATGCCAGCAGAAGCCAGAGCTCAGTCTCTAACTGCAACGATGTCTGTCACTTCTCCGTGTGTTTCTATGAGCTGTCAGGAGAACTTGAGCCACCTGAAGATTCCAGGGCAGTAAGTGATTAGGGATTTACAAGGATGCTCGAGGAGAAAAGGTCTTGTATTTTGTTTTTCAGGACTTTGTATGTGTATGGCCGTTTTGCTCCATGTGTACCACATATGGATCCAGTGCCTTCAGAGGTCAGAAGTGAGCACTGGATGCCCTGGAACTGGAGTTACAGATGCTTGTGGAGCATCATGGGGGCACTCGGCATGGAAGCTGGGTCTCTGCAAGTGTCCTTAGCCACTGAGTCATCTCTCAGCACCCACCTCCATTTCCTTGAGACAAGATCTCAACCTGTAGTCCAGGATGGCCTGGGACTCACTGTGTAGATTAGGTTGGCCTCAAATTCATAGAGGTTTGTCTGCTTCTGCCTCCCAACTACTAGATCAAAGGCATGTGTCACCACGCCCAATCAGGTCTCTGATTTTTAAGATTCTTTTTCATTAGTTAGCACAGGAAAACGGTTCATTTTCAAAGCACAGCAGCAACAGAGGAAAGCAAACCCCATCATGGAAAAAACAAGCCATTCAGTGAACAACAGACTTCATACTTCTCAGTGATTAGGTTAAACAGAGGACTGTGTGTGTGTTTATGTGTGTGTGTGCACATGCACATGTGTGTGTTTCTGTGTGTGGTATGTGTTTCTGTGTGTGGTATGTGTGTCTGTGTATGTGATGTGTGTATGTGTGTTTGTGTATATGTGTTTCTGTGTGTGGTATGTGTTTCTGTGTGTGGTATGTGTGTCTGTGTATGTGATGTGTGTGTGTGTGTGTGTGTGTGTGTTTCTGTGTGTGGTATGTGTGTCTGTGTATGTGATGTGTGTGTGTGTGTGTGTTTCTGTGTGTGGTATGTGTTTCTGTGTGTGGTATGTGTGTCTGTGTATGTGATGTGTGTGTGTGTGTGTGTGTGTGTTTGTGTGTATGTGTTTCTGTGTGTGGTATGTGTTTCTGTGTGTAGTGTGTGTGTCTGTGTCTGTGATGTGTGTGGTGTGTATGTGTGTTTCTCTGTGTGGTATGTGTCTGTCTGTGTCTGTGGGTATGTAAATGAAATCCAGAGCTTAGTAAGTGCTCTATCACTGAGCAATAGTCAGTGGTTTTAAATATAAATAAAAATCAAGGATTTTCCAATATGGTACTTCTTCCAATGTGTAATCTTAATTATTTTAGTTTATTATCAATTTCTATTCATTATTACTATTACATGTATGTATGCATGCATGCATGTATTCCTGGGTTTTCATGCATGTATGTTTGCATTTCTGGTTTTTTTGAGACAGGAGCTCTCCATGTAGTCTTGGCTGTTCTGGAACTCACTATGTAGACCAGGCTTTCTTGGAGTTCACAGAGATCTACCTGCCTCTGCCTCCTGTGTGCTGGGATTAAAGGTGTGTTGGTACCTCAGAATTTTTTCATTCATTATTTTATTTATTTACATTTCAAAGCCCACAAGCCCCCTATCCTCTCCTCCCCCCCCTGCCTCTATGATGGTGCTCTCCCACCCACCCACCCACTCCTGCCTCAGCGGCCTAGCATTCCCCTATCCTGGGTCATCCGGCCTCCACTGGATCAAGGGGCTCCCCTACCAGTGATACTAGTTAAGGCAATCCTCTGCTACATATCCAGCTGGAGTCATGGGTACCCCCTGTGTACTCTTTGGTTGGTGGTTTAGTCCCTGGGAGCTCTCGGGGGTCTGGTTGGTTGATATTGTTGTTCACTCACTGATAAGTGGATATTAGGCAAAGAGCGTGGAATACCCACAATACAACTCATGGATCACATGAAGCTCAAGAGGAAGGAAGACCAAAGAGTTGATGCTTCAGTCCTACTTAGAAGGGGGAACAAAATAATCAACGGAAGTAGAGGGTGGGAGGGACTCAGGAGGAAGAGAAGAGGGGGAGGGGAAAAAGAGGGGAAGAGTCAGGTAGATCCCTCAGAGGGGGAGAAGAGGGGATAGGGGGCTTGTGGAGGGGAAACTGGGAAGGGGGATAACATTTGAAATGCAAATAAATAAAATAACCAATAAAAAATTAAATTTTAAAAATTCAGAATTTTTTTTTAAGACAGGATTTTTTGTAGCCCAGACTGGCCTCAAACTTGCTAGGTAACTGAGAATGACCTTGAACTCCTAATCTATCTGCCCATACAGTGCAGAAACTATAAGCACAAATCACCTGACCTGATTTGTAATTTCAGATTTTTTTTTTATTACCAGTTTCTGACCCCTAAAATGGATAAAGCCAGTCAAGGGCCTATCTATGCAACTTGATATTCTCAAAGAGCAGACTTAAGCAAAAGCTGTGATGCTAGTCTAGTCTAAGGTCTCTGATCTTTTCAAAGGTGACTTGGGTCTGGGAGATGGCTCAGGCAGCACTGTGCTACCTGTAGGAATGCAGGACCCTGAGGAATACCCTCAGCACCTTCGTAAAATGTGGTGAAGCACATCTGTAACCTTAGCACTGGGAAGGCTGAGGAAGTTGATCCCAAGAGTTCAGAGGCCGGCCAGTCTTAGCCAATCAGTGAGGTTAAAATTCAGTGAGAGGCCCTGTCACAAAAACTAAGGTGAAGGGCCATAAAGGATACGCCTGGCCCCTGCAGGCATGATCACACATGCACTGTGACAGTTATGGAAGGTGAAGAATAAAACCTGAGCACTGGCAAGCCGGCGTAAGGGTAAAAGTGCCTGCAGCCAAGTCTGGCGACCTGAGTTTGATCCCTGGCACCCACTTGCATGAGAGGAAGAGAGCTGGATTCTGATGGTCAGAGGGAGTTTTCTCTGTGTTGTATGGTAATTTAAATGGAGAACTGGTGAGCCCCGCTGAGAAGCAACAGAAAAGTTCTTGAGACATGATGACCCCTCAGACAGAGGAGGCCACTAAGAGCGGGAAGAGTCCTGAGCATGTGAGATCTGTGGGAGGGACTGTAGCTCTGCTGCTAGGTCGGCTAGCACAAGCAGGGACACTGAGCTCAAGCCGCTCCAGCAGAGAAATAGACAAGAACAGAGACAGGGAAAATAGCCGGAAAGAAAAATTATTCAGACCAAGAACTTTTTTTCTGTGTTATTTTTGAAGTGCTTCTAGAGTAGAACCATGTAAACAGAGGGAGTTTAGTCTGCACTACAAATAACCAGAGACAAGAGCCCCAAGAGTGAACTGATCTGGAGTCTGGGTGGAACACATGAGTGAATTCCCTTCTACCAAAGAAAGCCATCGTGAGCCCAGCCTTGAGATTGGGACTGGGCAGGAGAGATGGCTCAGTGACTAAAGCTACACAAGCAGGAGGATCACAGGTGGGCTCCCCAGAAGCCACACAGGTGCTAGGAGAGAGGTGGCTGCCTGTGACCCCAGGGTCAGAGGGCAGAGACAGAGGATCCCACAGAACAAGCTGGCTCTCCAGATTAGCCACAACAGCAAACTGTGCATCCAATTTCCAGGCCCTGCTTCAACAAACAAGGACAATTCCAGACTTCAGCCTTTA
Source organism: Uromys caudimaculatus (assembly GCA_028551405.1). Classification (NCBI taxonomy): domain Eukaryota; kingdom Metazoa; phylum Chordata; class Mammalia; order Rodentia; family Muridae; genus Uromys; species Uromys caudimaculatus. The sequence continues at coordinate 77,942,311 of CM052703.1, forward strand.
CATGTGGGCCTGCACACATGCAAACATGCATACACACATGCGTACACACCAAACACACGTGCACAAACACCATTAGGAATCAACTATTCACACTTACTGGTCCTTGAGCCATTCCTCCACAAATGGAATGGAGAAGAATTCTGTGAATGACTCTCCTGCCCTCTTTGGATTCTGGCTGTCACACAATCATGTTGATTGACAAGAAAAAAGACAAGAATTACACTGCTGTTCTTCTGCAAATGAACACCACCAAATCCTCAGCACCACAGAATGAATATTCATGACAGGAACAGCTTACTTGTACAGCCACTCAGTCAGGAAATCGCAGGCAACGAATTTGGTTCTCTTCCTCTAAAAAAAGAAGAGAAAACTAAATTATAGATTCTTACTTTACATGTCTCATAGCACACACACACACACACACACACAGAGAGAGAGAGAGAGAGAGAGAGAGAGAGAGAGAGAGAGAGAGAGGAAGAAATTGGCTAGACTCAGATAAAATCTGCATGTGTGCATTAAAGGTTTATAAGTATGTCAACAAACAATGTGTGGACGGTATAAAGCAACCTGAAAGTATTTCTCTAGTCAACTTTGGATAAAGCATTTTCTGACAGCAGGGACTAAAAGAATGCAGTGGGTACACCTAGTAGGTGTCTGTTACATTTCCTTGCTCTGTGCTTTAGGAGGCTGACTTTGAAAAAAAAGACTGAATTGGTTTGTACATCTAAGTATTTTACCTGTATGTATGTATGTGTACGTGCGTACGTATGTGCACCACATCACTGGTGCCATCAGAGGTCAGAGAAGATGTCAGATCCCTGGAACTGGGGTTATAAATGGTTGTGAGCCATGTGGACACTGGGTCCTGGTCCTCTGCAAGAGAACAAGTGCTCTTAACCACTGAGCCATCTCTCCAGCTCTAAAGAAGCTGACTTTATGGTTCACAACAGTTAGGAACTGCTGGGAAGGATGCTATTATCTAGACCATGACTTGATTTGAGTTATATGTAGTTTATGGAAGGACAAGTAGGATATGTTGTGAGAGATGTACCCTGGGATGATTTCCATCATTGTGCAAGCATCATAAACAAGGGCAGTGCCCACAGCACTAGGTTATGTGACTTCATTCTGTGTGGTTTGCTATCAGGCCTTTGGCCGAAGCACAGACACGGGGCATACTGGCTACTGACTGAAGCCATGGACACAGGGTACACTGGCTACTGACTGAAGTCCTGGACACAGGACACACTGGCTACTGACTGAAGTCCTGGACACAGGACACACTGGCTACTGACTGAAGCCATGGACACTGGGCACACTGGCTACTGACTGAAGCCATGGACACAGGACACACTGGTTACTGACTGAAGTCCTGGACACAGGACACACTGGCTACTGACTGAAGCCATGGACACTGGGCACACTGGCTACTGACTGAAGCCATGGACACAGGGCACACTGGCTACTGAATGAAGTCCTGGGCACAGGGCGCACTGGCTACTGACTGAAGCCATGGTCACTGGGCACACTGGCTACTGACTGAAGCCATGGACACAGGGCACACTGGCTACTGACTGAAGCCATGGACACAGGGCGCACTGGCTACTGACTGAA